>CM076572.1:1224944530-1225487030 GCA_034641835.2 Pinus albicaulis | reverse complement strand
ACCTTCACTAACATGTTCTACACAACATATATATGATTTGCAAGAAACTAAACAACATATTATTTACTATTAGATCCTCTACCAGTTTTCTTACTCACACCTTACTAGTTGCTGCAAATCATAAATCAAAAGAATAAACCAATGAAAAATACACACCATACATTAGATAGTCCTTGAATCACACAATCCTCCAGCATGAAGTGCAAAAAGGGGTTTTATTTATTATAATAAGTCTTCAGGTTGTCTAACATCCAACCCTTAAATGGTATTTTAAAATGATATTTATAGAGAGAGAGGCACCAACTCCATCTCTCCTAAAAATAAGGAACCACTCTTCCTCAAATTACATAGGTTTTATAAGACATTAAAGATATATCCTATCGAAATCTAACTAATAGGACATATGTAAATAAGAGAAGAGAAGACAGTTTGGACTATGTTGCTGAGTGTGCTGACATGCTGCACCTTTTTCTTTTGATTTGTCTCTTCATGAACTTGATTCTTTAATAACCACCCATCTTCATTAAATGTGACCTTCGAAAACCTCATAAACACTTATCAACCATCACTTGACATATCTATATCGTTATGATTCCTTATCATTCTTGAACTTTCTCGGAAATTCTGATGAAAACTGTCAGAAAATCATTTAAAACAGGAGCTACCAGAAATTCCGGTAAAAATCTATAACTGCACAAAACCTGTAATGCTACCAGAATTTTTAGTAGCGCTCTATTTCTTTTTCAAAAATTCACATAAAATAATTGAAAATCACGTGCAGACTTATAAATTCTAAAACTTGAGTTGTTGTTCAAAGTTATATTTAGTAGGAAAAAAGGTATTTCACTGGGACATATTTTTACCTCTCCTCCATATGGGCTGCAACTTCTGAAACTTGTCCAAGTATGATTTTTTTTCAACAACTAATTTTGATCTTGTGGTCTTGGTGGTTGTTTCTTTGGAAATGGTATTTTCTCTTTTGAACCCTTTTGAATTTTTCTTCTTTTTGAGAATTATGTTTGTTGGTATGAATGGGATTTACCCGTATCTTTCTTATTGGGTCCACTAGACCTTGAAATTGAAGGAGTTACTATCTATAACCCTTCATATTGTCTCTTTATCTATAAATTCTGTTAGCAAACTTGGATTATACAGTGATTTAGATTTGAGCCTAAACTTGTTGTCTATGGTGTGTCTTTTCCTACTACCAGCAATTGGTTTTGCATATTTTTCCTCTTCTTGCTATTAATATCATACCCTACATATTTTAGGAGCTCCTCATTGGAATTAGTGGGCTGATATTCCTTCTGAATATTTTGTTGAATTTCTGCTTCCGAAACATCTGGTAGCACACGTGCTTTGGATTTTCTACAGTTACAGACTTTCCTCTCCGTGCTTTGGTATAAACCTTAAGAAAAGGAGAAATCAGAGGCACCATATTCATTGATTTGAGCTTGTTGGTTGATAAGCCTTATCCTTTCTCCAACTTCTTTTCAACCTTGGTTGAAGGAGCCTTTTGTTTTCTGCCCTTGGAATTTTTATGGATGTTCTCCTTCTTGGACTTTCTCTTAGTTCTCTTACCAATTGTTGAAGTAGTTGGCTTCTGACTTTTCCCTTTATGCTTGGTAGGATGAGGACGTTGTTGTGAAGGTGGAGATATCTGAGTTGGAATATCGGGTGTAGGTGCATGTTGTCCTACCTTGTAAAACAAAAAATGGTTCCATGACTAGTTTCTTTTCATGATTTCTCACTCAACCAACACTTTGATAAGAGCTTGATGATATATGCTATACTGTGATGTAGATGTATGTGTTTGTATCCTGGTTGACATCTTTGTCAATATTTTTAGTAGAAATAATGATAAGTTTAAGGTCTTCATATGTGCAATATGAAACAAAAATCTCATATGATAAAGAAAAACCGCAGTATACCTCCTCTCATAGGTGAGGTAAATTTTGATGAGCTTGATAGCCTCAGCCCATTCATTTTTTAGGTAACTTATAGGAATTCCTTTAGCCCAGTTGGGGTCTCTATGTCCATCTTTAATGAAACCTTTGAGGTCTCCTCTAGTGATGACTTTACCTTTAACCAATTTTATCCTTCTTATGGAAGATTGAAAGCTTTAGCAATAGACTCTACTGATACCTGCAACCTAAGACCATAGATAGTTTCTTCCTGCCCATTGAAAGAGTGTGAAAATTCCTGAGCTAATCATAAATGAGAGCTTCCTAATGTTGAACACAGTGGATACCACCCTGCTTGAATAAAAAAACTTCTCACATTCGGATTAGCATCAACTAGATAAACTCCTTTGGGTTCAATTCGTTTTAGCTTTTCTCCTTTATTAGTCATATTCAGTAATAAAGAAGGTTCTCTGCTGAAATCTGATAGGTTTCAAGACTAGAGGAGCTCACTTAATACATGTTGATGTGTCTTCAATGAAATATTTCTAAAATATGGGTCTCCTTCCTGAAGGTTCTCATTGAAGCTTCTCATTCACCAACAGTTAAACTTGAAACTAATGGTTTTTCCTTTCTTTTGGTGGTTTAAAAAGATATGTTGGCTCACCTTTCCATGCATGTTAGGTCCCTAGATTACTAGTTTAGTCCCTTATTGTTGTTAGTATAACCTCCTTATTGTTATTTTTGTACTCGTGTAACCCCCATATTTTTATTATTGTGCCCTTACATGATTATTGTTAGGTCGGCCAGGGTTATATTATGACCCCATGGAATCCTATATATAGGAGGTTTTATCATTTGTATCATCCAAGAATTGTTCATTTATGTAACGTAAAGGAGTTTCCCCCCTAGAAATCATTTATTTCTAAGGTTTTGATCTCTCTTTTCTTCTATTTTTGGAGCTGGTTTCATAACATTTGGTATCAGAGCTTTGGATTCTAGGGTTTCGCTACTCCAAACAGGTCATTGTGGAATTTGCGCTATAAATTTTTTTCTACAAAGTCTAAAGAGCTAAAAGTTTTAAAGAGCAAAGCCAAAGTCCTGAGGAACGTCGTGTAAAAATTTCAGATCTTGGTTTGCAATATTTTCAGAGATATGATTTGTGGAAGTTAGGGTTTTTTCAAGCTCCCAAGTTTAACCTAAACAGGCCATTGTGGCATTTTCTCTATAACATTATATCTAAAAATATTCAGAAGCTGAAATTTGTACAACGCAAAGCCAAAATCCTGGGGAATGTCATGTAAAAATTTCAGATATTGTTTCGCAATATTTGCAGAGATATGATCTGTGGAGGTTAGGGTTGTTTCAGGCTCCTGAATTTCATCTCAAAGAGGCGGTCGTGGGAAAATCATCATAACTCTCGCTCTGACCATAAGATTGGAATTATGTAAATAGTGGCTGAAAATTCACAGACTGTAGTTTCGTGTATATCAATTTCAGAGCTGAAGGAGGTACAGTGACACGTAGCACTCTGTACAAGTGCGCTCTACTGAACCAGTCCATAATTAGGTCATTGTGGGAGATTGAGCATAAATTTGTATTGAAGCATCCAAATCAGGTCATATATATGGCATTCAAAAGAAGCTTCAAAGGGATACTATAGGACAAAATTTTAGATATTGAAGATTAGAAATCACAGACATAATTCAATTTCAATGTCAAGCTCCTAAAAATAAAGAAAAAGGTGTGTATTTTTTTTCTTTCAAATTGCATAAATTGTGTTTGAAAAATAAGTTTGAAGTGATTCCAAGGGCATATTGAAGAATATATATCAGTATTGGGTTCTAAAATTCCCCCTAAAAAGAATTCAACACCCATAAAGCCCTCAAAATACTCTACTACGACTCATGAAGATGAAGAAGTGCAACATGATATATCACAATTACAAGAAAAAGTGCAGCAAATTTTGCTCTCGCAAAGAGAAACAAAAAATGAAATGGAAGTTTTGAGGAAAGGCATGGAAGCTAAGATGGATGGTTTGAAGAAGGGTATGTAAGATAGTATGGATGGTTTGAAGAAAGGTGTGGAAGCTAAGATGGATGGTATGGAAGAAAAAATGGAAGGTTTGAAGGAAGACATCTGTTGAGATTCAACAAGATGATGATCTTAGTGAAAAATAAGCACCTACACTAGGTGGGGCTCGTAGGCTATTTTGAGGTGATATGTATATTTTTAGAATTTGGATCAAAGTCCATTTATAATAGTAGTCTATTTATATATGGTTGAGAAAATTATATTTATGGATGGGCGTCTATTTTTGGAATGCATGTGCGAAGTCAGTTTGCGGAATGCATGTCTAAAAATAGAAAGCATGTCGATTATTATTATCTCTTAATAATAATTAGACAATAAATAATAATCTATTCTCTTGAAGCACTTGATTTCAGTTAACTGATGTGAAAAACCTATTGACTGAAGGAATTTCAAGTTCTAAGGTTGATCGGTGGGACATGCAAGTGGAATTCATTGTAACTGCGTGATACAAAGTTGTAACAGAGTTGGATGTGTAGTTATGTGAGTTGTAAAGTAGTTTAACTCAGTTAAGTGAGTTAAATTGTGTTGTGCTAGTTGTAATTAGTTTTAACTAAAGATACACTAGTGAGAGATGAGTGAATTAAATATTAAATTAATTCACATGGAGTGATCTCACATGAAACTAAATATTTACTATTATTAACTACATGCATGTTAGATCCGGTGGAGACCTAGTTGAGAGATAGGTGAAAGGGGCAGTTTGACTATCAGTTATGACTATAGTGGGTGCACACTTGCAACCAAACACACATTGGAGATTCCAATGAGGATTTCAGAGTCAAGGCAAGGAAATATTGAATTCATTCAAGTATTTTGATCAACAGGGATTGCGTAGTGGAGGTAGGCTGTCAAGAGGCAGTAAATTGGCGCATGTATCTGCCAATTTTTGTATGACAGTGTGAGACGATTGTATATTGTACTAAGAGATCTTGGATTGGAGTTTTGTATGAGATTATTTCATGATCCACAATATATACATAATATATGATAGTGGGGTTTTTTTAGCTTTATGGTTTCCCGGTAAAAACATCTATGTTATGTGTGATTGATCTTTCTTCATGTGTTTGCAATTGGCGATTAAATTTCCGCAAGAATTTAAGTAGAAGGATCCTGTATTTAACAGTGGCATATAATTTTTAGATTAGGAGAATCCAGGCACTACATAATTGTATTAAAATTTCTACATGGTATCAGAGAAAAGAAGATTGCAATATTGAAGTAGTAGCTGAGTTTGTTGGTGGAAACAATTCGAATTTGCTGCAAGAATTTCTAGGTGCGATAGTTAAGTAAACATCGAAATGGCTTTCAATGGTTTGCGGCTAGCGTATGCACTTGAGGGCAGCTCGAACTAAATTACATGGAAGGATAGGATGGAGGCAGTGCTTGAAGATAATGGTTTGAAGGAATTCATCAACAATGATGTTCGTAAGACCACTTTGATGGATGCTGCATTACTTGATGCCTGGAAAAAGAAAGTAGCGAAGATGAGAAGAATTATGTTGCAAGGTGTGCAAGACCATATTGTCTCAAGACTTCATGGGAAAGCCACTCCATTTATGATGTGGAAGGCTTTGATGGATCTTTTCCAAAGCAGCAGCGACCATAGGAAATTGGTGCTGAAGGATAAACTCAGAAAGATCAAGATGGATAAGGGCGACAATATTCCTAAGTATCTCACAAAGCTTTTCCAATGTTGGGATGAACTGGGGAGTGTGGGAATCACAGTTACTAATGATTATTTATTGAGTTTGGCTCTCTTGGGACTTCCTAATAGTTGGCACAATTACAAGTACTCTGTGAACGGGCAGGAAAAACTACCGGATTGGGAATGACTGTGGTCGGATCTACTGTAGGAGGAGTTCAGGAGGAACACTAGATATGGATCTTCATCAAAGCATGATGATGAAGATTATTGTGCTTTGGCTTCCAAAGCAAGGAAAGGGAAGGGGAAGAAATTCCACTCAAAATATGAGGCTAAATGCAAGAAACTGGATTTTTCCAAAGTGAAGTGTTTTCACTGTCACGAACATGGGCATATCGACACTAAATTCCCACAGAAAAAGAGGCAAAAGAAGGCTGCTGGAGCTACAGCTGGTGAGGACCTTGCCTCAAAATTTTAACTTTATTCCTCTTTGACCGCATGCTTGGTTTCAAGTGCAATGGGATCGATGTGGTATCTTGATAGTGGTGCTTCCTTCCACATGACGGGAGACAAGGTGCTTTTTAGTGACTTGGAGGAGAAAGATATTCAAATGCATATAGAGATGGGCGATAATGGACGATACAATGCGACTGGAATTTTTACCATTACCTTTGAGAAGGAGTCAAGTAAACCATTTCTATTGAAATATGTCTAAAGAACTTGGTCTTAGTCGTGATGTTGGAGGACAAAGGTTATGGCGTTATTTTTCAGTGATGGAAAATATTTCCTGTGACATAAAACAATGGGTCAAACCAAGAGGATAGGTATTTGAGTTAAGAATCTCTACAAGCTGGAGGTATATGGCTATGCTGCAATGGTGGGCAAAGTAGAAGAAGTGGTGAGTAGGGATGAGCGCGAATTATGGCACAGTTGATTGGGCCATCTTCACCATGGCACCCTAAAGATTTTGCAACATATTTATACTGAACTTCCCAAGGGTACACTTATGCAGTTAGATCAGTGAAAGGGATTTACTATGCGTAAGTTTGTGAAGACCACCTTTCATGAAAAGGAGAACCGTTCTTCCGTGATCCCAGGGAGAGTTCACACAGACATGTGTGGACCATTCTCGGTTGCTTCTATAGCAAAACATAGGTATTATGCTATTTTTGTTGATGAATATTCTCGTAGATGATGGATCTTCTTCATGCAGAAGAAGGATCAAACATTATCAAAGTTCTGTGAGTTTAAAGCATTGGTGGAGAAAGAGTTGGGGAAGCAATTGAAGGCTCTACGGAGCGATAATGGTGGTGAATTCATCTCAAATGAATTCAAAGACTTCTATAACAAAGAAGTAATTTGAAGAGAACTCATAACGCCTCATAACCCACAACAAAATGGGGTCGCAGAGAGGAAGAACAAAACAATCATGGGTGTTACACGAGCTATGATGCATGATCAGGGCCTACCAATGCATTTGCGGTTGGAAGCATGCAACACTATGGTTTATGTGAAAAACCATTGTCCTCATAGAGTACTTGGCATGAGTACACCTGAAGAAGATTTTACTGGTAAGAAACCGGATGTTTATTACTTTAAGATTTTTGGCTCATATTTTTATGTGCATGTGACCAAGAATGCCAGGAAGAAGTTGGAGCTGACTGCTAAAGTTAGGATATTTTTGGGGTACACAAAAACACCCCATAATTATCATGTGTCTTTACGAAACAGTTGAATAACTATGGTGCGACGAGATATAAAATTCAATGTGGAGAAAGCCATGAAGTTGTCGCTTAAGAGGGAGCTAGACTTACATGCAGAGGAGGAACTTTCGGTTCCCAAAGATGAGTCTATAGATGTGGATTAGCCACAGGAGGAGTTTCATCGAGTGGAGGAGTCCACTGACGCAAAGAAAAACATCAGAACTAGCAGAAGGCATACCACAGAAGTTGAGAGGCTGAAGCTTGATGTGACACAGAATGTAGGAGTCCCTACTTCACAGCGCAAACAAAGACAACCTCCTGACCGATTCAACGGATACATGGCTCTCATGAGAAAATGTATTGTGAATGAGCCATCTTCCTTTCAGGAAGAAGTGGAGGAGCCCACATGGGTAGATGCAATGGTGGAGGAGAATGACTCCATTGTCTGAAATAGTGCTTGGGAAATTGTTCCAATGCCTGTCGATAAATCAGTGGTAGGTTCAAGATGGATCTACAAGGTAAAGCAAGCTTCTGATGGGAGTGTTGAGAAGTATAAGGCAATATTTGTGGCATGGGCTTTTCACAAATCGAGGGGATTGATTATGAAGAAACCTTTGCACCTGCCGCATGGTATTCTTTCATAAGGACCATCCTTGCTCTCTCAGCATAGATGGGTTGGCTTCAGATGGATGTGAAGACTACGTTCCTGAATGGGATCATTGAGGAATAAGTGTACATTGAGCATCTTGAAGGATTTTAGATCTTCAGCAACGAGTCGCACGTGTGCAGACTCAAAATAGCGTTGTATGGGATGAAGTAAGCACCCCGTGCTTGCATTAGGGGAATTTTAAGGTCCAAAATGGGGCTTCTAAGAAAAATGTACAATTAAAATAAAATTTATAAGAAATAATAGGATTCAAGATGATGATGTCAACCATGGGGGATGATTCACCATTTTTTTAAGTAAAAGAATAAAAAATAATAATAATAAAACTACTTTTTCAATTCATATTTTCCACTTATCTCCCAAAGGTTTTATTCAAATTTTGAGGAGTACTCTTGGGATGCAAAATTTACTTCCTCATCCAAGGAGTACCCATGTTGCTACTTTTGATGGACCCTGGTACACGAAAAATGAGAAATACATGAAAAATGAGATTGCAAACATGTTTTTAATGTATTTGTCATTTTTCATGTAGTAGGATCCATCAAAACTATGCAACATGGGTACTCCTTGGATGCATAATTAAATTTTGCATCCAATGAGTATTCCTGCTCCAAATGTGAGTAAAAAATTTCAGAGATAAGTTGAAAATACGAGTTGAAAAAATAGTTTTTTTCATTTTTCCCTCTAAAATTTGATGATGTAATCAAATATTCCTTTATTATTTCCACTATTATTTATGATTTCCTTAGGAGGCCCATTTTAGACCTCAAAATTCTCGTAATGGTGCACTCAAATTGAAAGATATTTCACTGGACTTGGCTTCACCAAGAGTGAGGTGGATGCAAACCTATACCAAATTGTGGTGGAGGGTAAGATTTTAATCATTGTCCTTTATGTTGATGATTTAATACTGATTGGTGATGAGCAACTGATACACTCATGCAAGGAGGACCTTGCAAAGGAGTTCAAGATGAAGGATATGGGCCTCCTTCATTATTTCCTTGGATTGGAAATATGGCAGCAATATGGTGAACTTTTTGTGTCTCAAGGAAAGTATGCAAGGGAGATACTGGGTAAGTTTCACATGGAGGGCTGCAAACCCATGGATACTCCTCTTCCAGGAAACTAGAGGAAAGAGGATGCTACATTGGGAGAAGTAGTGGATGCTACTGTCTATCGACAATTGGTGGGTTCGCTAATGTATTTTGTAAATATAAGATCAAACATATGCTATGCGGTGAACCATCTTAGTCAAGCGATGGTTAAGCCTACCAAGCTCTTTTGGAAGGTGAGAAAGCATGTCCTAAGATATCTCAAGGGCACATATGAGTATGGGTTATGGTATAGACAGATGGATGAGGTGAAGTTGCATGGCTTCACGGATGCAGATTGGGCGAGCAACCCAACAGACAGAAAGAGCACATCAGGAGGGGTCTTTATTATCGGATCTACAGCTGTTTCTTGGTACAACATGAAACATAGATCTGTGGTACTTAGTTCAGCAAAAGCGGAATACATGGCAGAAAGTCAAGGTGCATGTGAGGATATCTGGATGAGGAAGATCCTGGTCAGTTTGTTTGGTTCTCATTTAGATCCTACAGTGATTCATTTTGATAATCAGAGTTGCATTAAACTCTCGATTAATCTTGTGTTTCATGATATATCTAAGCATATAGATATCCGGTATCATCATATCAGAGATTGTGTGTAGCGGAAGATCATGTTGCTTTAGCACATTCCTACGGAAGATCAGGATGATGATATTCTGACGAATGTGTTCACGAGGAGAAAATTCGAATACCATAGAGATAGGATCAGGGTGAAGGTTAATCCCTTTCTTGTTGAGAGGGAGTGTTGAGATTCAACAAGATGATGATCCTAGTGAAAAATAAGCACCTAAACTAGGTGGGGCCCGCAGGCTATTTTTAGGTGATATGTCTATTTTTAGATTTTGGATCAAAGTTTATTTATAGTGGCAATATATTTATAGATGTTTTATAAAATTATATTTATGGACGGGCATCTATTTTTGGAATGCATGTGAGAAGTTAGTTCATGGAATGCATGTCTAAAAATAGAATGCATGCCGATTATTATTATCTCTTAATAATAATTAGAAAATAAATAATAATCTATTCTCTTGAAGCACTTGATTTCAGTTAACTGATGTGGAAAACTAGTTGACTGAAGGAATTTAGAGTTCTAAGGTTGGTTGGTGGGACATGCAAGTGGAATTCATTGTAATTGAGTGATACAAAGTTGTAACAGAGTTGGATGTGTATTTATGTGAGTTGTAGTTTAACTTAGTTAAGTGAGTTAAAATCAGTTGTGCTAGTTGTAACTACTTGTAACTAAAGATACACTAGTGAGAGATAAGTGAATTAAATATTAAATTAATTCACATGGAGTGATCTCACATGCAACTGAAGATTTACTACTATTAACTACATGCATGTCAGATCCAGTGGAGACCCAGTTGAGAGATAGGTGAAAGGGACATTTTGAATATCAGTTGTGACTATAGTGGGTGTACACTTGCAACCAAAAAAACATTGGAGATGCCAATGAGGATTGCGCAGTCAAGGCAAGGCAAGATCGAATTCATTCAGGGATTGTGATCAATAGGGATTGCGCAGTGGAGGGAGGCTGTTAGGAGGCAGTAAATTGGCGCATATATTTTCCAATTTTTGTATGACAGTGTGAGACGATTGTATATTGTACTGAGAGATCTTGGATTATAGTTTTGTATGAGATTGTTTCTTGATCCATGATATATACATAATATATGATAGTGGGGTTTTTTTAGCTTTATGCTTTCCCCGTAAAAACATTTGTGTTATGTGTGATTGATATTTCTTCATGTGTTTTCAATTTGCAATTAAATTTTCGCAAGAATTTAAGTAGAAGGAATATGTATTTAATAGTGGTATATGATTTTTAGATAAGGAGAATCCAGAAAATACATAATTTTATTAAAATTTCTACAACATGGAAGGTTTGAAGGAAGGCTTCACAAATTTGATACAAGAAATGATTCCTAATGGCAAAAAGTTAGCAGAGGAAACTCATGATGAGAGAAAAATAAATGTTAATCGTGATTTATAAACTTGAATGTTGGATAGAAGACCCACCATATTACAAAGATCAATATGAGGAAGCTTGATGGCAAGGATCCCACAACATGGATACTATAGATGGAGAAATATTTTGATCTCAATAATGTGCAAAACACACAAAAGGTATACTTTGAAACTTTATATTTAGAAAAAAATACATTTGTATGGTATTGATGGCTTGGCTCCCATAAAAAAAATCTCACTTGGTCAATTTTTACGAAGGAAATGATAGCACATTATGAGGATACAAAGAGCAACACTTTTTTTAGCCAATTGATAAATCTCAAACAAAAGGGTTTGGTGGTAAAGCACATTGAGGACTTCCAAAAATTGAATATAAGAGTAAGTGATATTCCAGAGGAACATAGGATTGATGTCTTATTAGAGACTTTAAAGGATAACATCCAACATGAGGTTCATGTTTGGGAACCTGATTCATTGGAGAAGGCATTCAGGTTGGCAAGAAAAATTGAATGTAAAATTATGGCGAAAAGGAAGCCTACCACTTACATATATAAATATGGAAGTGTTGCTACTCCTAGAATTCCACAACTTACAAGGTTGACACCACAAAAATTGAAAGAAAAAAGAGAAAAAGGGCTTTGCTACAATTGTGATAGAAAATACACTAAAGGTCATAAGTGTGCTGAGAAGAAATTATTTTACATAGATTGTGAAGAGGAGGAAGAAAATGAACTAGAAAATTCAAAATAAGAGGATATACAACAAGAACCAACCCTAGAGGAAGAAGAAATGAGTCCAACCATATCATGTAATGCACTGGCAGGCATTACCACTCCTCAAGCTCTCAAAATAGAAGGACATATGAAGAAAAAAAGGGAATAGTGTTGATTGATTCGGGTAGTACCCATAATTTTACTCATTGTAAGGTAGCCAAGGAGTTGAATTGCTTCCGATGCCCAGCACCAGAATGTCAAGTGATGGTTGCAAATGGAGGAACTATAAATTTCTCTGGAAAATGCCATAATATCAAGCTAACCATGGGGGAATATTTACTGAATACTCCAATGCTTTCCATTCCAATGGGAGGTGTTGATGCTATAATAGGAGTACAATGGTTACAATATTAGGGAATGGTAGCTTATAATTTTCAATAAAGTTTCTTGATTTTTTTTCGAAAGTAAAGGAAGTAGAATTACAGGGCATCGCAGGGAATCCGGGAAAGATAATAAGCTTTAATGTCATGACAAAGCTTCTGAAGAAATAACAATGGGGCGTAATTGCACAATTATGGTCACTAGAAGTTCCAACATCAAAATCATATATTTCTCCAGATCTCCAAAAAGCCTTGGACAATAATTTTAAGGTGTTTGAAACTCCAAAAGGACTCCTACCTATTCGCGATCATTATCATGCTATTCATTTGATTCCAGGAAGTTTTCCTCCAAACATCAAGCCTTACAGATATCCTTATGTCCAAAAGAGAGAAATTGAACGTATGATTGCAAATATGTTAGAGGCTAGTATAATTCAACCTAGTCAAAGTTATTTCTCTGCTCCAGTAGTATTGGTGCATAAGAAGGATGGATCATGGTGCATGTGTCTAGATTATAGGGAGCTCAATAAGTTCACTATTAAAGATAAATTTCCCATTCTTGTGATTGATGAATTATTGGATGAATTACATGGAGAAATTTATTTTACCAAGTTGGATCTTCATTCAGGATATCATGAAATTAGAATAAACACTGAAGATATTCTGAAAACAACATTTTGAACTCATGAGGGTCATTATGAATTTTTTGTCATGCATTTGGGCCTTACCAATGCACCTTCTACATTTCAAGGGTTGATGAATTCCATTTTCAAACCCTTCCTTAGAAAATTTGTGTTAGTATTTTTTGATGATATACTAATCTACAACAAGTCTTGGAAGGATCACGTTCAACATGTTGACAGGGTGCTCAAACTATTGGAGGATAAAAAATTATATGAAAAAACCTCCAAATGTTTCTTTGGAGTACAAGAGGTGGATTATCTGGGTCATATTGTATATCAAGAGGGTTTTAAGGTAGACCCTGTTGGGTAGCGAATACGACCACTTTTTAACACTTATTTCATCCATTTCTACTCTTCTTTATCATGCAATTTATCATAATTTATCATATAAATCCATTTTATAATTATTTATGCTCTTATGGATAAATATTATTTCTTCTCCTTTATTTTTAATAAATTGATGATTTTTATGCATAATTTTATCAATGATGGTTTATTAATATATTTTGTAACAACACTCACCATTTTAGCCTCCAAGATATTTGCTAGATTGCAGATTTGATCTCCAGCACATCATTCAATATTCCAACTCAGAAATTCGCTGGAAAAAGAAGTGACATTTTTGCGGTTGATATTCTGGGCAAATGCAGAAGAACTTGGAAAATCCGGAACATGGGTTTTGTCCAGAACAAACCGAATTAACTTATTGAAGTACGGTTTTCCAAAATTCAGCCTGTATTGAGAGAAACAGAAGGTTATTTGAGCACAATTTTCTCAGATTTACTATTGCGGCTGTCCTCCAAATTATCTCAGCTGCAAATCCAAATTTGACTTGTTCCTGTTGAAAGATTGATGGAAATATCATTTCTTACTGATCAAGTTGTTGGGGACAATCCAATATTGTTACGAGGGATCATATTTACTATTTAATTTCTCCTCTTTATGATTATAAAAGGGAGACGTTTGTAAAAGAGAAGGGGGATGATTATTGAATTTCTTTTGTAACTCTGTAATTTCTTAACTCTCGTGATCAGAGAGCGATTGCTGTAAACGCTATCTATGTTTGATTAATACAAGAACGCATTTATGTTCCATTTCTTAACTCTAGAGTAAATCCCAGCGACGTTTCACCGGTGGTTGAGGGCCCGGTCCTAGTGGATCGATCTGTTGGTTGCATCATTACCTTTCAATTATCGTTGTGAGATAGTTCATATTTTTTTCATTACCGTTTGCAAGTAAGTGGTTTATTGTTCATTACTTATTTCGGTGTGTTATATTAACGAATCACGTTGCTGTTCTTTTATTATTTAACAAGAATCTTAATTCTGTATAATTTATCTTGTTATATCTTAACAGAGCTTTGCTGTTCTATTTCCATTATTGTTTCATTCCATTTTCTGCTCCATTTGACTGTTGTTCATTTGCAGATTGTTGTTCAATAGAATTTTCCATTCGATCTAATTAAGTTAAGATTTTCTGTTCATATTCATTAGTTAGTATTTGTTGTTCAATTATTCTAAGTTACAGTTTGCTACTCATTTACATTGCTGTCCAATTCCAGTGCATTGTTCATTTCCAATTCATTAGTTTACATATTGCAAAGAGTTTGCTTTTAAAGAGTTTTCCTAGTTTACTTTCAATAGCAGCTTTATTTCAATTTCTATTTCCCTTTAATTGCTTTAAATCAAGACTGTCAACTGTAGAGAACACTGGTTATTACTTCCACATTCCCAGATTGATTGTCTTGTTCTAGTTTGATTTCAGTTGCATCAATTTCTAGAGGAATGAGTTATTGCTACTGTATCCTTGATTGATGTTTACTAAGTGAATGATTGGATTTCAAAGCATTTGAGTTTATGTTATTATAGTTAGATTTATTTTCCAAGCATCCATTTACTCTTGTATTTAGAACATTGTACTACATATTACAAGGCATTACTCTTAGATTGAATTGCAACCTCAGACAGAGTACACTCTTGAAATAAAAATTCGTTCCTGGATTGATAATTAATGTAGAATAAATAGGTGTTAAAAAGATACCTTTTTTACCTCAACAGACCCTAACAAAATTAAATCCATTAAGCAATGGAAAGTCCCCACAACCATAAGTCAGTTGCGAGGATTTCTCGGGTTAACGGGGTATTATCAAAAGTTTGTTGAGAATTATGGGAGAATACCAACACCTCTAACAATATTATTTAAGAAAGATGCATTTTCATAGACTCCTAAAGAAACTAAGGCCTTTGAACATCTTAAAGAGGCAATGTGCCTAACACTGGTCTTAGATACGCTAGACTTCACAAAAACCTTTATTATGGAATATGATGCATCGGGAAATGGAATTGGTGTTGTTTTAATTCAAGAAGGAAGACCCATTGCTTTTGAAAGTTGTCCAATCATAGGAAATTATTTACAAAAAACTATTAATGAGAAGGAAATGTTGAAATACTACATGCACTAAAGAAATGGCGACCTTACCTAATGGGAAGACACTTCAAGGTAAAAACCGATCATGATAGTCTTAAACACTTCTTGGAACAAAGACTATCTTCAAAAGAGAAACAAAAATGGGTCACAAAGATGTTGGGTTATTACTTTGAAATCATTTACAAAAAAGGGAAGCTAAATATTGTTGCAGATGCACTCTAAATAAAGGATGAAGAGGTGGAAGCATTTCTTTGTGCCATTTCTATTATCGAACCAGATTGGATAACCAAAGCAAGGGATGAAGGGAAGAAGGACGAAGAAGTGTGGACACTCATTCAAAATTTGCAGCAAGATCCTAGTACATTTGATACATTTAGTTGGAAAAATTATTCCTTATGGTACAAAGATTACTTATATCTTTGTAATAATTACCAACTAAAACAAAATATTATTTTGGAATTGCACACTTCTCCTTTAGAAGGACACTCAGGATTTAAAAAAAATTAGAATAAGGTGAAGAAATAATTTTTTTGGGATGGCGTTAAATATGATATTCAAAATTTTGTGGCTGAATCTTTGGTTTTCCAACAAAATAAAGTTGAGATAATTAAGGCCCCGGGTCTTCTACAACCTTTATCCATTCCAATTCAACGTTGGGAGGAGATTTCAATGGATTTTATCACAGGTTACCTAAGTCCAAAGGAAACAGTGTCATCATGGTGGTAATTGATAGACTTACCAAGTATGCACACTTTTGTGCATTATCTCATCCATTTAAAGCAAGTACAGTTGCTATTGCATTTATGGTTACAATTCAAAAGCTACATGGAAACCCAAAGATTATTGTAAGCGACAAAGATCCCATTTTTACTGGAAATTTTTGGATGGAATTATTTTCTTGTTTGGGTACTCAACTAGCTCATAGCTCATCTTATCATCCTCAATTCGATGGTCAAACTGAGATAGTGAATAAATTTTTGGAAAGATACCTTTGTTGTTTTGTATATGATAAACAAACACAATGGGTGAAGTGGTTACCTCTGGCTGAATGGTGGTATAACACTTCCTTCCATACTGTAGCAAAAATGACCCCATTTATGGCACTTTATGGATATCATCCACCGTCCATCACATCATATTTAAGAGAAAATTAAAAGGTTCAAGCAGTGGAAGATCACATCGAGCATCAAAAAAAGGTTCTCCAAATCTTAAAGGATAACCTAAATTTGGCACAAAATCGAATGAAACAACAGGAATATCAACATTGCAGCGAGAGAATTTTGATGTAGGAGACTGGGTATTTTTATGGCTACAACCATACAAACAAATGTCCCTCAAAAAAGCTAAGAAGGATAATAAATTATCACCAAAGTACTATTGTCCTTACAAGGTGTTGCAAAATATTTGTACTATGCCATACAAATTGGAGCTTCCTGCTTCTTCACGAGTGCATCTAGTTTTCCATGTTTCATGCTTAAATAAGGTTATAGGTGACAAAATTCCAGTTCAAACAATACTTCCAGAACTTGATGAGGAAGGAAAAATCATATTGGAACCTGAAGCAGTCACAAAAATAAGAACTCGACAACTACAAAATCAATCAATTTCAGAGTATCTCATCAAATGGAAGAACTTACCCATTGAAGATTCTACAAGGGAGGATGAGAATTTTACACAGAAGCATCTAGAGCTACTCATGCATTGAGGAAAGCACTTTTTTGAAGGAGAGGGGAATGTTAGGTCCCCATATTACTAGTGTAGTCCCTTATTGTTGTTAGTATAACTCCTTTATTGTTATTGTTGTACCCTTGTAACCCCCATATTGTTATTATTGTGCCCTTACATTATTATTGTTAGGTCGACTAGGATTATATTGTGACCCCATGGACTCCTATATATAGAAGTAGGTTTTTTCATTTGTATCATCAAATAATTGTTCATTTATGTAATGTAAAGGAGGTTTCCCCCTCGAAGTGGCTTATTTCTAAGGCGTTGATCTCTCTTTTCTTCTATTTTTGGAGCTGGTTTCATAACAATGCATGAGATTTTTTATAATAAGAAATATCTTGGACCGTAGAATACACCTTGTGGTAGTCAAGATTATCTTAATTTGGTTGCGTTGTTTCATATTGTATGCTACAGGTGGCTGGATATGAATGGAGCTAGAGCCGGCAGTCACCTCCATTGTATCCTTATTACAGGCCTAAAATTCTAGTAGCGTATGCATAATTAAATCAAACAGTCATCCAATTAAAACTGCATATCCATGATCTACCTTAACACATAATAAGTACCTCGACATGTGAATGAAATGACTTAGCAAACAACGATTGGCTTTTAAAAACTGTGGATTAACACCTAGCGTGCTCCACGTATAACCACGACTCAGCCTAACATCACTCAACATAAACTTTTCCTATCACGTGACTTAACTCATGATAAAAGGAACACGTGGCTTAACACAAAGATGATGTGATTTTTATTATTTAAAAAAAAAATAGGGGAGGTTACTGGAATTTTCGATAGCATCGGGTTAAAGAAAAACATACATAAAATTCACTGTCCAAAAAGGGCGAAAACAGACGCTACCAAAATTTTTGGTAGCACTCTATTTTTTTTTTTTAATTTACAAATTTTATCCTAAAAAGAAAAAATTTAAAACCTACTCATGAATTAGCTTAGAAATGTGCTAACATAGGCTCCACATGGGATAGATCTCTCCCTGCGAGGCTCAAAGAATATTCTGTAGTTTTAGTGCCTTTTCATTTAGTTATGGAGTCTTATTATGAAACACACCACTGTTTATAGTGAACTTAGGCCACCAAAAAACTTAGTAAAATATTTTTTTGAGAATAAGTGGGCCTCCAAATAGTTTTGTCCCATCGATATGTTGCAACTCTAAAGTATTGTTCTGCAGAATATTGGAAATTCTGAAAGGACCAAGCCATGAATCATCAAATTTGGAATGCTTACCTAGGTCTTGATGTTGTGCATCCCATTTCAACACTAGATACCCAATCTGAAAATCTTCCTTTTTAGTCAATTTATTAAAAGCTTGCTTTACAACTTGCTAATATTTTATTACCAAATCATATTGATGTTCTCGCTCTTGATGCACTTCTCTGATTTGATAAATTCTTCTAGCCATGTCATTTGGCCCAGCTTCATGATCTTGCAGAAATTTAGCTACAGGAATGGCTAATTGGACTAGAAAAACAACCTCAGTTCCATAAACCATTTGAAATGGTCATGTATTAATATATTTTTTGATTTTCACCCTCTCAGCCCATAAAGAAAATTTCAGTTTAGAGTCACAAGATTTCTTGTTTTTCTCCAATAGATTGGTAATGATTCTTACTAAAATTTTGTTAGATGATTCAGCAAAACCATTCCCTTGTGGATAATAAGTTGTAGAGTGAGTAAGATGAAAACTATAATCTTCACAGAAATTTACTAATGGTGTAGCTTGAAAAGCAGCTGCATTATCTACCACTAACCTTGATGTACATCCAAATATGGTTATGATTCCCTCCAGAAAGTTAATGATAACTTTATGAGTAGCATTCTTGGTAGGTATTGCTTCAATCCATTTGGTGAAGTAATCAGTTGCAACAAGAATCCAATGATGTTTTCGACTTGAAGGTGGTTGAATTTCCCCAATTAAATCCAATCCCCATTGTTGGAAAGATGCATAAACAAGTATGGGCTTGAGAGGAAAATACTTCAAATGTTTCTTACGAGTGAACTTCTGACATTTTTCACACGCTCTCACCTCAACACATACATCATAAAATAAGCAAGGCCAAAAATAGCCAGCTCTTAGTATTTTGTATGTAGTATTTCTCCAATAATGATGACCTCCACACACACTATTATGCATATCAAACATAAATTTCTCAGACTCATCTAGGTCAATGCACCTAAAAAAATATCTTGTAGGATATTTCTAATATAAACACATATCCTTGATGCAAAATTTAATAGTTTTCAGCTTCAAATATCTCACTCTTCTTTTATTAAAATTTGGAGGAGGTTTAAAATGTTGCAGAAAATAAATGATATCCTTATGTCAGCCGCACTCAGAAATATTTACATCCAATGCCATGCTATCAATAGGTTTTGAATTTTTCCCTTCTAGATTGCCATCCATGAAATTCAAGCCCAAAACTCTATATTTTTCTTCAGCTAGTAGTTTGACTAATCCTTGACCTTTGATTAGTTTGGGAGGCTTTATCTCTAAATAAAATTCAGGAACATTAGTCACCCACTTATTTTTCCATCAATATCAGGCTGAACCAATATTTCTCTAATAACAGATGAACATACATATATCAGGCTGAACCAATATTTCTCTAATAACAGATGAACATACATAGGAAATAATTTGAGCATGCAGAATATAAAATCTAAAAGCCTTCAGAGGTTTAACTAATGCATATGCATGCTTTTCCAACATTTCATACTTAAATTCTGCATTTCTAAGAGCTCTGTCGAAAAATGTTATGGGAGCTTACTTATTTTATGAATCTTTTTGTAATAAAACAACAACAATATTATCTTGAGAGGAAAATGAGAAGATCAAGAAAGGATTCGAGTATTCAGGGCGTACCAACTAAGGTGCTTCAATGATAGTTTTTCATATAAGCTCAAATGAATTTTTGGCTTCAAATGTCCACTTGACTTCTTTGTCCTTCTTTAGCATGCAATTAATATGCTTCACCACTTTAGCAAAATTGGGAATGAATCTTCTTAGAAAATTGATCTTACCAAGGAAATATTTAATCTCTTTCTTGGATCTTGGAAGTGTTAAGTCATGAATTGCAATCACTCTTTTAGGATAATTTTTCACTCCGTCTTTAGAAACTATGTGACCCAACATCTTACCTTATTTAAGAGAAAAATGAGACTTCTTTGGATTCAATGATATACCCTATTTTCTGCATTTAACAAATACTTGTCTCAAGTGCTGAAGGTGTTCTTGATCTGGTCCTAAAAAAACAGTAATATCATCCAAATAGATGACCAAGAATTTATCTTTTTATCCAATGAATGCAAAGTCCATAGCACGCTGAAAAGTAGCTGCAGCATTCATAAGCCCAAATGGAATATTTGCATACATGAATGTTCCCCAGGGAGTAGTGAATGGTGTCTTCTCTCGATCTTCCAACCAAACAGATACTTGGTTGTACCCAAAGAACCCATCCAACATGGAAATTTTGTCTAACCCAGTTACTTTTTGAAGAATATGCTCCATCTTTGGCAATGGATAATCATCTTTCTTGGAGAATTTGTTAAGATTCCTTAAATATACACATAGTCTGACTTCACCACTCTTCTTTCTTATTGGAACTAGATTAGCAACCAAACGTGAGTATATCAATGGAATGATAATTTTATCATCCAAAATTTTCTTCACTTCCTTCTCCATAACCAGTAACAATAATGGATTGATTTGTCTTAATTTCTACCGAAATGACTTAGTACCATCTTTCAATGGTATCCTATGCTCAATGATGGTTGTATCATATGTCTTAAGATCCTCATATTTCTAGGAAAAAAAATAAAAAAATTCACAAAAGAGTTTGTGGTATTCAGTTTTTCTTTCTTCCGATAAAGCTTTTGACAACTTAACATACCTTGGCTCTAGTTCTGTACCCAAATTGAAATCTTCCAATTCTGCTTCTGTTTCAGCTAACTATGGTTTTACTCAAACATCATTGTGATAAAAAATATTCTCAAGTGGGATTAACCCCTTAGGAATGTGATTGGTAGGTAGTTATATGATAGGCTGATCAACAATATGTTTTTTCATATTTTTGGTATCTTGATAACCAACATTATCCTTCATGAGATCTTCATCCGAATCAATGTTTAGGACAAAAAATTCTTCAGCAGCTTCAATGAATCTTCTAATCTCCTGATCATCTTCAAAAAATTCCCAATGCCTAACATTATCGGGAATGCTAGGCCTAAACCTAACTTCCACTTCATATTTCAGCTTTATAGGAATTGGAATATTGAATGAGCTTACTGAAATAGAAAGTGAATCAACCAAAATAGTACTTTCTCTTGGAACAAAAGAAATGTTAAAGGCCAAGAAAGAGTATTCTATAATGATTCATACTGCATTCTAGTAATCTCTGAGTCTAGGATGCTTAGTTTGATAAAAATTTCTAATTTGCTGAATAATTATTACAACATCTCCAAAAACAAAAATTTATGAAATATTCATATCTTTTGTTGTTTTTAAACCAATTAAGAGACCTTCATATTTAGACACATTGTTAGTTGCTTCAAATTAAAGTTTGAAAGAAAAAATGGAGCTCTCTTTCAAAGGGTAAATGAGAACCATTCCTTCACCAAATTCTTCTCTAGAACATAAGCCATCAAAATACATTTGCCACATCTGAGAACCCTCATGTTTGATTTGTTTTTTAGCAGGCTTCAACATCTGAAAACTTTCTATAGGCAGGGAAGAATTATCCATATGTTAAATTCTTGAACCCACGTTAGTTGTTCTAGCATAAATTGGATGATTAGTGGGGTCTTTTCTCTCACCAATGATATATGCCAGTCAAGCTTCTCTATAAAGTCTTATTTGTTATCCTAAAAAAACAGGGACAATAGCATAAGTGAAATCCATTTGCAAAGCTCCTCCTTGCCTTCTAATCCATGACCTAAAAAGTAACATGCCAAATCTAGGAGGAATATCAGCTACAACAATATCCATCACCATCCCTCTCATGGGTAATTGAAAGAGACTTACTGCAAGATCTTTGATGACACCAAACCATTGGATTTTATGGGAATCAAAAGAGTAAAGATATTGGTATTCTCTGGTTACTTCAAGACCTATTTCAGCGATGACTACCTTGGGCATTAAATTATGTGAGGCTCCAGAGTCCATTGGGAAATTATGCAAGATATTATCATGAATATCCATATATATATAGAAGGGAGGGGTAAGGTCATCTATGTATTCTACCAATGGACCTAAAATGACAGTGGGCTTATCATCTTGAAGGTTAAAAAAATCAGAGGCTACTTCGGTAGGTGGAGGCTGAAGAGCTTTGATTTTTTTTTTGAAATCATAATTTTCCATGAGTTCTACAAGAGGAACATGAATCTTTATCTTTTGTATCTCATTCTCAAAATTTAAAACAAGGGGTAGTTTGTGAGCAATTTTTACCTCAAGTGAAGAAGGGTTAATTGCTACCAGAATTTCTAGTCTACTTGGTTCAACCACCTGCTTTTGCTTTTTTTTTTTTTTCCTGGAATTTTAACTGCATCCTTATTATTCTTTGGCTATGCAACATGATTTGAATTATCATAAATATTATTTGATCTGAGATTGTATCTACTTTGATGATCAACTGCAATCATGGAATTATTACAAATCTATTCATTATTCTGAGTATATGACATGAAATCTTCATACTCTGCTTATGTAAGATGAATCAACCCTTCTTTATCTCTTAGACAATTGATATCATAACCTTTCTCCAACTCTTCATCTTCCTCTTCATCTTCAAATATCACTTTCTGCAAAGGGGGCTACACTTTTTGATCATCAACATTTCTTCTTTCTCTCTACAAAATTTGAGGAGCATTAGGTCTTCTAAACTGTTGCGTATTAGGTTGATCAAATGAAAAATTTCTGGTAGTAGCTGGTCTTGCTTCCATCTTGAGCTTGGAAATCTCTGGTCAATGACTTGACCATATTAGTCATCTCATCTAGCTTAGGATCTATGTCAGAAGTTCCTGAAGATGAAACTTCAACTTTTTGCTTCCTTTTTCTTTGTCAATATCTCCTTTAAGCCTATCAGCTACTAATACATTAGATTCTACCTCTTGTGCATTGTCCTGCATTTGTGTTAGTGTTGTGGATCTTCTTTCTCTCAATAATAAACAAAAATCAGGATCACAGGAACTATCATAAGTGCTTTTGGCTGAAGCTTCAGTAGGCTTGATTTCCGTAGGTATTTTGATATACATCATATTAAATCTCTTAGAAGAATCAGAAAATGATTCTCCTTTTTTTCTTTTTATTGCACCAATTTGAGTGATATAATACATAAAATATTTATTATCACCCCATTTCCTTAAAAATGTATCATCTAGGGTTTGAATTACAGTGATGCTACCAGTTGTCAAAGGTTTGAAAAATTCCCTAACATCACCCTCAAGGCTCTGAGAAAAAAATATCATCCATAAATATTCATGCTCAATATTCAGATTGCCAGCATAGGCATAAAAAATAGCAAGGTGTTCTTCAGCTATTACCTCTCCCTCAACACTAAATTTAGGCATGTATTTGAGATAATCTCATGCAAGTAATGCATTCATAGGTTGAGGTAAAACCAAAGGGGCATACCTTGTAGCAACAATTGCATCCATTCGGTTAGGGGGTGGTTTTGGAGCAACAGATGATGAAGCACTAAATTTTTATGTTGAGATTATTTGTTGGCTGGAAAAAAAAGGAGGTACATGATTTTCTCCAAATTGGGGGATAGAGTTTATAGGAATTCTTTAAGGAAAAAAATCTGAAAAAATAGTAGCAAAGGAAAACAAATTTCATTTACTCTTTTTCTTGATTAACTTTTTAGGATCAGGGACTAGGATTTTCAAATGGGAATATGGGTTAGCACTGGTTCTAGCCCTTCTAGAAGCCATAAATTCAACAATGGAGTTGCTAGGTGTAAAGCAGTCTAAAAAGAGAGTTGGAACTGTACACCTCAAAACCAAACTTATAACTTGGTCATCCACCTAGGGATAAACTTCAATTCAACTCCCAAGAAACGATGCCAAAGATGTTAGCGCAATGATTCACTCCTTGAAGTTAAAAGGAGTAAGACTTACACATCATAATTCATTTCAAATTTAAAGGTTTTGAGTGGTGGGATGGCTTCTTAAAGAGTTTGAAATGTTTTTTTACACTTTTATACTTTCATGCATTTGGCAAGCTATGACAAGTATAAATTGTATGGGTAAATTGGTAGTATAGGGAGCAGATTGTAATGAATGAAGGGAGAGAGATAGATGGTACTCAATATAATAAATATTCTTATCCTAAATCAATCACACAGCTACAAGAGTGACTCTTTATGCAAACTCTGTTTTATGTAAAGGAAACAAAATTTATAAAGTAGAGTACATGCATAAATTATTTCATAAATATTTCATGAAACATTCACTAATATGTTGTACACAACATATATATGATTTGCAAGAAACTAAACAATATATAATTTAATATTAGATTCTCTGACAGTTTTCTTACTCACACCTTACTAGATGCTGCAAATAAAAAATCAGAAGAATAAAACAATGAGAAATACACACCATACATTAGATATTCCTTGAATCACAAAATCCTCCAGCATGAAGTGAAAATATGTGTTTTATTTATTATAATAAGTCTTTAGGTTGACCAACATCCAACCCTGAAATGATATTTATAGAGAGAGAGGCACCAACTACATATCTCCTATAAATAAGGAACCACTCTTCCTCACATTAAATAGGTGTTATAGGAAATTAAATATAGATCCTATCAGAATATAGCTAATAGGATATATGCACAACAAATACTTGAAAATCCTGTGCAGAATTATACATTCTGAAACTTGAGTTGTTGTTCAAAAATATATTTAGTAGGCAAAAAGGTATCTCACTAGGACATATTTTCACCTCTCCTCCATATGGGTTGTAACTTCTGTAAGCTTGTCCAAGCCTAATTGCTTTTCAATAGTTAATATTGATCTTGTGGTCCTCGTGGATGTTTCTCTAGTAATGGTTTTTTCGTCTTTTGAACCCTTTTTAATTTTTATTCTTTTTTAGGATTTTGTTTGCTAGCATGAAAGGGATGTACCCTTATCTTTCTTCTTGGGTCCACTAGACTCTACAATTGGAGTTACAACTATAACCCTTGAGTTTGTTTCTCTATATCTATAACTTCTGTTAGCAAAAATAGATTATGCAAGGCTTTAGATTTGAGCCTAAACTTGTTGTTGTATCTTGGTGTATTTTTTCCTGCTACCAACAACTGGTTTTGCATCATTTTTACTTCTCTTGATGCTAATATGATACCCTGAATCTTGTAGGAGCTCCTCATTAGACTTAGTGGGTTGATATTCCTTATGAATTTTTTGTTGAATTTCTGCTTCTGAAGCTTCTGGTAGCACATGTGCTTTGGATTTTTCTGCAGTTCCAAAATTTCCTCTCTGTGCTTTGGTATAAACCTTGGGAAAAGGAGAAATAGGAGGCACTGTATTCATTGATTTGGGCTTTCTAGTTGACGATCCTTACACTTTCTCCCACTTCTTTTCAACCTTGGTTGAATGGGCCTTTTCTTTTCTTCCTTTAGCCTTTTTATGGATTTTAACCTTCTTAGTCTTTGTCTTAGTTCTCTTACCAACTGCTGAAGTAGTTGGCTTCTCACTTTTCCCTTTCTTCTTGGCAGGCTGAGGATGTTGTTGTGAAGCTAGAGATAGCTAAGCTAGAATATATGGTGTAGGTGTAGGTTGGCCTACCCTGTAAAACAGAAAATGGTCCCATAACTGGTTTCTTTTCCTGAGTTCTTCCTCAACAACACTTGGATAAGAGCTTGATGATATAGGTTGTACTCTTATGCAACTGTATGTGTTTGTATCTTGGCTAACATCTTTGTCAATATTTTTAGCAAAATTAATGCTAAGTTGAGGGTATTCATACCTACAATGTGAAACAAAAATCTCATATGATAAATAAAAACCACAATATACCTCCTCTCACAGGAGAGGTAAATTTTGATGAGCTTGAAAATCTTAGCCCATTAATTTTTGAGGTAACTATTGGGAATTCCTTTAGCCTAGTTGGGGTCTTTGTTTCCATCTTTAATGAAACTGTTGAGGTCTCCTCCAGTGATGAATTGAAATTTAAACCATTTTTATCCTTCATGTGGAAGGTTGAATTCTTCAGCAATAGACTTTGCTGATACCTGCAATTTGAGACCATAGATATTTGCTTACTTCCCATTGAAAGAGTGTGAAAATTCCCTAACTACTCCTAAATGAGAGCTTCCTAGCCTTGAATATAGTGGATAACACCCTACTTCAACAAATAACCTTCTCACATTCTGATTAGTATCAACTAGATCAACTCCTTGGGGTTCAATTCATTTTAGATTTCATCCTTTCTTAGTCATCGTCAGTAACAAAGAAGGCTATTTGCTCAAATATGATAGGTGCCAAGACTAGAGGAGCTCACCTAACATGTGTTGTTGTGTCTTCAATGAAATTTATCTGAAATATAGGTCTCCTTCCTCAAGCTTCTCACTGGATTTGCTCATTCAAAAATAGTTAAACTCGAAACTAATGGTTTTCCCTTTCTTTCCGTGGTTTAAAAATATATGTTGGTTCAACTTTCCATGCATGATATTTTTCATAATGGGAAATATCTTGGACCCTAGAATACACCTTGTGGTAGTCATGAGTAACTTCAGTTGGTTGCGGTGTTTCAAATTTTATGCTATAGTTGGATAAAGATGAACAAAGCTGGAGCTTACAGTCACCTCCATTATATCCTTATTACAGGCGTAAAATTCTGGCAGTGTTCATGCATGATTAAATCAAATGGTCATCGCATTAAAACTGCAGATCCACGATATACCTTAACACATAATACATACATTGACATGTGGATAAAATGACTCAGCTGACAAAGAGGAAAAACAATGGTTGGCTTTTAAAAACAGTGGATTTACACCTAACGTGCTCCACGTATAACCACGACTCGACCTAACATCACTCAATGTAAAATTTTCCTATCATGTGACCTAACTCATGATAAAATTTTAAAACATAGTTGATAAAAGGAACATGTGGCTTAACAAAAAGAGGATGCACTTTTTATTATTATTATTTCAAAGAATAAACACAAGAGGTTACTGGAATTTCTAGTAGCATCGGTTTAAAGAAAAACATGCATAAAATAGAATTAAAATAGACTGTCCAAAAAGGGATAAAACAAATGCTACCAAAATTTTCGGTAGCGTTTTAATTTTTTTTGAAATTTACAAATTTTATCCTAAAAAATTTAAAATTTAAAACCAACTCATGAATTAGCTTAGACTGTGCTAACATGACCCAAACAAATGCCTTGTAAATTAATTAACACGCCATCAGGAGCAAAGAGTGCCCATGCTGCAGAAGACAGGTTCCATGTGCTACGTCAAGCGCCTTCAGAAAAACCAACCTAGTGATCTAAAGACATCTACAAACCAAGTGGAACACAAGGTGAGAAGATGAAACATGTATGCAAGGCAAACAATCACACCAAAAATCAACTCAAAGAACACAAATGAATAACACACTAATGTACAAATTTATCACACTTAATATTAAGCGTAACATTTCTTCAGATAGAGCCCATTTCAGGGCTCAGCCAAAGGATTTACTTCATAATCATCCAGCTCATATGCTCCACGTTCCAAAACACGTTGAATAATATAGGGCTCATGCCTGATCTAGGGTAAATTCTGCTTACCCTTAACCAAGACCTTTTACTTTGGCTGATTAATAAAATTGCATTTAATTAAAGCATTAGTGAAGATAAACTTAACAATTGTATGTTGTAAAGAAGAGGAACATAACATGTCAAGATCAACAATCATAAGAACATGTCATTTGTAATATTCCCAAATGGGAAAACTCAACAATATATGAAAAAATAACGCATTTTTTAGAAATGTATACAATGAAAGTTAAATGCATCCCATGGATCCATTAGATATGATATTATAGTGACTAGATCTGAAAGGAAATCAGAAACAAATCACTAATGCATAGTTAAACAGTTCTCCCATGCCATAAATAGCCCAAAATCATGCAAAAATAGGGAATGCAACCATTATGAAATTTGGAATACCATGATAGCATTATTTTATTACCTCTGCAATATCAATAGGTTGTACATAAGATCTAGAGCAAGTATGTGGTAAAAAATTTACATCTATAGTAGATCCATGCACTATAAAAGATCCTTTATCAATCCCCCTTGGGGTTTTTAGCAAAACACCAAGTACAAGTTGTAGATATGAGTTTTAAGATTGAAGATCTATGGAAATATTCAGATCTGGAAAGTGGATCTGATCTGATATAAACAATAAAATTATCTCCTCCAACAGATCTCCAAAGTGAAGGGCAGATCCCCAACACTCAAAAAATCAGCTCTCCAAATGGTGCACTGAATCACCCTACAACAGCTCCTTTAGAAATTACGTAGATCTAGACTTCTTCTACACTGTAGGGGACAAAATACTATTGGCCTACAACCAATATATAAAAATATAGCTCAATACATTCAATATTTTCCTTCCAATGGATTAGAACACTCCTCCACTGAAAAGTAGCACTGAAATGGACTAGATCTGAAGATCTAGCTACCACTTGTTGCAGCTTACTGGAACAATCAAACCCTCAACAGGATCTGCGCTGTCAAAGGAAGATGAAGCTTTGCCTTAAGTGAGATAGTGGATAATATGGTGCAAGACTCCTCTAAGAGCTACTCAATGGAAGATGTGGGATTCCTGATCAAGAACACCCTGTGCTAAACAACACTCTATCTCAACTGAACAACTAGAGAAAGAAATATGTCTAAGCAGACTATATATTCAGAAAATCATAATCATCAACTAGCCCCATATGGCTGCCATCCTCCTCCTTATAAACAATGTGAGCCTTCTCACCTTTGGTCCCACTCATTAGGGTTTCCATCTTCATGCAATGAATCTCCCTCCAAAAATGTGTTGTCCCATCATCAATACCACTCCTCCATAACAACGTTGATGGATTTGGTCAATCTTGACTGGATCTCCATGCAATGTCTTCTTCCACACTCAAGGTGGCTTTATTCCAACTATCTAAACAGATCCATATTCCCACTAAGTTATCTTCATTAATGCTCCACATCCTCCATACTAGCTTTGTTGACTTGGTCAAACTTGACCTTGTCCACATGCATTTAGTCTTGTTCACACATGAAGGTGTTTCTATCTAGCTATGAATATGATCCCTTTCCCATTAAGAGGGTTTTTATTGCTGCTAGAAAGATTTATGGGTCTACCTACCCATTTATTCATATAACTATGTATTTGGAGCAAAATTAATATTCCAATTAGCTACATGCTAATTTAGGAATATTACAGTCCTCCCATCCCAAATGTTGCTTGTCCTCAAGCAAATGCAAGGATAGAACTGAAGAGCCTCCCCTCTTCCTCTTGTAGCATCCTAAAGTGACAAGTTCCTCCAAATAACAAGATGCTTTCTCAACAATATGTCCTCAAGTTGTCCCTCCCATGTGTAAAAGTATGCCTTTGGTGAAAATTCCAAATGGCTCTCATCATGAAAAAGTGGGATATACATGGAAACAACTATATGTGGTCTAGAGGGCTTCTTGAGGCATGGAATATTATTTAATATATTTGGAATCATCATCCCCATGTTAAGCCTCCATCCCCAAGCTATCATCCACAAAAATTCAGTCACCCTATAACATAGTAACTCATTAAACATCTCCTCCACCTTAGGCTTCTGCAAAGAAGGTGGGTTGCATAGTTGAATATGTGGGAATAAAATTTCCAGCCCACACTGCTTCTCTCTCCACTTATGATATGTATGGGGCTGCTGATGATCTTGGGCTAAAGTATCATATTCTCCAAGAATGATCCAAGTCACCCCACCAATTAAAACATCCATGAGGTGCTTTTCCCAATAACTCAAGTTCTTCGAATGGCTCCTCCCACATGAAGATAAGAGGTGTAGTGTGGCAATCATGGGTTGCCCATTGTTTCTCTTGAAACATGCAACATATGAAGTATGTAGAATCATACTCCCAATGGGCACCTTCAACTCTTGTGCCACTCTCCCAACAAAGCTTCCCATAAACATAAGAACATCATCAATATATGGAAGCATAAACAAATAAAAGCAAGTTTCCATGTGACAACTAGGAGGTGGATCATAGTTCCATATGTGGAACCAGCACAGTGCATCCCTTGCCTGCCTCAAAATAAAGTGTAACAAGTGTCTTTTCAGCCACTTGTTTGTTGCCACAATCATCCTACAAGATGAAATCATGAAAGTAACATTTGGTGACAATGGTGCACACCAAAAATCATGTGGCATCCCCCACAAACCACAAATATAATGGCCAACATCAATGCTGCAAATGGCCTCAAGTACATCACACTGCAATATACAAGAAGGAAAGATCCTCCTTGGTTCAATATGTTGCTCATAAAAAGTACAGGAGTGAAAATCATAATGCATAAATATACATCCTCTACTATGTACCTCGGTCATTGGGTTGAAATGGCTCAACTGAAAGTTCTCCCTCACTATCAATGAGTAGGGAAGTGGTTGTGACAACCTCTCCATCATCACCTGGGCTATGCATCTCTCCATATGCTGATATACATCCTGTTGGATTCCCTCCCAAGTGAACTCCTCCATCAAGGAATGATATGCCTCAAGGTGTATGGGAAGAAAGGCCATAAGTGCTGCATGTAGATCTCTCTTATTATGCTTGAAAATCCAAGCCAAGAAGATCATGTCATGGTAATAGATGTCTCCATCCACTACTCCATCATTCTCCTCTCCTTCATGCCAATCAAGTACTTCGGATGTGAAGTGATCCTGGGAACACTCCATAAAAAAACCCAAGCTCCCAAGTGACAACGTTTTTGGCCTTAGTGATAAGGCTCTTGTCATCTCATCGCTCCATCCTTTGACATCCCACATGTCAAGGACATCAATCATAATGCTTATATGTGTGGGAGATTCCTTCAAAAGTGGAAGTACCTCCTGATCCTCCAAGGTTAAGGAGTAGCCCCTTTGCACCATGATAGTGCCATCTCCTACTCCTACAACATCATGCAAAGTATGGGATAAGATCAGCCCATACTCTCTCAATAACAACCAAAGAAACAACAACTCTAGTTGCCTCCCCACACTATCACCATATAAGTATTGGAGAAATAACATGAGATTTGATATGAAATATATCACATCACTCCAATACACCCAAACTCCTTGCTTCCATATGATGTAAGTGCCATGCCAAGTTCCATCCACCATCCTACTCTTTGAAATTGAATGTCTTAGGATGACCAAACTCTTTCAAGAGTAACCAACGCAGTCTTGAATCCTGCTGTCCAGTGTCATAGATCTGCAAGTGGTTTCTGAACCTCTTGCTCATCAAGATCACCCACCCAACCAATGGTGAGTGTCTATCATCATGTCCAAAAGTGGCATTCCTCCAATGGAGAATAAAATCCTCCTAAATCAGATTTTTTTCCCTGCATTCCATGGGATGTTGAAGTGCAATCTCCTCAATGACCAAGTTGATCCCATAAGGATCCAAATAGGTGTTAGGAAAAAAACCTCTCGTCATGATGTGTAGGGATCATCAAGAAGGATCCAACACAATCATGAGAGATGTTATCCATCATAATATGTCCTCCATCATCTATATGCTTATCCTTTGTTATACATATGGGAAGGTCATTGGAATGTTCCAAAAATGGTTGGGTCCCCAACTCATCACTGCTGCTCAATGACAGCACTGTTGATCTCCATGCTGGTGCAACTGCTGCCTCAGGATCATGTCCAATGATGAACACATAGTTTTGCAATATATTGTTCAAGACAATACTCACCCCATCCTACAAGAATGTACTCTCCAACCCCAAAGGTTTTGTGTAATTCAACAATAATACACTAGGATGACTGTTTGTCTCCTCTTTGAATAAATCAAGGTTGCTCAGTGCAGTGAAAGTTTGATGCTCCAAATCAGCACTATATTTTGACCCTTGGTCATGCAATGGTACATTACCATCATCCTCTATATGATGTATTGAAATAACTGAGGAAATGGAAACATGTGCATACCTTGGTACAACTTGGGAACATCTTGTACTGCTACAAGGGTTCCTCCTTCCGGTGTGATGGCTTCTCCAACTACTGATGATGATGGCTGATCTTCTATGGCTTCATCAGTGTTGGTACAAGGCTCCTCCTCTTCATGCATCTCCATAATAGTGCATGAGACTCTAGATATAAAGAGATCAAGATTACTTTGCAAAGGTACAAGTGTCCTTCCTCCTAAAGCAAGTGCTCCTGCAATAAGTGGCGGTGAAGGCCTCTTCTCCTCTAATTTCTTCTTGTCAAACTTCTTGATCAACCTTTGAGTAAAACATGAATATGCAGTCACTCTTGCATGACTCAAATGGCCGAACCACCATTTTTTTGCTTCACCCTGAAGGTGAAGTGCTGCAATCTCAATAGCCTCTTTCTCTACTACTAGATGTAGCAGAAAAAATGCATCCAACTTCTTTCCCCAAGCTTTTTCTATGCATGAGGATGACCCATCAAAGGTGGAAAATAGAAATCTATTTCCCTTTATTCCTCCTTTGCTTCAAGGTCTCCTTTCTTCTTTGAGCTGAATGAACTGTGGGAGAGTTAGATTCTCCTTGAGAGATCTAGGTTGAGACTTACATTCTGAAAAATACTCACTTAGAATCTCACGATCTAATTTTCCTCCATCTCTATGCCTCTTGTCCTCATAAGAAAAGGGTACAACATGTTTCTTTGGAGCTCTATGCAATACCAGATCTTATTTTTGTTGATAGGAAGTACATGGACCTTCCTCTTCTTGAAACCCTAATGTGGTTTCACTTCTTTCCTTCCTTCTTCTTTGCTTGACCTCCTTGGTGAGGTCCTTCTTAGATCTGAAAAGAGATGAGATAAAAATCATTCCTCCCATAATTTTGATCTTTTCTTCTTCTTCTTATTCTCATGATAGCATAATGGCTGAGATCCACAGGATGAGCCAAGATTATGCTCCGATACCACTGTAATATTCCCAAATGGGAAAACTCAGCAATATATGCAAAAATAATGCATTTTTCGGAAATGTATATAATGAAAGTTAGATGCAGCCAGTGGATCCATTAGATCTGATATTATAGCAACTAGATCTGAAAGGAAATAAGAAACAAGTCACTATTGCATAGTTAAACAGGTCTCCCATGCCATAAATAGCCCAAAATCATGCAAAAATAGGGACTACAACCATGTATGAAAGTTGGAATACCATGAAAACATTATTTTATTAACTCTGCAATAGCGATAGTTTTTACATCAGATCTAGAGAAATTATGTGGTAAAAAAGTTAGATCTATAGCAGATCCATGCACTATACAAGCTCCTTTATCAATCCCCCTTGGGGTTTTCAGCAAAACACCAAGTACAAGTTGTAGATCTGAGTTTTAAGACTGAAGATCTATGGAAATATTCAGATCTAGAAAGTGGATTTGATTTGATATAAAAAATAAAATGATCTCCTCCAACAGATCTCCAAAGTGAAGGGAAGATCCCCAACACTCAGAAAATCAACTCTCCAAATGGTGCACTAAATCACCCTGCAACAAATCCTTTAGAAATTATGCAGATCTGGACATATTCTACGTTGTAGGGTAAAAAATACTACTAGCCTACATCCAAGATATTAAAATATAGCTCAATACCTTCAATATTGTCCTTGCAATGGATTAGAATACTCCTCCACTGAAAAGTAGCACTGAAATGGACTAGATCTGAAGAACTAGCTTCCACTTGCTGTAACTTAATGAAACAGTCAAACCCTCAATAGGGTCTGTGAACACTGTTACCAATGAAATAGGTAACCTGACCTCAAAACGGGAACTCTAGCCCAAAAAATCTCAAAAATCATGAAAAAACACCCCCCCCAAAAAAAAAGTGTCTTCGAGAACGCACTTGTTTTTTTTCGAAGGTCAAATTTCAACATTTTCTAAAATTATGCTAAAAACAAAATTGTTTGTTGAAAAAAGGATTGAAAAAACACCCCCCCAAAAAAGTGTGTCTTCCAGAACGCACTTGTTTTTTTTTTAAGGTCAAATTTCAACATTTTCTAAAATTATGCTAAAAACAAAATTGTTTGTTGAAAAAATGATTGAAAAAACACCCTCAAAACAAAACCAGTTGATGCTGGAATAACAAAAAAAAAAATTGTGTCATAATTTTGACACTTGTAACAATGGAATTAAAGACAACATATTAGGAAATTTTTTAAAATCGTAAATTTCTAACATTTTTGATAGATGATGTTAAAGATAAACAAATACATGTCTGAAGGGCTTATAATTTTGAACAATTTTCATCCATTTTGTTAAACATAAAATATCTTGACTTTAAACAACCCCAAATTTGTAATTATTTTCAACCATAACCTTAAAGATAAAGGTAAATCTAAAGTTTTTCAATCTTAAGTGTTCAACATACTTGAACAATGAAATTATGGAGAAAATATAAGACTTAACAATTTAAAAAAATGAACAAGTAAATGAAAAAAATATCATTGCACAGAAACAAGTAAGAGTAATTTTAATTTTAAAGAATAAAAACTTATCTTTTTTCAAATCTTAGCATAAGACAAATTTAAATATAATTTCAACCAAAACCTAAAAATCAAGCATCAAAACAAAATGTTATGTTTCAATGACGCATATAATTATTAAAACTTTTAAAAGTATCTTATACAAAATGGTAACAATACATAATATCATGGTAATATCACTGCATAATCTAAAAATTCAACATTAGTTTCTATTTTCTATTTTACTTATAATTAAAATATCAACATTGGTACATTGAATATAACATAAATTATTTTTGTAATTCATTGTTATATTGTCGATATTCTAAAGAAATGAATTCTTCATAATTAAAACATATAATCCAACAAACATAGAAATGTCTCAGAACTTCATGAAAAATGAGATGGAAGTCAAATTTTTTATTTCAAGTTACCATGCAAACATCAATTACATAAAAGTGTCTTAGATAGTTATTCAAAATCAGCCATAGGTTCTGGCACACCATCATAATCTACATCTTCGGATGAATGGCTCGATGCAGATGAAGATGATCCATATTCTTCTCTTTCATCAACTATTGCTCCATCTGAGTCAACATGCATGCCCACCATTTCAGAGTTCAAAAGTCTTGTAGATCTACGTCTACATTCTGCAGAGTCCCATTTCAACAGTAATTGTTCTGGTAGCAATTTCTTCAAAATATTTATGGTCTGCAACTGAAGAGTTCCTCTCTTTGTCAAATTGAAGTCATACACAAGTATGTCAACATCCTCCAATTTTAAGACATCTGTGACGATTTATATTTGTGCCCTTTCTTTTTCTCTTTCTGCCAATTCTTTTTTCCACTACCATCTCTGGCTTGTACACACCATTGAAAGGGTGGGTACTTGTGGCATACCAATGTACATCAACAACTGTAATCTCTTCATTTTCATTAATGACTTTTATAACCTTGGCAATCCAGAATGGATAGCCAAGTGGATCTTCATCTGCTAACACTGCTATCATGCAACCCTCCTTAAGATCCTGCACAGAACCCCTGTAAAGGTCTTCCATGGCTTCACGTTGTGCACGTGATCTTCTAGAACCAATATAGATTTCTCTTTCCTCTACCCGTGGGAAATTAATAATAGCTTGAGGTTGTTGTTGTTCAACATTGTGTGTTTCTTGATGTTCATGTTCATTTGGCATATTTTGTGGCCAAAAAAAAGGAGTCTTCAAAAGCGTATCCTCATTTACTGATCTTGAAATCATATCACTTTGATTACTGAAAAAAGACTCCCACCAAACTGAATCAGCAACATTGAAGTATTCATATGTATCTCTAATACATCTTTTAATTTCCTCTAAACATTCAAAATAATTTATCTCTCTCTTCTGCCTTCATGCATTATGGAGTTCGGAAACTGACTGTAATAACAATATCTTTGATGAAAACATTGGATGCTCTGGAATGGACTTCAAAAATGCTAAACCTGATGATGGTCCCCATTCTTCAATACTTGAATACTTCTTGCCCCATATAAGTGTTATCCCATCAATTTTTTTGATACGAAATTGATGCTGGAAGCTAATGTCGTTAAGTTTTTCAATGCATTTCTCCTCACCATGCGATCCAAAAATAAACCTTCGCATGCCAATAGTTTCTTCCAACACATGAAAAACAGGCTCAGGAATGTACGATTTCTTAATACATTCAATTAATGATTGCAGGCTCCCAACACCTTTCCTCCTCAATGTTATTGAAAAACGATTGAACATTTGATCAATATGATCATGAGTATGCCCAACAAGAAGGAAACCAACCTTTATCTTTTTAAAAATCCCCAATTCAACAAGCATGTTTAGATACCCAAAAAGAACTTGATTTTTGTTCTCATGACTTGTGTTGTCTAATTGTAAATACAAAACTTCAGGAAGAATCCCAGACCAATGAGTAACCACATCATGGATTATAGTTATGGTAAGATTTGCATCATTGTGAATATTTGGAGTTGTGAAGAAAACTCTCGGAAACATCTTCTCATTAAATACCATACAACCAACGAAGTGAAACTGAATGAAATTTTCCTCCTGTAATTTTTTTTGCGTGCGGACAAAATGTGGAAGAAGTGTTTTCTTTTGGTCCATACCATCAATTATCAATCCCAGATATTTATTTGGATGATCATAACACTTCTTTCGATGTTTATACAACTTTTGTCTTTCACTTGTTTGCTGATTGCGATGGTCTTGAAGTTCTTTGACAACGAAATCTGTACATAAAATAAAAGAAACATATGAATACATATATTTTCATAGTTGATAAGTATCAAATTTTAAAAAACAATGTTTTGAACAAATACCTCTTTCTGCCCCTTGACATTTATCTCTTTTTGCTTTAAGAGAAGCACATGTGCTGCAAATTCCCATCCTTGTCTTCTTAGGAATACGAACATTGTTGAATTCAATTTTCCATATCCTTGTAAAATAAGAATATGTAATAAAATTACCAATTCCTTCAACAACTTCTGCATAATCTTTGTATAACATGAATATTTCTCGTCTCGAAAAATTATCTGGAATATGTATTGTGTCTTTATTTGGCATACACTCTCCATGATTTGAAAAGAAGTCTTTCATCCATGTCTTAGCAGTATTTGCAAACGGCCCCACCTCCCGTTTATAACGTGCTTTTGAATAATATGTGGGATCCTTTTCCAATCTATCCTGGATTCTTGACAAACGACAATTACCAATTGAATACAACATTTTAAACGCCTTTCTGCAAAGCAATACATTCCCAATATGATAATCATAACCTGCTAGTGTAGATTGCATGCAACCCACTAAATATGAATTTTGCATGCTTTTATTCATTGACATATATGTTTTCCTTTTCTGCAAAGCAAAGTTGAAATCCATATTTTTCAAGAAATCCCTTCGACAACATGCACTTGAAATCAAATGAACGACATAAATTTTTGTCGTGAGATATTTTGTCCTCGCCCTTGTATAACTGGAATGCTTTGGATTGATATGAAAAGGTCTACTCCTACTCCTAGTTGCAATATTTCCTTGCAACGGCTTCATCATTCCATCATCCTTTGTAAAAGTAGTTTCATCACCATTAGAAGGAATATTATCCCCACTATCATCATCCTCAACATAGTTAAGAAATTCATCAACATCATTGCGTGGAAAATTTTCTTTACCATCATCAGTTGAAGAAAACATTTCACAAGAATCATCGACACTTTTGTAACCCTGACTCAAGAGAAATTCTTTACCATCTTGACCCATGCTTTCAAATTCTTCCATGGGAGGATTCAATTCTTCATCACCATGAGTGTCTTTGAAATGGTCACTTGGAGAAAATGCAATATTCAGATCTGTGCCTCTAAAATTATCATTTGCAAGAAACTCTTCATCCTCCCCTTCCTCAGTGGTGCTCTTATAATCCTTGGGATTAGGCATAAGTGGAAACTTTGAATTTGTATTCACTAGAATTTCTTCATCCTGCCCCTCCCCTTCCTCACTGAAGCTCTCATAATCCTTAGGATTAGGAATAAGTGAATGCCTTGAATCTATATTTATTGGAAATTCTTCATCCCCCCCTTTATCAGTGGTTAAATTATAATCGTTATGATTAGGATGAAGTGAAAATTTTAGCTTTGGAAATTCATCCCCGTCTTCATCAGTGGTGCTAGCATAATCCTTAGGATTAGGATGAAGTGGATATTTTGACGCTGCAAATTCTTCATTCCCCTCTTCCTCAGTGGTGCTGACATAATCCTTAGGATTAGGACGAAGTGCATATTTTGACTTGGCAAATTCTTCATTCTCCTCTTCATCTGTGGTGCTGACATAATCCTTAGGATTAAGACGAAGTGGAAATTCTGACTCTGGAATTTTTTCGTCCCCTTCTTCATCTGTGATGCTTGCATAATCCTTAGGATTAGGACGGAGTGGAAATTTTGACGCTGTAAATTTTTCATTTCCCTCTTCATCAGTGGTGCTGGCATAATCCTTAGGATTGGGACGAAGTGGATGTTTTGACTCTGAAACATTATCATTTCCCTCTTCATCAGTGGTGCTCGCATAATCCTTACGATTAGGACGAATTTGATATTTTGACTTTGGAAATTTTACATCCCCCTTTTCATCAGTGCTGCTGGCATACTCCTCAGGATTAGGACAGAGTGGATATTTTGACTCTACAGATTCTTCATTCCCCTCTTCATTTGTTGTTCTCATATAATCCTTAGGATTAAGCTGAAGTGGATATTCTTCATCTCTCTCTTCATCAATGGTTTCCTCATAATCCTTGGGATTAGGACGAAGTGAAACTTTTGACTCTGCAATTTCTTCATCATGCCCTTCATCACTGTTGCTTTCATAATCCTTAGGATTAAGAGTAAGTGGTATAATTGGCGCTCGATTTTTTGACTCTCTATTCATGGTGAATGAACTCTCGTTATATTCATCACTCTGAATAGAGTTGTTGCGTGACGAAGATGTTGATGTTCTAGAAAGAAAAACTTCGTTATCAGAAGAAACCATGGCTTCCAACAAGAATAGGTTGAATGATAGAAATTCCTCTTCCACTTACAATATATAGCTTAAAGACTGAAAATTTCCCTCCAAAAAATTCGTGAAAAAATTTCCCTCCAAAAATTCCCTCCAAAAAAATTCGCGAAAAACTTTAACTATTTTAACTATAATGAATACATGTAAATATTTACAAAAATAACATGATGTAAATATTAACTATTTAAACTATAATTAACTACATGTACATATTTTAGATTTTAAAATTTAATCCCATGATTTTAAACATTGATTACATATAAATATTAACTATGATAACTAAATACAAATATTAAATATTTTATCTATAATATTAAATATAATTAACTACATGTAAGTATTTTATATTTTAATTTTTAATCTGAGATTATATTTGAATTACTCAACATTCAGTACATGTAAATATTAAATAAAATATTAATTATGATAACTATATGCAAATAATAAGTATTTTAACTATAGTATGAACTATAATAAATTAAATGTAAATATTATTCAACATTCAGTACATGTAAATATTAAATAAAATATTAATTATGATAACTACATGCAAATAATAAGTATTTTAATTATAGTATGAACTATAATAAATTAAATGTAAATATTTTAAATTTGAAATTTTAATCCCACATTCATTAAACAGTAAACCAATCAGACAATATACGATATTTAAAAGGAATGATTGTTTCTATTCATCACATCACATCAAGTTTTTTGGTATTTGTTGGAGCAAATTTTTGGAGGTGTTGCGTTGGCATTGGTAACTTCGTGGAGGCATTGCATTGGCATTGGAAGCTTTGTGTCGCTATTGGTAATTTTGTGGAGGTGTTGCATTGGCATTGGTATCTTCGTGAAGGAATTGCATTGGCATTGGAGGCATTGTGTTGCTATTCGTAATTGTGTGGAGGCGTTGTGTTGGCATTGGTGACAGCAGCTTCTTGCATTTCAAAGGTTAGTTTTCCTTCTATTCTGTCAATTTAGAGATGATTTTGGGAAAAATCTGTTTTTCTATATTTTTTTGTGTTCAAAAACTACTTTTTTAAGGTTTTTAAGTTCAAAAACCTTGATTTTTTAATATTTTTTTAGTGAAGAAAATGCAAAAAAAACTGAATTTTTTAGGGTTTTAAGAACAAAAATTTAGATTTTTTTTCTTTTTTAAGACTTATAGGTTCATTTACACATAAAAATCCATAAAACGACCATGCACATAAAAAAAAAGTAATATTATAACATTTTTTATTTGTATTTTTTTTATCATAAATATATCAGTGATTTCGTTATTTAAATTTTTTTTTATTTGAGAATTTTTTTATTTTATATTTTATTTTATTTTTTTAATTTTAGATCTTTGTTTTATTTTTTTAATTTTAAATCTTTAATTTTTTTTTCTTTATTGTTTTGTTATATATATATATATATATATTGTATTGCGATATATATATATATATATATATATATATATATTAAAACAAATGTTTCTTTTTTATAATTTATTATATTGTTTTTTTTTTTAATTATATGTTCTTTAAAAATCAAACATTATTTTGATTTACTAAATTTTTTTTTTTTTTTTTTTTTATTAGTAATATTTTTTTTTAAATTGTAGAATTAAAAAAATAAATAAAAAAAATTTAAAAAAAAACATTAAATTTTTTATTTTTATGGTGCCGGCCGGCCGGCCGGCGCCACGGGCGCGGCCCAGTCTCCTCCCAGCCCCCGCCTTGGCCGAGGGCCGATTCCCAGAATCGGCCCTCGGCCATGGGGGGGCGCCGGGAGGCTGTCTGGGCCGCCCTCGTGGCGCCGCCCGGCCGACCCGGCAAACAATTATAATGTTTTTTATTTTTTATTTTTATTTATTTTTTTAATTCTGTAATTTTGTTTTTTTAATTGTTTTTTTTTTATTTTTTTTTAAATTTTTAAAATTTTTAATTTGTGTTAACAATTTTGTTTTTAATTTTGTTTTTTTTTTTAATAATTTTGATTTTTAATTTTTTTGTTTTTTTTAATAATTTGTTTTAAGAAAACATTTTATAATTTTGATTTTTTTTAATTTTATTTTGTTCTTAAATTTTTTTTTTTTAAATAATTTGTTTTAATAAAACAATCATAGAAACATTGTTATATATAAATATAAAAAAAAAACTGTTATATAATATAATAAAAACATTATTAAATAATAATTGTTAAAAATTTCAAAATATAACAAATATATATATATATATATCAAAAAAAAATACAATATAATAAATTAAAAAAAAAACATTTGTTTTAATATAACAATATAAATTAATTAAAAATATATATATAACAATACAATTAAAAAAATAAAAAATTATATAACATTATAATATTTGTTATAAATAGTTAATAACTTTTTTGTTTTTTTTTTAAATATTAAACACAAATTGAAGTTTCAAAATACTAGTTTATTTTTTAAGTTTAATTTTAATGCTTTAATTTCAAACTATTTAGTTTTAGAAATACATTTTGTTTATTAAATTTATTTTATTCGCAATATTTTTCCATTAACTAATATATATATATATATATATATATATATTTATCAGGAAAATGGCATCAAAAAAGATTTCTGTGAATGTTTCTGCACCTAGGGCAGTAGCTCCCAAATCTACGGCAGCAGCTCCCAAATCTACAGCTGCAGCTCGACGCACTATGGATACAACTCCCAAATCTAAAGTTGCAGCTGAACGCACTATGGAAACTATTGGACGCAATAAGGATATTGTTGCACACACTAATAAAAGTCAAGCAAGTGGGGCACCAGGTTCATTAAAGGTTGTTTCTGATTGGAAGAATGCCAAGGAAATAGATAAAACCGATTTCTCATGTTATCTTGAAGACAGTGAAACAGAGGTTGATATACACATCTATCTAATTTGTGGTATGATTGACTTAAATGAGTAATATGAGGTGATGGGCAGAGTACAAGACATATGTATGGTTCCGAATACAAACACTATTTATGTTCTTGTAAGGGAGGCTCAGAAACATGAGAAGGTTAGATTTCGTCTATCAATCGTCAAGTACGACACAGATGAAATAACTTCAAAATTTTCTGAAGAAATAGCAAACAACATTGCAAATAACATTGTAAGTATGCTTATTTTTATTTCCTCTATGCATTATTGTAAGGATGATTCAATTTTTTATAAATTATTGATCATTGACATGTTTTATTTGTTTCATAGGATTTTGTTCCGAGTCTTTCAAACATGTTTGATGGTATTTATATGTTGGTGCCAAATGTTATGGATGTGATCAAAACTTTCCACAAAGACAAAGCAGAGGAAAGGAGATTGAAGCAAAGAGCAATAGCTCGTGACACTGCAACAGTACAAAGAGGGGATAAACCAAGTGTCACTAAGGTGGGTCAATCTAGTAAACTTAAACATGTTTCTTTTGAAGGTGTCGAACATGAAACAAAAAATTATGATAGAATTAGTGAGGAGAAGATGAGAACTGTTGTGCAAAAGAAGAAAACAGATCAGAAACCAAAAAGAAAAATTGCCAAAGATCTCTCTCTTGTACCTCATGAAGGAGAGCTTGTTTATAAAGAAACTGATATGTTATCCAATAAGAATAGGAAATCAAATATTGGTGAACCTGTAAAGGTCGTGAGCAGCAGTGAAGAAAAAATTGAAAGCTCTTACGGAAGCATAGAAATCATAACACCAGGTGCTGAGTTAGAGGATGGCATTATTAAAACAAAACAAAATGCTATTTGACAAGAGTTGAGGAAGAATAAATTAATTCTTGGTGGCCAAACATTTGAACTTAATGTTAACCAATTTTATCGCTCAAATGAAGGGCAATCTCAATATCAAATTAGAAAGGCCCATCACCTACATGTACATAATCTGAAAACATTGTTCAGGTTCAATCCATATGCGCATGTGGTGGATTATGCGGTTCTTGTCGATCCATGTCAGGTTCCCAACAAACAAGCATTTGACAAGGCAAAATGTTTTGATTATAAATATTATGTAATTGGAGGAAACCATTCAATAGAGGCTAAAAGACAATTGATTGCAGAATATCCCAATAACTATCTTTTTCAAACAGTGAAATGCATCATTTACGCTGGCTTAACAGAAATGGAATCAAAGTTATTGGCATGGGATCATAATGCAGATAATGAGTACAGAATGAACATGAATTTCATCCAAAGGGTCAGATTTATTCATAATGAATTCATAGAAAAATGTCGTGGGGATAAGACAGAAGTTAGTGTAGCATTTCGAAAGGAATGTTTAATGGAAATAGGTTATCAAATTGATGAAAAAAAAGCAAAAGATGGAAAATTGAATACAAATCTCTTCAGAGGCACAGATAACATTTTTCAGTTGGCATTTAGAACTGGGGAGGTATGGGTTTTGATTGATGAGATTTTTGATCGATGGGAGAATATTTCCATAAAAAATCAGAAAGTTAGAAAGAGTAAACCCATAATATGTACCAACAGTAAGGGGGGTCCTGAAATGAAGCGGCTTCCAGAGGATATGACTATTACACCTTGGAGAACAATGCAAGGTGTGAAGGATGATAAATTAGTCAAATCAGTATTAACCCGTGTGAAGTCGGGTGAATTATCAATGGAAGAAATGTGTGCAGAATTTCAAAAGTAAGTTTCTTGAATTATTTCTTTCATTATAATTTTATTTTAAATAAAACATAATGATGTTGGTAGAATTTGTTATACATGTCAATATATTAACGTTTTTAACTTGATTTGTTCAGTCAGAAAATTTATATGAAAATACAAGAACACATGGTTAAAATGCTGAATGAAGACAGTTGGGATGATGTTGTACGCAACTACCCAGAAGCAAGTTCTACATCAACACTAAAAGAGTTTTATATTGCATTCAATAAGGTATGTTGATTTATAAATTTATTTTATTCATATTTTAACTATTTTTATTTTATTACTTATACATATATATATATATATATATATATATATATATATATATATATATATATATATATTTATGTCATTAAAGATGTCGAAGAAGGATGGAAATGGAGTGCCAAATACTTTCAAAAGCTTTATTGAAAAAATTAAGATGGAGAACATGAGAAGGAAGTGTCTTATGAATGTTGAACTAGATCCTACTCTTAATCATTACATTTGAAATGGGCTCGACAGTGTCCAATATCAAATAATACAAGGTGACTGTGAAGACATTGCATCACTAATACCTAAAAGGGAATATGGCCTAGTTATTGTAGATAGTCCTCATGGTTTCAATTTCCCAGACATTGAATATGATAGAGAACCATATACTTATCAAGCTTTTAGTAAAGTGGTTATGGGTTTTCAAGAAGTGACAACATCACCACTTTGGCGATTTGTGACATTTCATTCAGACACACAGTTTCCAATGTTATTAACAAGCTTCAAGGGTAAAGCAAACTCAAGGATGCAACTTACATGGTAAGATTTTGAAATTGTATGTTTGATTCCTCCTAAAAAATTTTATTCATGTAAAATTAAATTGAACTTTTACTATGTTATGTAACAGGCAAAAGTCAAATATTTTTTCTTCCGAAGATCAACCTATTATAAATGATTGTGAGTTCATCCATGTTGAATGTTGGACAAAAGAGGATAGCTATAAGCATATTATTATGAATCGAGTAGATGGGAAGAGTCATAGTCAAGTATTGGTTTATGATGCAGTGGTAAGAAAAATAACATATGAGGATAAAGATGCAAAAGGAGATATAGTTAACATTTATCAAAAACCACAAGCATTGATTAACTATCTTATAGATCTATGTTCAAATGAAGGAGAATGGGTTTTGGATTTATTCTCAGGTTCAGGTAAATTTTAATATACAAATTTAAATTTAAATATTGTCTTTTTTACTTTTATGTCTCCATAGTAATTTTCTTACTTATTTTTTTTGTGCTTGATGATTAGGTACAACACTAGCATGTTGCCTACAAAAAGGAAGAAATTGCATTGCCATTGAGAAAGATCCAGTTCAATGCAAATTTATTCAAAAAAGAATTAACGCTCTTAAATTCCTTCCAGATGTGAAGCAAGAAGTCGGTTTGAGGAAAGGAGATTTTAATGAATCACGTGTGGCAAAAAAAGCAAAGGAACCTCAACCACCATTATATGGAATGATTGGAAAGGGACACTTTGGAAGATTTGCTGACATGAAAGATCCATTAGAAGACAACGATGATCAAAATGAAGAAGCAAATGTTGCGGAAGAAGCCATCAATGCTGTTCTAGATGATGTTGAGGATGTATTAGTTGATATTGTTGATGATGTTTAAGTTATGCTTGAAAACAAAGCTTATTTTTCAGAACTACTAATCAACTTTACTTGTAATGTTTAGACTTTGATATTTTATGAGAACAACCCCTTTTTTTTGCAAAAAACATGTGATTGCTATTATTTTTTGACATAAAAGTCAATAAAAATGTTGTTTTCTTAAGTTATTTTGTTAAAATTCTCCCAAAAAATTAGTTTATTTAACATGTTTTTTTCAACAAAAACTCTGTAAAAGTGTATTTTTTGCATTGTATTTATATTGAAAAATTGTATTTTTTTGTCATATGGTTCAAAATATTGGTTTTTTAGCGATAATTTTTTTGATGTGCATTGAAAAATTATTTAACAATACATAAACATGTGGAAAATATAAACTTTAGAATATTGACCTTTTTCCATCTTTTATGTATGTGAAAAAGTGAAGATATCATTACAAATTTTTATTTTTTAAAAAAATATTTTTTTATTTTTAAAACACAAGTACATAAATGCACTTAAAAATAAACATCTCACAGAAGAAGAAGACATTAAAAAATTTATAGTGTCAAAATCAATGCTATAAAAAAAACGTTGGTGATGATACACCACCACTATTCAAAATCGACATAAAAAACACCACTTAAAAAAAAAAAAAATTATTAAAAAAAAAACAAGATGAAAAAAAATTAAAGTGCCAAAAACATGCTCAAATTTTTTTTTCGTGATTCTACATCGCCACCTTTTCAAAATCAGGTGTTTTTCTTGATATTTGAAAAAGTAGGTAACATTGAGGTTACCTATTTCATTGGTAACATTGTTTGTGTTGTCAAAGGAGAATGAATCTTGGCCTCAAGCCAGATAGTGGACAATATGGTGCAAGAATCCTCCAAGAGCTACTCAATAAGAGGTGGGATTCCCTATCAGGAACACCTTGTGCTAAACAACACTCTATCTCAGCTAAATAGCCAGAGAAAGGAATATGTCAAAGCATACCATATATTCAAAAAATCATAATCATCAGCTAACCCCATATGGCTACCATCCTCCTTCTTATAAACAATGTGAGCCTTCTCACCTTTGGTCCCACTCATTAGGGTTTCCATCTTCATGCAATAAATCTCCCTCCAAAACTACGTTGTCCCATCATCAATACCACTCCTCATAACAACGCTGATGGGTTTGGTAAATATTGACTGGATCTCCATGCAATGTCTTCTTCCACACTCAAGATGGCTTTATTCCAACTATCTAAACAAATCCATATTCCCACTAAGTTATCTTCATTAATGTTCCACATCCTCCATACTAGCTTTGTCGACTTGGTCAAACCTGACCTTGTCCACATGCATTTAGCCTTGTTCACACATGAAGGTGTTTTTATCCAGCTGTGAATATGATCCATTTCCCATTAAGAGGGTTTTTATTGTTGCTAGAAATATTTATGGGTCTCCCTACCCATGTATTCATCTAACTATGTATTTGGAGAAAAATTAATATTCCAATTAACTACATGCTAATTTAGGAATATTACATCATTTGATAACGAAGTTCATCCAGGAGGGACTACATCTCTGGGCCTCGGTGTCAAGATGGTGTAGGCCACTGCATTAGGTGTTGTAAGGAGTAAATATGTACATGGATGTGTTTTCTCTGACATACAAGGGAAAATTCCCTCACGTAAGAGTGGCTAGACCTCTCTACGATATGTTCCATTGCGGATCGCTCATGCATAAAAAGGACTCCTATCAGTACGGAAATAACTCACACATAAATACTCTGATTATCTCGCCAAAATGGCATCAAAGGGACCTCAAACAACATATATGTGTCAATGAGTATCCTTTCAACATGGAAAATAAGGGATCTTAGACATAATACAAATCCATGACAGAAAGTACATCAATAACAAAGCAGGATAAGATCCCACGACTCATACATCAACAGGGATCTGGACAACACTATGCATCTCAGGGAGAAATAAGTACATAAAATTAACACATCATATACGGGCGAAAACGCGAAGTTGGGAAACACTTTTTGGCATGAGATAAAATTCGGGAGGATTTTTTAATTTCTCGGCCGAGAAAAAAAGTCAAAGTGATTTCTCGGCCGAGAGTTTTCAAAACTCTTGGCCGAGAGATTTTAAATGTTTTGTATTTTCTCGGCCGAGAGTTTTCAAAACTCTCGGCCGAGAGTTTTGTCACAAAATTCTCGGCCGCAAACTCTCGGCCGAGAGTTAGAAAAACTCTCGGCCGAGAGTTTGCGGCCGAGATTTTCGCAATAAAACTCTCGGCCGAGAGTTTTGAAAACTCTCGGCCGAGAGTTTTATTGCGCAAACTCTCGGCCGCAAACTCTCGGCCGAGAGTTTTAAAAATTTTTGCCCGGGAGTTTTCCCGCGCATAAATTGGTTTAAAACTCTCGGCCGAGAGTTTTTCTCGGCCGAGAGTTTCTGGTCAACAAAAAACTCAGAAACCTCTGCAGTTTTGAGAAACCTGCAACTTTGGAGGGGCAGAACACCTACAAAAACAAAATGTTATATGTCGGATCAAGTACCATTAGATTCGTCTCTAAATCTAGTTTTTGATGATGTGAGATTTATGGAGTTTCATTAAAAAATTCAATTTTTTATTAATTTTTTACTAAACTATGTCACTATGGAATTTCATTGTTCGAAAAATTGCACTGAATGAAAATTCAATAACTTTCAAACGAGGACACCAAAAAATTTAAAAAAATCATAGTGCACTTCCTCTCCCTGTCTACTTCCAAAGGGTACTCTCATTTTTCTTATTGACGATCACATTGAAAAGAAAATCAAAGGATAATAAAATGTACTGAAACATCACTGTTTTTTTGTCTTCGTCCATTTCAAAAAATAATAAAAAATAGTGATTTGATCCGAAAATTACCAAAAAATAGTCTGTGCACTAGTGAAATATATGTAGATTATGATGCTATGGTTTTTTTCCAAAAAATGAATAACCTTCCCTAAAAAAAGTAAAGGATAAAAAAGTGACTATTTATGTTTTCCTGAAAATTTCAAGTATATGCAGTTAGTAAACAACAAATTTACCCCTCTATATGTCAATATTTTTAAAAAAAAAAAATATCAGTATGGAGGTAAGACAATTCTCTACAATTCTTGTTTTTATGTCAAAGCATAATTTGCGATAAAAATATGAGTTTAGTGAAGTTGAAGTTGAAAAACATAGAAAATTACAATTTTCAACGTCAAAAAAGGGCAAAAAGTGTTTCCCAACTTCACATTTTCACCCATACCTCATGCTGATGATGGCTGAAGAATGGGCTGCTGCGTTGCTGGATCTAAAATCAACAACACAATCGTGGAGTTGAAAGGTGTGAAATCGACTGATCACAGCTCGCTGAAAGGTGACACCTACAATTTCACTTCAAAAAGTGGCTTATACATATAAAGCTTATATGGAAAATATGAATGCACCATCAGATTCATGGCATTGAATAGTGCAAAAATGATTGTCCATTTTCTGAATTCTGATGAAGTGAAAATCTGGGGCAAAAAGAAATCTTTTAGATTCCTCCAAGATGTTGCTCCATGGGTGGGCTGGAAATCTGCAACTCAAAAGGTGAATTTGACCTCGCCATTGCGTTCCCTATGAATAACCGTGAAAAATGACTATAAACATGACTATATTCCGACATGGAGAAAAATTACCTCCCCGGGAAAATTTCAATGCTCATGGTTCCACTTGCATAATTACTGCTCCATGCTCATGGTTCCACCTTCAATTAAAAATCAGTCTCGAAATCCACATGTGCTGTCCTTTGGTCTGGCCTAGGCGCACTACAGAAATGAATTTTTTTATAATGTTGGGTTGGCGAAGTTTACAAAGTGTTCGTTAGGCAGATTGGTTTGGATCTGAAATGTTTGGGAGAAGGTCGGGTGGTTGAACCCCCACCCCTCCTTAATGAGGCAAACTGTTGGTTTTTTAAAACAATGACATATTTATTTTTTAAACTGCAGCATTAAATTTTAAGGAAGGATGGGGGGCCAGGCTAGCATTGGGTGACCCACCCCCATATTTCCGTTGGCCATCGTATGCATGTGTTTATTATGATATGGGTGGCGGTGGGGTTCACAACCCCCGCCCCAATTATTACATGCTGTTTCTGACCCCCATTAATCCGTTTGATTTGCTATATGTGGTGCCGGTAATGGGCAAGGGGTTAGGTGGGGTCATGGCCACCGACCCTATTTTTAATATATTTTTGTTATGAGGATTCGTGGAGTCCGTTGGAGGGCTATTGCACCGAGACCAAACTATCATTTTCTTTTAAAATTTTTTGATTTATTAAGCAAGTTGGTTTTTTTGAATTTTTGAAAATTGACAGAAGGAGTGAAACTAACGCTCTCACAAATTCGCCTGGAATCCAGCTAGGTTGGTCAGAATCTAATGGCCACATTCCAGCAAAATTTTTGCCTCCTTAACCCTGCCAAGTCACCAAGTCAACCTAAAACTTTGACCGCTCCTAACTTCTCCATATGGACTTGGAATTGAGTGTCATCTGCGCCATTGGAATAAGAAAGATGACATATTTAATTTGAACCTGGTTTGAGAACAATCCGAACACTTTGAATTTTGAGCCCTCTTTGTCCTGTCACCTGTGTGTGTCTCTGGAGCCACTTGGATCAATCCTCCCCACTGAGGGGCTTTTGGTCCTCCAAAAGCATCAAAATAATCTGCACTATTGTGTACTATTTCTGCACCACAAGCGTCTTTAAAAATTCACCCTTCCTTCTCCTTCACCTGCGTCCTTTAGAGCCATAAGTGATGGACCTACACCTGCATCCCCTGCAAATGTGTAGTACAATATCCTGCAAAAACCTGCTCAAATTGACCATTATATGAACCAAATATTCCCATACTTGCCATGAGTTTATAATATGTACTTGGTGGTCAAGTTTACATCAAAAGGGAATCATACCCCAGCTATCATTACAAGAGAAGACATCAAAATCACATTTCAAAGTGACAACAAAAACCTCATCACTTTTACATGAAAGAAGCACATCACACGACTCATAAAACAAGGCCAACAACATCATCATCGCATTTCGAAGTGATGGCAAACACATCATCACTTTTACATGAAATAAATGCAACACACGACTTGTAAAACAAGGCAAAAAAATATCATGTCACTTAAAAAAGTGATGGAAAACACATAATCAATTTCACAATTAAAAATGTGAAAAATGATTTACAAACATGACCATGACAAACTAACATATCTAGAAAAATAATCTAGAAGAACCATCTCTCAGTTATCAAAGTGGGTGGATCATTTCCATGTGGCGAAATTGCTTGTCGATTAGCTCTTTTGACTGGTGTATGCACGAGTGCTTTGTCTTTAAGGTGCTGCATTGGATGGAGTCTCCACCACGTGGCTCTTTGATGGCCACTTTGTTCGCAATTAGTGCAAAATGTCTTTCTACTCAAAACCTTCTTAACTGATTTCTTTCCCTGCTATGGAGAAGGCGTCCCATGCCTCATCCTCCTTTCTGATGTCATCCTTTTCCACGACTCAGAAAACACATGGTTATGTAAACCACAAAAATGGCATGTTTTGTGATGACATGATTTATGACCGTGGTTATAAACATTATTATAATCAAAATGCACTATGGAATAATGAGACTTACTGTACCTTGTATGGTGGTCTTTGTTGCGATCATGGTGATGGGGGCTCACCTTAGCTATTTCACTACAACATGCATTACCATGGGATGATGGCAAAGTTTCCCCATCATCCCTCTTCCCTGGAGAGTTCATGAATGCATGTTTTCCTTTGATGTCCTTCGAACATTCTTCTTCAGTGTACCCCAAACCTGCATAGCAAGGTCTATGCACAACCTCCAATGCTTGGGTTATGCCATGGCCATGAATGCCAAGTCCTCCTCCTCTGTACCCCATCTTGGTGAGGAGTCTCATGTCGGTTCCTGCAATGGGTATCTCCATACTTCATACCAAAATTATATCATGTGAATAAACTGAAGAGAAATCAACACTGTTTACCTTAGCTATTGATTGTGAAATAGGTGAAGAAAGCTTCTCTAAGCCTTCGTTGTGCTTCACTTCCTCTAAGGACTCTGTCGCAGCTTGTAGCTAAAGTTGCAATCGCTGCTTGTCCTCCTTCTCTTCCTGTAGAAGTGCCTTCAACACATCATGATCTGCTTGAAGACTTTCATTTTTGTGCTTCAATTCATCCCACGCCTTTGTCGTGGCTTGCAACTGAAGCTAAAATCGATGTTTGTCCTCCTTCTCTTCCTGTAGGATTGTATTCAATTCAACGTTCTTCGCTACTTTTTTTTCATAAGCCTCGTACAACATGTCCGCTTTCTTAAACACCCTGAGCATGGTTTCGTACATGACCTTGACATTCTCCATGGATCAACTCAGCGAACTTTTAATGGTTCACGCGTGCAATCCAATTAGCAATAAGACCTGCTCCGATACCACTTGATCCAGGGTAAATTCCACTTACCCTTAACCAAGACCTTTTACTTTGACTTATTGTTAGAATTTCATTTAATTAAAGCGTTAATGAACATAAATGAACAAATGTCTGCTGTAAAGAAGAGGAACATAACATTTCAAGATCAACAATCATAAGAACACATCGTTTGATAACGAAGTTCGTCCAAGAGGGACTACATCTCCGGGCCTCAGTGTCAAGATAGTGTAGGGCACTGCATTAAGTGTTGTAAGGAGTGAAGATGTACATGGATGTGTTTTCTCTGACATAAAAGGAAAATTCCTTCACACAGGAGTGGCTAGACCTCTTTACGAGATTTTCCACTGTAGAATTCTCATGCATAAAAAGGACTCCTATCAGTATGACAATAGCTCACACATAAATACTATGAGTATCCCAAAAACATGGCATCAAAGGGACCTCAAAAAACATATATGTGTTAATGAGTATCCTTCCAACATGGCAAACAAGAGATCCTAGACATAATACAAATCCATGACAGAAAGTACATCAATAACAAAACAAGGCAATATCCCACAACTCATACATCAACAGGGATCTTTACAACACTATGCATCTCAGGGGAAAATAAGTACATGAAATCAACACATCATATACCTCACGCTAAATATGACTGAAGAATGGGCTGTTACACTGGTGGATTTGAAATCACGATCACAATCGTGGCGTCGAAAGGTGTGAAATCGACTGCTCACTTGCTGAAAGCTGACACTTGCAACTTCACTTCAAAAAGTGGCTAAAACATTTAAATCTCAGATGAAAAATCTGAATGTGCCATCAGATTCGTGGGGTCGAGTAGTGCAAAAATGACTATCCATTTTATGAATTCTGATGAAATGAAAATCTGGGAAAAAAGGGAATCTTTTAGATTCCCCCTAAATTCCTCCAAGGTGCTGCTCTATGGGTGGACTAGAAAATCTGCAACTCAAAAGAAGAATTTGACCTTTCCATTATGTTCCCTACGAAAAAAAATGGAAAATGGCTTTAAACTTGGCTATATTCCGACATAGAGAAAAATTACCTCCCAGGGAAAATTTCAAGGCTCATGGTTCCGCCTGCATAATTACTACTCCACGCTCATGGTTCCACCTGCAATTAAAACTCAGTCTCGAAATCTGTGCGCACTCTCCTCTGGTCTGTCCTGGGTGCACTGTAGAAATGAATGGTTTTATAATGTTGGGTTAGCAGAGTTTACAAAGTGTTCGTTAGGCGGATTGGTTTGGATCCGAAATGTTTGGGAGGAGGTTGGATGGTCAAACCCCGACCCCTCCTTAATAAGGAAAACTATTGTTTTTTTAAAACAACCACATTTTTATTTTTAAAACTGTAGCATTAAATTTTAAGGAAGGAAGGGGGGTCAGGCCCGCCCCCATATTTCCGTTGGCCATCGTATGCATGTGGTTATTACGGTATGGGTGGCGGTGGGGTTCACAACCCCCGTCCCCATTAATACATGTCGTTGTCGTAGATGCGACCGGGTGGTCGACGGCGGGGTCACGACCATTGCTGACCCCCATTAATCCATTTTATTTGTTATATGTGGTGCTGGTAATGGGCGAGGGTTCTGGTGGGGTCATGGTCGTCGGCCCCATTTTTAATATATTTTTGTTATGAGGATTCGTGGAGTCCGTTGGAGGGCGGTTGCGCCGAGAACAAACTATTATTTTTTTATTTTTGATTTATTAAGCAAGTTGGTTGTTTTGTAATTTTCGAAAATTGACCGAAGGAGTGAAACTAACGGTCCCACAAATTCACTCGAAATCTGGCTAGGTTGGCCAGAATTTGGTGGCTGGGTTCCAACAAAATTATTTCCTCCCTAAGCCTGCCAAGTCACCAAGTCAACCCAAAAATTTGACCACTACTAACTTCTCCATACGCACTCAGAATTGAGTGTCGCCTGCATCATTGGAATCAGAAAGACGGGATCTTATCCTTGAACCTGGTTCGAGAACAATTCGAACACTTTTAATTTTGAGCCCTCTTTGTACTGTGTGTGTCTCTGGAACCACCTGGATCAATGCCACATATGCTCGAGCTTTCCAACTCCCAAATTTTCATGGGCTTGGTCATACAACAGGACCAGGTCACCTTCAGAGAAAACACGAGGTGTGGCAGATTTGTCATGTTGCACCTTAACTCTTCATTTCTGCGCTTCAAGAACTAAAGTAGCAAGCCTTCTGGTCTCATCAAGATGCTCGAGGTACAATAGATGTTCCTCTTCTAGTGAAGTACTAGGAAAGAGTTTGATAGATAGCTTCAGGGAAGGAATCTCACAATCGATCAAGAGTGTGGCCTCTAGATCATACACCAATTGGAATGTTGTGAATCTAGTGGCAGTTTTAGCTGAGGTTTGGTATTCCCACAGAGTGGAGAAAAGCATGAGGTGTCAGTCTCACTTGTGCTTCCCAATGGTATGTTGAAGCATGGTCACCAATACTTTGTTGACAACTTCAACTTGGCCACTGGCCTATGGATAGTAAGGGGTGGATTTTTCGTGACGTAACCCCAACTAAGCAAAGATATTTGTCATCATATGATTACAAAAATGAGTGCCATGATCAGTGAAAATCGCTTTCAAGACACCAAACCGAGATATGACATGATTGAATAAGAATTGTGCCACAGCAAGACCTTCATTATCATATGTAGGCATCGTCTCGAACCATTTAATGAAATAGTCAATGACAATGATGATATAGCCGTTCCCCCCGATCGAGTGAGGGTTATAAGTCTTAAAATCAATGCCCCATTTCACAAAATGATCGATGGTCACAATTGGGTGCAAGGGTGAGGGTGGGGTGTGTTATTTTCAAGAGTAAATATGGAAATCATGGCATTTGAGAACTGTGACGATGCAGTCTTTAAAAATAGACAGTTATAAATAACCTGCACTAAGGATCTTTTGAGCGGTGGCGTAACAAGACATGTAATCACCACAAGCCCTGAAGTGGTAGTCATTTAGATATTTTTTAGCTTCCTCGAGACTCAGGAAACAACAGAGGACAAATTCAACACTAGTATGATAGAGGGTGTCCCCAATGATGCGATATGGTTGGGACTGGTATCGAATCCGTCTTCGCTCAAAGTGTGATAGCTATGGCAGATAATTTTTGGTTTGGAGATATACGATGATGTCCCCATACCATGTATCATGAGTACTAATGAGAAAGAGAGTCTCATCGGGGATGGACTCATCGAAAGGAGAGGAATCATCCGTAGTAGGAAGATGACAGATCAACTCCGAAAAGACCAGTGATTTCTTTGACTTAGTAGTAGTAAATTCTAAATCGAACTCTTGTAGGATAAAGATCCATTTTGAGTATTTTCCCCCAAGTAACTGACGCATGATAATGTAAGTCATGGGGTTGCAATCAGAAATCACTACTTTTTTGCGTAGGAGAATGTAGTGACGGAAACGTTGAACGACATGAACAACAACCAATGCAATTTTCTCTAAACGAGCATACCGAGTCTCAGTATCGAAGAGAATATGACTCAAGTAGTACACTACATTTTCTTGACCATCGTCATCATCCTGAACCAGCACCATGCCAATAGTGTTGTCTAGGGCGACCAAATACAAGCAATACTTGCAGTTATAATTGGGAGGATTCAGTAATGGAGCTATGATGAGGGCTATGTTTACTACATCGAAAGAGATCTGAGCAATTTTATTCGATAGGAACAAAATTCCCTTTTTCAATAAGTGCATAAAGCCTTTGGTAAGCTTAGCATAATTCAATATAAATCAACAGAGGAAATTAGCTTTCTCCTGCAAAATTTGTAGTTAATGAATGGAAGAATGAGGAGGCAAGTTGACGATTGCCTCGAATTTCAGAGGATCGATGCGGATGCCTTATTTAGACACCAAAAAGCCTAGGATCTGTCCACATTCGATGCAAAATATAAACTTATGAGGATTTAACTTGATATTATAGTGTCGACAGCGTAGGAAGATAGCTCTAAGGTGCTCCAGATGATCTCGATGTTTCGTAGAATGAGCAGGAAGGTCATAGAGATATGACTGAACTATGTGCTAGATGTCATGGAATGTATAAGAATCTCACTGGAAGGTTGCTTTGACATTATTTAGGCTGAAAGGGATCTTCTTATAGGTGAAAGTCCCCAATGGATAGATAAAAGCGGTTTTGTGCTGATCAATAGGAGCGATGTTAATTTGGTTATAGCTAGAGAAACCATCCATAAAGGAAAATATCTCACTCCCGACACATTCGTCAATGATATGATCGATAAACAGAGTGGGGTAATTTTCCCTAGGACAAGCTCGTTTCATATCTCGGTAATCAACACAAACCCTAATGGTCCCTTTCTTCTTATTGATAGGAAAAATATTGGAGACCTAATCTGTCAAGGGTATGGAGTAGATATAACTAGCTTTAAGAAGTTTTTCAACTTCACCCTTAATAGCGGAAACCTTTCTTGGATGCATAGGATGAATTCGTTGGTGAATGGGCTTTGACTCCAGATAAGTGGGAATTTGATGCAACACGATACTTGGATCAATTCTGGGAATTTATTCATAGGACCACATGAAGACATCACAAAACTCTTGAAAAAGTTCCTTATATATCTTTATCTCATCAGGAGAACAAGATACACTAATATGCACATTCTCAAAAATCCCTGGTTTAATAGAAATGTTGATCGGAATGGTCGAAGTGATGTTTCCAATGTTTCCTTTAGACAACACTTCGTGAATCAAACCGGGATTCTGAAGTGGGTCAATTGGTTCCGGTAAAAGATACTCTGCTCCATATGCTTATGTAAAACCAGAAGATCTATTTTCTCTCTATTCTAATCCTTTATTTGAACACAAATAAAGAGAAGAATAGGTTCAAAATTTTGTCATTCGGACACCCTTAAGATCCCTAAAAATGTCTTCAATTCCATTTCATTCTCCACCTCCTTCTTCACCTCTTTCTTCATCTCCTTCTTCCCCATCTTCATCTTCTACTTCTACTACTTCTTCTACAACCACCACTACTAAATTTTCCACATTTACATCTTCAAGTATGGTTGGTTTTAGACCCATTGTACAAGCAAGATATGTTTCCTTATTACTCCCATACCTAATTAATTATTTTCCTACTGGGTATCTCAAACATCTCCCTAGATTTAATGGAGAAAGTGGTTTGTCAGTTGAAGATCATCTAGAAGTATTTCTAGATTTTGCTAATAACATGAACAAATAACATGAAAATGTTTATATGATATTGTTTGTGCAATCTTTAGAAGGAAATGTTAGAATTTGGTTTAGACAGTTACCATCATATTCTATTAGATCTTGGGAGGAACTGACAACTATATTTAAAAATTTGTAGAAATTATATAACTTATGTGTTATATGTCCAAGATTCTCCTAATCTCACACTATTTTAAATTCATGCAAAATACATAATCTATTCCACCATTGATCATTTGCGGAAATTAAATCAAGATTGCAATGCACACATGAAACAATAAAAATTCACACACTTTAACACAGTTGTTTTAACAGGAAAGCCTGAAGCTGAAAACCCCAACTATCTATATATAATATATGTCATAGAGATCATGCAACAATCCTCATACAAAGCTGATCATATCAAGCTCTCAGTACAATATGATCGCTACACACTAATCAGGCCCAATCTTGCAAATCCATGCACCAATCTTTGCCACCTTCTAGTCTGCCTCTACTGCGCTATCCAAGCTGATTACAAAGACCAATTCGATGTAATCCCACTCTCCTTGACTGCGTGATTATCATTGGAAAATCCAATGTATATGTATATGCAATCCATGCATCACTAGTAGTCACAACAGATAGTCACACTTGCTCTTTCACCTATCTCTCCACTGGTCTCCACTGAAACTTCCATGCACTGTAGTTAACTGATGTATTGTTCAGTTGATTAATGATTTATTATTTAGTGAATTAATTAAATAATTAATTCACACCACTCTCACTAGTGTATCAATCAGTTAGAATAGATACAACTAGCTCAACTGAGTCTAACTGAGTTAAACTAAATACAACTCCACCAACTACTTCTCCAACTCCACCAAACTCTGACACATGAGTTCTAACTGAATTCCTCCATGCATTAGCTCTAGTAAACCCTCAGGAATAGCGTAATTCCTTCTGTCAACTTCTGTGCCACATCTGTGCACTTAACTAAAGTGCTAAAAGAGAATAAGATAATTTCTAGAGTCCAAATATTATTAAGAGCTAATAATATTCGACATATCTATTTTTAGACTTGAAATCTAAAAATAGATTCTGGCCAATATGTCTAAAAATAGAAGTCCATATATTTTTCCAACTTGACCAACCATCCACAAATATCCTCCTAATACATATAGAATATGCTCACCATGTCTAAAAATAGACATACACCTAAAAATAGCCTGTGTGGGCCCCACCTAGTTTAGGTGGTTATTAGAAGGATGATGTTTTAGGATGCCTCCTTCACTGTTTCTTGTTGCAAACTTCAACAAAATAAATGGGGTGTGAAAAAGGATCATGTTTATTTCTTAATAGAATTTGAAGAGTTTAAAAGAAACTATGGTGAAATAACAACTAATTTCATCAAAATATTTGATAAATTTTATCATAAGATGCCTCCTAATTGTAAATCACCTGTAGTAGTGGCAAAGGTTAGATTATTCAAAGCCTTTGAGGATGATTTTGTTGTGTTGTTAAGAGAGAGAACATCTCATACCTTAGAAGACATGAAATTGAATGATATAGAGGTTGAAGAAAATAGGTTTTCCTTAGCTAAGCTAAAGGCGAAAGCTAAAAAATCCCAAAGAAAATTAAAATCAAATCAGGAAACTTCTTCTTCCTCTAAATCTAAAAGTGAAGACTCAAAAATATATGAAATCACATCACTTCTTATAAACCTTTCAAATAGGATTTCTAAGATTGAAACACAACCTATAAAAATGCAACAAACTGTTGCTAGACCCCAAACACAAACCCAAGGTCAGTTCAAAAAGGCTCCTCAACTGAAAATTCTTCAGAGACCAAACAATTATCAACAAATACCTACACCTTTGTTGATTGATGATCAAAAACCTGATGATAATACTTTGTCAATCACTAAATATACTAATAGCATATACAATACATCTATTCATACTGCCATTATCCCTTTCTCTCAGAGTCAAATGTCTCAAGAGGATCAAGAGAGTCCTCAGGTCTCTAAATATCAAGCCTTTTCTGAATTTTTAATTGCAGAATTAGGAGAGGGTATGATTTAATACCTAGAGCAGGTTCTAGTAGACCTATTAAACAAATTGTCATTATCGAACCTCAAGTGAAATCTGCTAAAACTAAAACTACTTCTATTCAACCTCTAAATCAGCCAAATGATACTACAAAAGTTGATAAAATAGTTTTGAATACTTTTAAAGTTGAAAAAGAATTAGAAAGAGTTAAAAATTCATATTCCACTTTCAAAACTTTATAAAAATCTTGGATATAAGGGTCAAGTCTCAAAATGGATCCAAAAATATAGTGTAGATGCTGAAGGAGATGTTATTAGCCTTCAAGATGAGAAACCATCAGTGGTTTTTGGTCCAAGTTTTGATATGATAGATGAAAATGTACCTCCATTTTATGTAACTTTGAAAGCTCATGATTCACTGTTATATAATTGTATGTTAGATTCTGGAGCCTCTCATAACCTTATACCTAAAGTTATCATGGATCAATTAAACCTTGAAATCACTAGATCTTATCGTGATTTATACACCTTCGATTCTCAAAGAGTTCCTTTCTTAGGACTAATAAAACATTTAGTGGTTACTCTAGCTCAAATACCAGTAAAAATTATAGTTCTAGACATTGTTGTAGCTTATATTCCTCCCAAGTTTTTTATGCTTCTTTCCAGACCTTGTTGTGCCAAACTAGGAGGAAGCCTTCAAATGTATATGTCTTTTTCCATAATTCCTGTGTATGGAGGAGAAAATATTAGGTTATATAAAGAATTCAGATTTATACATACTATATGTAAAGCAGACCAAGCAAGAAATTATCCCATTTCTGCAATTGACCAAGATTTTGGTTTCTTCCAACTATCTTCAAATGCGTCATAGAATTCCCAACTCAAGATTAAGGATGTATTTGAAACTCCTAAATCTACTCAAACTCATATTTGGAAACTTTTATTTGATGGGTTTTGTACCAAAGATGGAGCTGGAGCTAGTATAGTTTTAATTTCACCTGAGAAAGAGAACATCAATCAATCATGCAAGTTATATTTTGAGGTTAAAAATAACGTTGAAGAATATGAAGCATTCCTCTTAGGCTTAGAGTTTTACAGAAGCTTAAAGGTTCAAAATTTAATTGTTTAGAGTGATTCTGAACTTACACTAAGACATGTTAGGAATCTTTGTCAAACAAAGCATCCTAGGCTTAGGTCTTACAGAAATGAAGTTTGGGATACAATTGAAAACTCATTTAATGCTTTTAATATAACTTTCATCCTTAGAAATGAAAACATTCATGTAGACTCCTTCTTGTTTCCGCCAGTTCTTTTAACATACCAAACCAAATCTAGGTACAATTCCAAATCCAAGTCAAATATAGGCCATCTATTACAAATAATATAAAGTATTGGAAAATATTTTAAGATGATGAACAACTAAAATCCTTTCTTCAAGTTATTGATGAATTTTATGTCTTACAAATTGAAGAAGATAATCGGATATGAATGAAGCTGGTAAAGAAAAAGAAAATTCAGATCTAAATACAAAAGTAGCTAATCATGACATATACAATTTTCAAACAATTTTATTCCTAAAGGCCTTGTTCCTTTAGAAAAGCTATTTGATCAAAATGATGTCCCTATAAATCCACTGTCCATTTCACCAGAGTATGATATTGAAGAAACTAACATTGGAACTCATGAAGAAATTAAAAAAATTAAAATTTGTGCATATTTAACTCCTGAAGTTAAAACTGAATACATTAGGCTTCTTAAAAATTACAAAGAAGTTTTTGCTTGGTCTTATGCTTATATGAAAACTTATGACACATCTCTTATAGAGCATAAAATTCCACTAAAACTTGAAGCAAAACCTTACAAGAAAAAACTTAGAAGAGTTAATCCAGTTCTGCTTCCTGCCATAGAAAACGAACTTAAGAAGCTTTTAGATTCCCAAATAATTGTTCCCTTAAGATACTCTGATTGGGTAGCCAATTTAGTTCTTGTCAGAAATAAAAATGGAGAAATTAGAATTTGTGTGGACTTCATAAACCTTAACAAATCATCTCTAAAGGATAACTATCTAATGCCAAAGATGGATCAACTACTCCAAAAGGTTTCTGGTGCTAATAGGCTTTCAATTCAGAGGACAGAGAAAAGACTTCCTTTACCACACCCTGGGGTGCATTTATGTATGCCAGAATGCCTTTTGGGTTATCAAACGTAGGAGCAAAATTCCAAAGAACTATGGATTTAGCTTTTGTTGGTAAGTTGAATAAATTTTTTGTTATTTATCCTTATGATCTTACTATTTTCTCTAATTCAGATCAGAAGCATGTAAAACACTTGATGAAGGTTTTTGATAGGTTTAGAAAGTTTGGAATATCTCTCAACCCTAAGAAGTATTTGTTTGCCATCAAATAAGGAAAGTTTTTGGGATACATCATTTCAAAGGAAGGAGTGGTGATAGATCCTAAATGGGTATCTGCTATTCAATAATTATCACTACCAAGAAATAAGAAAGGGATTCAAGCCTTTTTAGGAAAAAATAACTTCTTCAGAAGATTCATCCCTAACTATGATGAAATAGTTAAAGACATAACTGATATGCTTAAAAAGAATCATGAAGTTAAATGGAATATTCTTGCTAGATACGATTTTGATTAAATCAAGAAGGCCATTTCTGAAGCTCCTACCTTGGCCAGCTCCAATTATTCCTTACCTTTCAATATATTTTCCTTTTCTTCTGAAACCGCCCTTGCTGTTGTCCTTTTACAAAAAAATGAATATTCTGATGATCAAACCATAGTGTTTTTTAGTAATTTTATGCAAGATGTTGAACTCAAGTATGATAATATTGAAAAACAAGCCTATGCCCTAGTTCAAGCCTTAAAATCTTTCAAAATGTATGTCCTGCATTCATCCATTACTACTTATGTCCCTAATAGTGCTGTAAATTTTTTTTTTACCCAACTAGACATTAATGGAAGAAGAGGAAGGTGTATCACCCAAATCCTTGAGTTTGAGCTCAGTATTAAAACCACTAAGCTAGAGAAGGGACAAGGTTTAGCTAAATTGATAGTTGAATCCAATTGCAAAGTGTTAGGCATAAATTCTGCTTTTAAAATATCTGAGAAGCATACACAAGAAACTTCTTGAAATTTAGATAGGGATAATCCACAAGAACCTTCCTTACATGCATAAGGGGATAATCCACAATAACCTTCCACAGATTCTCAAGGAAAGAACCCACAAGAACCTTATCCTTCAACTCAAAAAATTCATGTTCACATTGATGAAATTTTTTTACTATCAGATTGGTATGCAGATATTGTACATTTTCTGATAAATTTTGAGCGTCCTATTCTATTTTAAAGAAGTCAGTGCAAAACATCAAATTTGAAATCTATCAAATACTGTATTATCAATGCCAAATCGTATTGGAAATATCTTCTCAACATTTTGTTACTTTATTTAAAAAAAACTGAAACAAAAGGAATCATTGAGAAATTTCATGTAGGGATATGTGGAGGACATTATGCTTGGAGAGCCACAACATATAAGATACTAAGGGTAGGTTTCTATTGGCCTACGTTGTTTTCAAAAGTAGGAGTAAAGGTCCAAAGTTGTATTCCATGTTAGATGTTTGCTGGTAAGAAAAAATTAGCAGCTCTTCCATTAGTTCCAGTAGTTGTTTTGGCACCATTTCTTCAATGGGGGCTAGATTTTATAGGAGAAATTCACCCATATTCAAGTAATCAGCACAAGTGGATTTTGACTCCCACTGACTATTTCACCAAGTGGATGGAAGCTATTCTTGTCAGAAATTCTATAGATATAGTAGTGATTAAATTTATTGAAGAAAATATTCTCTCTAGATTTGGTTTCCTTCAAAAAATAGTGACTTACAATGCCACAAAATTCAGTAGTATAAAAATGATAGAATTCTGCCAGAAATATCTTATTTTATTACATCATTCAACTCCTTATTATCCTCAAGGAAATGGTCTAGCATATCATCCAACCAGAGCCTGGTAAAGGTAATAAAAAATACTTTAGAAGACCATAAGAAGAATTGGGATAGTCATCTTATCTATGCATTTTGGGCAAACAAAATTCCTCCCAAAAGATCAACAGGTAAAACTTCATTCCAACTAGTCTATAAAAAAGAAGCCATTTTTCCAGCCAATTTGGCTTTTCCTATTCTTAAATTTTTGCAAGAGGCTACTGATGAACCTGATGATTTCTCTAGAAGGATAAATCAAATTATTGAATTGAATGAAAACAAAGATGATATTCAGTACAAATTAAGGAAGTATCAGAATAAAATGAAGAGTCTTTTTGACAGAAAATCCAGGGAAAGAGACTTTAGAGAGGTAGATATAGTACTAAGATGGGATTCTAGGAGGGAGGACAGAAGAAAACATGGTAAATTTGATAATCTGTGGTTTGGACCTTTCAACATTGTTGAAGTCAAAGGCAACAATACATTTATTCTACAAAATTTGGAGGGACAATTTTCTACGTTGCATGTCAGTGGCAGATTTTGAAACATTACATTAAGTACTAAAGATTATGAATAAGATAATCATTGTACATTACCATTTCCTTTTAAAAATTTTCAAGTTTGTGTTATATTTTTCTACAACAAAGACTCCATAGCCCGATGAGAAGGCACTTGATTCTTCTTGTTCTCTGCATCTCATAGGGAGAAGTAGTCCCCAGTTGGAGCTAATGTTGTAACATTATTTGGTTTTGATAAGTTAGTATATTACTGAAAAAGTAAAATTAAAATGTTAAGATAGGATATGGATTGAAAAGAAAAAGAAAAAGAAAATGTTAGGACTATGGTTACTGTATAAATCCATATCAAATAAAATGTTACTGGTTGATTTTCCTAAAGGATGAAGGCATAAAAATGTTAGGAAAGAAAAAGAAAAAATGTGATTTAGATAAGAAAAATGGATAAAATGAAGGAAGCTTGTTAAAATGCGCCATTAAATGTTTAAATTTCATTTGTTTATGGTTAAATAAGCTTAAAAAGGTGTTTATCCTAAGTTTTATTAATCAAATATCAAATGAAATTTTAGGCGCATATAAATTTATCCTAAGTCACTAAACGACAAATCCTTCTTGTCAACATTGATAAACGGAGCACAAGTTTCTATGGTTGATATTCCCTTCGCCCAGATCAATGGCAGAGGGAGAGTTCACACCCCCCTCGGCCATTTCCTGTTAACGCGAGGGGGGGGGGTGGGGGTGGGGGGGGGCCAGGGGGTGGGGTGTTGGGGAGTTGATTTAATGGCAGATGCTAAAGTACATGTGGTGCTATAATATCACTTCGTACCCCCCCCCCCTCGAAACCAGAAACCATTCCCAACCCCCTCCGAAATCTGCCATGGTTTCTATCTTTCTGTCCAATGGTTATTCATCCTTGCACCTTGACCGTTTACCTTCCGTCAAAATACATACTCCCACTTGTCATTCATGTTATCAAGTTTCTGTAGTCATTGCCATACTGTCATATCCTATGCCTCCTATTCGCCCGTTAAGCATCCGCTCCCAAACCGTTAGCCTCCATGTCACAACCACGCCTCAATCTACATTAAAGCCGCTACGGTCACCCAAAAACCGTTAGCCTGACCCTGTAGTTACAAATAAACTTGGGTCACTATCTTTTTCACTTTTATCTAATCTGTCACTAATTCTTCCAGGTTGAACATTCACACACAGTCCTTTGCACTGTAGACTTTTCATCTATCACCATTTACTCTAAACCTTCTCTCTGTTACCTTGACAGTTATACCTTTCTCTTCTTCTATCCTCTTTTGTTTGTTAGTATGGCCCCAAAGAAGATATCCAAAAAGATAAGCACAGAAGAAAACCCTGCTGCCATAGTCCCGGTCGATCTTGACCATGTGCCCCTTGTTGATTCCCTGTTCAAAATTGCAGATGCTGAGTGTGAGTTCGACTTTCATGAACTACACTCTTGGCTAAAACAAAAACACATTAACAAATAAGATCCCATCAGATTTTGGCAGTCATTGCTTCCTTTCTATAGATTCTCTAAAAATCATGAATTTGATGACCTGGTTCTTTGGTGTCAGGCCAAAAATGACCCTGTGAAAAGAGCAGTGACAGCTCAGAATGGAGACATTTTGATCACCATCTCTATTCAAACCATTAACCAAATTATCTTAATCCCTTCATCAGGTTCCCTCAACCATTTTTCACCATCCTCACCTATGGATCGGTACCATAAGTTAACTTTTCAACAAAGAGCTCAAATATTTGAGACTTTCTTGCTTGAGGATGCTCCAATACCTAAAAGGAATCCACCTTACCCATCTTCCATATTTCCTAAACTTATAAACATTTCATTTCTCTGCTTTCTTACCTACTAGGATATCTAGATGATAAGACCGTGGATGAACCTATCCTTGGTTTTCTTTCTATATTCAACAAAGATCATCAACCAACATTCATGTATATTATAGCCAATTCCTGGCTGATAATATACATGAAAAATTCATGAATCTTACTGTTGGGCAATTTATTTGAACAAATTGCTGCATTAAATTATCGACCAGGGAAACTCGTGAGCTTGTGATGGTGCCAGCAATATATATGCAGGAGTAGGCAACTAACTCTATGTCTAACTAAATTGTTTATGATTCAATATAATATGCAAGGGAAGAGGCTCCTAACTTAGGAGGTCCTGGTTGTCCTTCCCTACAGTATCATAGAGAAATCATTCATAAAACCAGAAACTTGAAATAAAGACAAGGCTATTCAAAAGCTGAAAGTAATATATTCTATAACTCTAACTCAATTAGTTTAAAGAGAGGAATAATATTGAAATGGTTCTTGACTCAAGAAATCCACTTTCACCTCAATTACCACTTAATGAATCAGAGATTAAAACCAAGAACTTAAGATGGATAAATTATTAATGAAATAAGCTCTTAACTTAAGAGACATGTAAAGTATTCCATTATAATTCATTCATAAATCACACACAAATCCTTAAACATCTAAGCAATGAAATGAAACAAAATCTAATATGAAATAAAATGTTTCTCTCATCCTTTTAGAGTGAGCTCAATTCTCTTAAGAACAAGACAAATTATTCCATATACTACATTAAGGAAACTTATATCTAAAACTACATAAATTCCATAAATTCATATTCTACATTAACACAATTTACATCTAAAACTACATAATGAAAATATATGAAAAATGAAGCTTTATTCTATTCCATCATCAATTGGATACAATTCTCTAAGAGTCCTCCCCTTGGAATGGAGGAGGTACTCCTATTTATACAATGAGAGGAGTAACAAACTCATAATGATCATCCACTAATATCTCAAACCATCTAGACACATAACCCTATCCTCCATGATTTCCTCCATGATATTTTCCATGAGGTTTATCTTCTTAACTTCGAATTTGATCATCCAAGGCCACATAAAGGTGTCTTGGAAGCTTCCTTTGAGCCTACACATGTCAACAAACTCATGCTAATTGTTAGGCATAAGTATAAGCATATTATTTTCTAAGTTTTAGCCATAAATTCACTTTAAAATGTTAGGAATTAATAAACTTTGGAAAAACATAGTTATGACCCAATAATGAAGTGAATGTAATGATATGGAGGTGGAATGGAGGTGACATGAAGGTAAAATGTGAAGATATTGATGAATAATGGAGTGAAAATAGAGACTATTTTGAGGCCCAACACTTACTACACAAGGAGTGTTTAAATATAGTTCTGTACTTATTCATTTATTTATTTTTCAGTAAGGAGAGAAATTTCCAATACAACTCAACAAGCATGATGATCAAGGAGTGGATCGATCAATGATCCATTGGACAGAGATAGTCAGAGCCAGTTCAACAAAAAATTCATACAGAGATTTTATAGATACATTTATATATCTAGTGGTACAACTTCTAAATAGTTAGACAAAGCCAAGAATTGGATATGAGTTAAAGAGGATTCTACATCTAAGTGAACAGGCTAAAACTGGTGATTGGTATTTATACCAGAATCATATAGTGTTAAGGGTATATGGTTGCGAGATTGCACCATATAAGATGCCAAAGAATATTTTCTTTGGAATACATTAGGTATAAGATCAATATGGATGACCTACACTTTGTGTCAGGAAAAAGGAAATCATAGTTTAAGATAAAGTCAAATATTGGGACATTCATTTGCAACACCAGATTAGCTGGTGTGGAAGTAGACACATTATTAAAAAAATATGAAATTCCAACCTTCTTTCACCTGATCTTATGACCATTTTGGGATTATCTCTTCTCTAAGGGTTGAATTGAAAACAAAACCTTATAATCATATTCCTAGACCAGAGATAGATAAATTTATGAATCAAGAACAATGGGTTGATGGAACACTCCAGGAGGCAGAGGAATAAGTTATACCTACATCAAAGGTCCAGACTCCAGTTGCTCAGAGCAAGCAACAAAAAAGGGAAAGAGAGCAGAATTCATCTGCTATTGAAATTATGAAAGAATACATTTTACAACAGAAGAAGCCTAAAATTGGTCTAAAAATGTCTACAGAAGAAAGAAGAACATAGGTAATTGATCTTGGAGAAGAAGTTTTTACATCAACTGGAACCAATGTTACAAATACTCCTCCCATAGCTTCTCCTTCTAGGGAACCTCTATAAATAATTCATTCTACATGAACTACTTCTACATATGACCAGAACATATTTTACAAGTTCCTTGAAATTAAACAGAAGAATGAAACTCTCAAGTCCAGTGTATACAACCAGTTTTGGAAACAAGCTTCAACCTCCCAACATAGATTGTTTTCAATTTCTGACAATGAAAAAGGGAGAATGTAGAAGACCTTTTTGCAAGCTCGGGTTCCATTTACCAAGTCTCCATCAGAATATAAAAAGATCATATTTTGATTTCACACCAGTCAGATACATCTTATTGATCAAATGGATATGCACAGAAAATTTGGTTAAATGTTGTTTTCCACCATGACTACTACAACAATGTCCCTCTCCAAGCTCAAGACTGCACTATCAAATGTTCAATCTCAGCTCAAGATTGAAAATTTATTTTCATTACCTAAATACAACAATCTAAAATACTTAGAATATATTGTAGTCAAGATTGGATGTGATCCAAGGGACTGCAAGGCAGTAGAATAGACTCTCAAGAAGAAGAATGCAGATATTGCAAATTTGTGAAAGCAGTTGAAGCTCCCATCTACTGAAGATCCATAGACCAAAAATATTGAGGAGAATGAACATAGTAAGGAAGATATTCTCAAATCTATTATTGATCAAAATATACAGATAAAGAAAATGGAAGAAAAAATTGAAGGGCTACTAAAGAAGAAGGAAGTAGCACAGACAACTATGGTTCCAGTCACAACAGTTCCCATTAAAATTTCAGGTACTGAACTTTCATCATCATCAAAAACAATTGAATTAACATCAACAGCAGCTGATGTAGATAAATTAGCACAATAATTGGCTTTATAGAAGCAAAATAATGAAAAAATGTTGGAGAAGTTCCAGAATTTAGAGTTACAAAATATCAAGAATGACACTTTGTATATGGAGCAAATGCAGAAGTCCCATAGATTAGGACTCAAGATTGAAAAATTGTAAAGTGAGTCCTTAATGGTTGATACCTTAGCCCAAGCTAGGGAAAATATATGGACATGCATCAACCAATCCATGATAGAATTATGGCCATCCTTACAAATAATTTTTGAACAACAAGAACTCATAACTAGATGCAGAGAAGAAATTGAAGTACATAAATCAGCGTTGAAGACCAAGATAGTAGAAGCCACATATATGATTGAAGTGTTAAATTCAAAAATCAGAGAAGAGCCAGAAGAAATAAATATTCCTAACAAAACAACTACCATCTTAGAGATAAATAAGGTCTTACAAAAGAATAATTTGATCAACCAGCTGGAGACAAAGTCTCAAACCTTGGACATTGTTGTCCAAAGGTTTCATTCCAAGTTTAATGTTTTATATAAAAAAGAACTACCAGGAATGGTAGCCTTAAATGACAAATTGATTAAATTAAAAGATTATTGTAAGAAATTGTATACTATTGCAATAGATAGAGCTAAATTTGCAGGGATCAAAGGACATATTACAGGGAAGGCTTTTTTAGAAGCCTTAGAGTTCGACTTCACCATCAAGCATCGGATTAGACATCTGTTTCTCAGCAAGCCCACTTTCGAGAGATACACAGAAGTGGATGAAGTATTAAGAAATATGGTAATTTACAAATCCCAAGTGAAGAAATATGGGATAAGTTGTGCGATACTATTGAGTAATTTTGATCCTAACAACATGACAACACAACAACATTTCAAGGGCCAAGTCATCAACAACCTTCTTCAAAGCAGAGACACATCATCCAATAGTTTCCTTCTTCCTATTATTTGATACTATTTTTGTAATCAATTTTTTAGATATTTTCTTAGTCTTAGAACTAGTATAAATTAATCTCATCACGAGTTATTAAGGGTTTCACCCTTGGATGAGATTTTTTTGTAAATAACAGTGTACAAGATTTTGATCATTAATAATAAAAGAAGGATTTTGGATTTGTTTCATACAACCTTGTTCCCTTGTGCGTTTTTCGTGTTTTTTATTTCATATTGTTTTCTAAATGTATTTAATTGTTATGAAGGTAACTACATAATATTAACTGAGTTTCAGTTGTCTTAAATTCCTCCTGAAGTTATTATATATATCAGAGAATGATTTACTGAGCTATTTGTTTATGTAAGTCCCTCTCATCAATAAATTATCACCATCTTCATAATGTTAAATATGTTTTGTTAAAATTTTAGACATTGTTTTAAAGTTTCACACTTATGATCATTTGAAATATTCTATTTGAATAATTAAATAATCATATCTTCTTAGATATTCTGCTTAATCACCTGCAAAATGTAAATCACTATGTGGAATAAAGCAACAACCCTTTGTCTTATTAGTTTATACTATCTAAAAGTTTAGACACAGTTGTTGCATATTGTTTTATGCATTGGTCATCCAAAAATTCCAAGCTTAAAACAAAACAAAACATTATAGATGCTCTAGCATAAATTATTGACCCTAATTATCTGAGAGGACAACAAGATAGAACTATTTTAACTTATTTTAAACTTAGATAAACTGATGCAAGGGCATTAGACACTAGCCAGCAATGTAGGAGGTTTTTTCCACATGTTGTGGCTAGGAGGGTTCGAAAACATTTGAATTGTAACAACTAGGTGTCAATACCTTAGCTGACTGCTTCATTTAGATTAGTTAGAATTTGTAGAAGTTGAATAGTTAGATTCGATCCATCTGTCATGTTTCAGTTAGTTGAATTATTGTAATTAGGCTTTTGATTTTCTAAACAGTCCTCACAGAGGAACCGAAGAGACACATTGTAATGTATATAAATTGTATCCCTCGGATGTATTGAGGGAGGAAGAAGAGAAAGGAGATTTCTGCAATAAAATCTGTGTGTTAACAATTGCTTCCAGTTAAATAATTTCAGTACTCATTGGCCATCGAATTGTCTCAAATCCTTATTTGTGAAGAAATTGTTTAATTGTGAGGCGATTGAACACTGGTCTGTGTGAAATCGTTGCATTTCTCTGGTTGTTGTTTTCTCGTGAATTATCCGAACAAGCTATGTCGAATTTAATCTCAACCGCAGACAAGGTCTGTGCATGATCGTGGTTGGTTAACTCTATTCTAATAGTAGTAAAATTTCACCGTAAGAGAGATAGACTGTTTGTTGCCAATTGAATCCTGAACCAAGGCTAGACCCGAGTTAGTGAATACTGGGAATAGCGTAACCTGACTTAACCTTTGGTTTAACACTATTTCAAAACCGTGAGTGGATTAGAAAACCCGAATTTCCCATATCGCACTGCTTTTGTGGAGCAAGCGGTATTCTCCAATTGCAAGCGATTCCATAGAACAATTGACACGTGGCGTTGGGCGAAGTTCCAAAACCGCTATCATTGTGCGCCATCGCGCATTAACGTTCGACCAAGGAGGCTACGCGATATTGTTGAGCACCGTCGACCTGGAGGGGAGCCATCGGACGGTGGTCGTATGAGGAAGATGCGCAAAGGTTAACCAAGGTACGGTGCGAGCATTTGATTGGGCCATCGATTATATATGTGGGGTCGGAACCAAAGGTCTATTAAAAATTCATTTATTCAAAAAGTATCGGGCTATTAATATAAAGTTCAGAGATATAATTTAACTTCAAGGGTTATCGATAATGTTTATTTATCAAATTCCTCGAATTTGATAAATAAAATTCCAAGAAAATAAAGAAGACCACGTGGAGGAAAACTAAGCTAACAGAGGAAAATGCTGACAGAGCGATAATAAAAAGACCAACTCTCCTTAGGGGCCGACTTTCAGTTTTGTTTCCGTCATAAACTAATTTAATTAATTACAACTCAAAATAAACTAAACCAAGGCTCCTATTTTGTAGGAGACACTCTACATGACACAATTTGGACCCTCAACTCAAATTAATTGAACCAACTAAGTCATAATAACTTAGTCAACTTGTACAAGTTATGTTGTTATGTGGAATTACAATTTTATTATAATTTAACTCAAGGGAAAATTGAATTATAATCTTTCTTGGTGCCATTTTCAACACTCCCTCTCAACAAGAAATGGATTATCGGATACCTCGATCCTGCCTCTATGGAACTCAAAATTTTCCTTCTTCAATATGTCTATGTCATGTTTCTTTGTAGGAATGTACTCTAGCATTATGATCCACCTCTGTACACAATATCTGAGATGGTGGTACCGAATGTCGATATGCTTGGAGCTATCATGAAAAATTGGATTAATCGAGAGTTTGATGCAACTATGGTTGTCACAGTAAATCACTATAGTATCTATATGTTGGCAAAAGAACCCAACATTGATATTCCTCATCCATATAACCTCACAAGTTTCTTGACTAGTATTCATGTACTCTGGTTCTGCTAAATTGAGTGCAACTAATCTTTGCTTCCTATTGTAACAGGAAACTGTTGCTGACCCAATACTGAATATTCCGTCTAATGTTCTCTTCATGTAGGATGGACCCCCTGCCAATCTACATATGTGAATCCATGCAGCTTTACTCTATATTTCTGTCTCTACGAAAGAAAAAAAATGAGTGGTGCCTCTGAGGTATCTCAACACATGTTTGGTTTCCTTCCAATAGAGCTTGGTTGTCTTAACCATTGCTTGAATAATATGGTTAACCACATAACACATGTTTGGTCATGTGTTCACCAACTACATAAGTGAACCCACAAGCTGCCTGTAAATAGTAGCTTCTACCACTTCACCTGAAGTAGCATCTTCCTTCCTCCAATTCCATACTAAAGGAGTCTCCATGGGTTTTCTACTCTCCATGTGAGACTTCTTCAATATCTCGTTGGCGTATTTTCCTTGAGAGACAAACAATTCCCCATCTCTTTACCAAATTTCGAAACCAAGGAAATAATGTAAGAGCCCCATGTATTTCATCTTGAATTCTCTTGGAAAATATTCTTCGCAAGACTTTATCAAATTTTAATCACCTGTTAGACTTAAATAATCAACATATAAAACTATAATAAATAATTTACCTTCAACCACAATAAGGTAAAGGTTTTCATCTGCTTCACTTTTGGTGAAGCCAAACTTGGTGAAATAGTTGTGGATCCTGGTGTAGGAAGCACAATGTTCTTTTTTGAGTCCATACAATGCTCGCTTGAGTCTACACACATGTGACTCTCTATTGAGGGTCTCAAATCTTTTAGGATACTCTATGTACACCTCTTCCTCAATCACTTCGATGAGGAAGGTTTTCTTTACATCCATCTAATGTATTTTCCATCCCATTAGCGCTAAAAGTGCTAGAATAGATATGATTGAGGAGTAACTTGCTACTGAAGAAAAAGTATCCTCGTAATGTATTCCCTCCACCTGATCGAATCCCTTGTCCACAAATTTGTCCTTTTTTTTCTCCACACTCCCATATGTGGCTTACTTCACCTTGTAGATCCACTTGGATCCTACAATTGGCTTTTCCTTCGATCTTGGGACAAATTCCTATGCACTGTTCTTGATAATGGATTCATACTCCTCTACCATGGCATCAAACTACACTAGTTGTTTCACTACTTCCTCGAATGAGGATGGCTCAGTATCTACACTCTCACCCATAATATCCATGTAGATAGTGTATTGAACTGGGGACCTTCTCTACCTGTGGTGTGATGTGGGTGCTCCCACTTTCTCTCTATCATCGTACATCAACCTGTTAGCCTCTCTTGTGTGATTAATTTCATGTTTGTATGTCTATACATGAGTGGGTGCTTCCACTCTCTTCTTCTTTGCATGTGGTTTCTCCACATCAATATGAGGTTCTTCCTTTGGAGCTAAAAACACCTCATCTTCATGCATCTAAAGCTCCCTCTCGAGGGAAATTCCCATATCCTTCCCTTCATCAAATTTCACATCTCTATGAACCAATGTCATCCTCTATGATGGCAGGTACACCCAATAGCTATGAGGTGTATCAGTGTATCCAAAAAATATTCCCAAGTGAGTTGTTGGATCTAGCTTTTTCTGTTCATCCTTGGTAACATGACTGTAAACTGATGAAAAAAAATTCTAAAGTGCAACACATCTATCTTCTTATTGGAAAATTCTTCATATGGTGTACTCATATTGAGTATCCAATGAGGACTCTTGTTCTGAACATACAAAGTTGTGTTGCATGCTTCAGCCCAGAAGGGCAACATTAGGCCCTCATCATGTAAGATCATTCGTACATCTCTCACAATGACTCTTTTCTTCCTTTCTGCAAACCCATTCTATTGTGGGTTATGAGGTGCTATCAACTCTCATTGAATGCCTTCTGATGCACATAAGTTCTTGAATTCATTCAACACATATTCTCCAAGTTTTCTCTCCTGAGAGACTTCACTTTCCTGCATGTGTATTTCTCAACAAGTGCTTTGAACTCACAAAATTTTGAGAACGTTTGGTATTTCTTATGCATGAGGAATATCCAACAGTTGCATGAAAAATCATCTGCAAAAATAACATAATACATGTGCTTGGTTGTGGAGGATATCGAGACTAGTTCACACACATCAAAGAGAACTATTTCAAGGATTGCTTGTGCTCGACTATCCTTATCATGAAAGGTGGCTTTTGTGTACTTCCCCAATGTACACCCTTTGCATGTTTCACGCTGCTCAAGTGCACCCTGGGGAAGTCTAGTATAAATTTGTTGCATGATCTTCAAAGCTCTGGGAGGTAGATAACCAAATATTTTATGCCATAACTTACTGATTTCTTGGATCTCCACCTTCTCTGCTTTTGTGCTCGAGGCAACACAATATTCTACATCCAAGTTGTATAATTTCTCTACCCGAACCTCAATCTTCTTCACCTGTACCATGGCTATGTGACTAAGGAACATCTTTCCTTTACTAAATATCACATCGTAGCGATGTTCTTCCAACATAGCAACTGAAACTAAATTCTCCATCAAGAATCATGATGCTAATGTTAAGAATGCCCTGTGGGGGGCAACCACAAGGACGACGGACCTGTTGTGCCAAGAAACTCAACCCGCTGAAATTTGTGCTCCCGTAACCCTTGAGGATAGTGGAAACAAAAATCCTCATAGTTCCAACAAGCGTGTCCTTGAGGCAACCCAGAAAGTATATGTCAACCATCACAACAATGGTTTCATTGTGCAGACAATAGTCTTCCACTCTGAAAAATGACCTTGTCGTTCGAGGTAGGGTTTGGACCAACTTTTCTATCAATTTGTGTTTCAATTTTTTCTCAGAATTGCTATAGATAACACAATAGGTATGCATATCCTTCATGCCAAAAATATGCTTCTCTTTCAGATCTTGAGCTGAGATGACGTTAACCTCCATCTGTATGTAACCTTCCCCCATTATGTGGAGTGTTTTTTGCACAAAGAAGTGAAATATTTAGAGATCACCCTGGTTGGATTGAAATTACAAAAGAAACACCATGAATGAAATCTTCTGAAATCTAAGACGACGGTAAGTATATAATCATTCATTAATACCAATTATGGGTATCGATTAATGATATATACAATGAATATATCAGTTGTAACTAATGTAACATGAGCAAGAAGATAGTAATGTTACCTAGCAGGAAGAGTGGTGAGGTAGATTTATTTCAGTGTTCTATAATGCAGCCATGACTTCGAGAATACTTGAAGTCTCAAGATTGGAGATTGAGTTCTTGATCTTTACTTTCTGCCTTATATGGTTTTTGGGTACTAATTAATAATATACCATATTTTGGGTATTTGACTCATAATATATACAATGAATATATACTTTATAACGAATGAAACAAGAGAAAAAAAGAGTGAATTTACCTCACAGAGTGGTTAGGTGTCTTTATTTTTTTGTTCTATAATGCACGATTACAATTTCCAGGACTCTCGAGCTTGGAGATGAGTTAGTAATCCTTCCTTTCCGCCTTTTGTTCGATATTATTGTTGTATTATAAAGAAACTGCGGACTTCAGATTTTACTGCAAGATTCTACAGTTGGAAGTCCAAACGGGCTGATTGAGCGAAAGTGGTAGGTGATATGGAATATTCATGAATATATAAATTTTACATTACCTTTATTGTAATTTTAAAAATGGATTATTATCATTGTTAACAGTGTTTTAATAATAACTATACTCTTATTAATTTATTGGAAATAAATTGTCCTATAATGCAAATATTCATAATTAGAATTTAGGTTGGAGTTTTTTTTTTAAACAGTGTAAAGAAACTGTAATATACAATGTCTATTTTATGTGTCTATTTTCACTCATATACATAATTTATTTTCAAAACTAAACAAGCAAGTCCTACATGTCCAACATTTACTAAGTAAAATAATTTTATATTATAAATAATAATAATAATAATAATAATAATAATTTTTATATTAAAATATAATAATAACTTTTTATATTAAAATATAATAATTGTTTTTTTATATTAAAATATATTATGAGAAATGGTAATTTTTTCAACCTGTAGTTTGAATAAATTATTTCAAAATCAACTTTTATATATAATCAATGAAAATCTTATCTTCATATTTATTGCAAAAAATATTAATTCTATAAAAATGTATTTTTTCCTAACATTTTATTTTAAATAAATTTATATTTTCAAAACTATGGACCAATTTGAAATTAAAATAACTCTTTATTTATTTTATTCTATTTATAATTATATATATTTCCAATCTATTGTCATCATCTAAAAAATTCTATTTATAATAATATAAAATTCTAAATTATTATAATAATCTCAAAATAAATTATTGTAATTATTATCAATATTTATTAAATGGATTATAAAAATATAATATTTATGAAATGTTTTAGAACATTCTTAATATTATTTACAAATAAAAAATAATAAATTGATATTTATTTAAAATAGTTTTTTTTTTTAAAATTGAGATTTAATAAAATAATAATAATAATAATATATATATATATTTTTTATATTAAAATATAATAATTCATTTTTATATTAAAATATATTATTAGAGTGATGGTAATTTTTCAACCTGTAATTTGAATAAATTATTTCAATATATATATATATATAAAATCAATGAAAATATTCTTATCTTCATATCTATTGCACGAAAATATTAATTTTCTAAAAATGTATTTTTTCCTAATTTTTTATTTTAAATAAATTTATATTTTCAAAACTATGGAGTAACCTAAAATTCAAATAACTCTTTATTTATTTTATTCTATTTATAATTATATATATTTCCAATTTATTGTCATCATTTAAAAAATTCTATTTATAATAATATCAATTTCTAAATTATTATAATAATCTCAAAATAAATTGTTGTAATTATTATCAATATCTATTAAGTGAATTATAAAGATCTAATATTTATGAAATGTTTTAGAACATTCTTAATAATATTTACAAATAAAAAAATAAAAAAATGGGATTTATTTCAAAACAGTTATATTTTTTCAAAAAATTGAAATTTAATATAATAATAATAATAATAATTTTTTATATTAAAATATAATAATTATTTTTTTATATTAAAATATATTACGAGAGAGATGGTAATTTTTTCAAAATAAATTATTTCAAAATCAACATACATATATATATTTCTAATCTTTATATCTATTGCATGGAAATATTAATTCTCTAAAAATGTATTTTTTCCCATTTTTTATTTTAAATAAATTTGTATTTTTAAAACCATGGACCAACCTAAAATTAAAATAACTCTTTATTTATTTTATTCTATTTATAATTATATATATTTCCAATCTATTGTCATCATTTTAAAAATTATATTTATAATAATATAAATTTCTAAAATATTATAATAATCTCAAAATAAATTATTGTAATTATTATCAATATATATTAAGTGAATTACAAACATCTAATATTTATGAAATGTTTTAGAACATTCATAATATTATTTAAGAATAAAAAATAAAAAATTAAGATTTATTTCAAAATAGTTATGTTTTTTCTTTTCTTTTAATTAAATTTATTAATTTAAAAAAGAATGTTATATGAATACATGTCATATCAAATGGGATATGAGTTTTTGGGCATACTCTATTAATGAATCATGGTATCTTCTCATACTACTATAACAAAGCCTATTTACAAGTGGGAGTGAATCTCCATGGTTAAAAATCTTGTTACATGTTTTTTGGTTTTTGTTCTTTTATATGCTCATTAGCATTCACAACCTATTTATTTTATATAATTATGTTAGTCCTTGATAAAAAAACTAAAAAATTCTCAAACTCTTCATGATTTAGTAATAAAACCATAATAATGCCACTTAATGATCCGGGTAAATTTATGCTACCCTTTAAAACAAGACCTTTTACTTTGGTTGATGTGTTAGAATTGCATGAAAGCATTAATGAACATAAATGAACATATCTGCATTTTGTAAATATGAGGAACATAAAAAGCATTAGAAACATAGAATATTGATAACAAAGTTTGTCTAGGAGGGACTACGTCTCTGGGCCTCAGTGTCAAGATGGTGTAGGCCACTGCATTAAGTGCTCGAAATAGTGATGACGTACATGGATGGTGTTTTCTCTGTCCTACAAGGAAAATTACCTCACGCAGGAGTGAATGGACCTCTCCATGAGATGTTACGCTACAGGAACTCTCATCCAAAAAAAGGACTCCTATCAGGATGACAATAACTCACACATAATGAATACAGCGTGACAACAAAGGGATCTCCATCAAAAATACATGTGACAATGAGTATCTAGCCAACATGGAAACAAAGGGATCTCAAACAACATAAAACAATCCATGATAGAAATTACATCTCAACTTTATAACAAAACAAGATATCACATCAAACATCAACATGTATCTATACAACAAAATGAATCTCATAGAAAATAGACAAAGAAGTACATGATCACATTGCATATACCTCAAATTCTGGAACTGTCTGAAGAAAAGGATGATAAACTGTTGGATATGGTTGTACCATCAATCTTGTGGCCTCTAATATCCTAAAAACAACTGCTCACACATTGAATGTTGACACCTGCAACTCCACCTTGAAAAGTGGCCAAAAAACATAAGGTTCAGATGGAAAATCTTTCTACACCTCTAAACTTGTGTCACCGAGAGGTGTAGGATCGACTATCAATTTGCTGAATTATGACAAAGTGAAAATATGGGCCTTAGGGAATATTTTAGATTCCCCCTAGATTCCTCAAAGATGTTGCTCTACCGGGAGTCTAGAAATCTGCAACCCAAAACAGGAATCTGATCTCACTATTGAGATCCTTGTGAAATTTTGAGAAGAATGAATATAAGGTTGACCTCATTCTGACACTTGCAAATTTTAGCCTTCAAGGAATCTGAAAATTCCCTTAAGATTCCTGAAGGTTCTCCTCCATATGGAATCTGTAAAACCATTGCTCAAATGGAAAATATGGGCACACCATTGCGATCCTTGGGAAAGTATGGTTTAAATACATATAAAGTTTAATACATTATGAAAATTTTACCTCCAGGGGATCAAAATATTCCCTTGGCATCAAACAGGAACCTGTCTCGAAATCCGTCCTTGCATTGCCTCGAAATGCGTGCTCCAACCTTTGTTATCTTGCCTGGGCGCATTGTGAAAGTTCAAGTTTATATAAAAAAAATGGTGCCAGAATTATCAATGAGTCTGTTGTGGCATGTTGGTTATGATAAAAAATGGCAGGGAGGAGGTCGGGCGGTCAAACCTTGCCCCCTCCCAAAACACCACATTATCGTTTAAAAAGAAAACAATATACATTTTATATGGGGAGGCCGGACCCGCATTGGGCGGCCCGACCCAACTCCCCACTCATCATATGGTGTTGGTGTCATTTAATATATATAAGGTGTGGGGAGGCCGGGTCCACCGCTAGTGGCTCGTCCCCCATTGCAATGGTTTTGTGATATATGGTATGGTGTTAAGTGTCATGGGGTTCGATGGGGGTCATGGCCCGCCGACCCATATATAATACTTTTTTTATATAATATGTGGTAGGGTGGTGGGGGTGGTTGCCCACCACCCCCATTTATATATATTTTTTGTTTTTAATAAAACAAATAGCCATTTTTAAAAATTTCGAAAATAGGCCAAAGGATACGAATTAAGTGTCCCAAAAATTCACCCAGAATCCAGCGGCTGGGTTGCTTCCAAATTGTGTCTTCCTTAACCTGCCAAGTCATCCAAGTCAACCCAAAAATTTGACTGCCTCTACCTTTTGCATACGAGCTCGGTTTGACGAACCGTTCACACAGTTGCGATCATGACGACGAGATCTTCAACTTGAACCCAGTTCAAGAGAAATATGAATAATTTAATTTTTGAGCTTTCATAAGCCCTCTTTGTCCTGTGTGTGTCCATGGAGCCACCTGGATCATTCCTCCCCACTGAGGAGCTTTTAGTCTTCCAAAAGAATCAAAAATAATTTGCAACTGCTGTGTATAATGTCGGCACCACAAGTGTCTTGAAAAAGGTCACCCTTCCATCTCCTTCACCTTTGTTCTTCAGAGTCTTAAGCGATGAACCGACACCTGCATCCTCTACAAACCTGTAGTACAACCTCTTGCAAATTATGTTCTTAAATTGACCAACTATGACCCAAACATTTCCATACTTGCCACGATTTTATAACACATATACAGTGGTGAAGCTTACATCGAATGGAAATCAAACCCCAACTATCATTACAAGGCCAAAAACATCACATTTCGAAGTGATGGAAAACACATCATCACTTTTACATGAAAGAAATGCATCACGTGATTTACAAAACAAGGCCAAAAAATCATGGTTGCTTAACAAGCAATGGAAACACATCATCACTTTTACAGTTAAAAATGTAACATGATTTATAAACACGGCCATGACACACTACAACATCTAGAAAAACCATCTCTCACTTATCAAAGTGAATGGATTGTCTCCTTATGGCATATTTGCTTGTCGATTAGCTCTTTCGACTGGTTCATGCACTGATGCTTTGTCCTTAAGGTGCTGCTCTGGATAGAGCCTCGAACATGTGGTTCTTTGATGGTGAATTTGGTTGTAATGGCAGCAAAATTACTTCTTTTTCGAGACCTACTTAACCAATTTCTTTCCATGCTGTGGAGAAGGCTTTTCACGCTTCATCCTCCTTTGTGGTGCCATTCTTTTCCAAAACTTAGAAATGATATGGTTACATAAGCCACAAAATGACAAGCTTTCTTATGCCATGATTTACGTTCATGTTTAGCAACATTATTATAATCAAAATGAACTCTGGAATAGTGATACTTGTTATACCTTCTCTGGTAGTCTCTGGTGCTATCATGGTGATGAGAGCTTGCCTCAGCTCTTTCACTGTAACATGCACTTCCATGGGATGATGGTGAAGTGTTCCCATCAATCCTCTTCCCTGGTGAGTTCAACAGCATTTGTTTTCCTTTGATGTCCTTCAAACATCCTCCTTCAGTGTATCCAAAACCTGCATAGCGAGGTCTCTGCACAACCTCCAATGGCTGAGTTACGCCTTGGCCATGAATGCCAAGTCCTCCTCCTTGGTACCCCATCTTGGTAAGGAGTCTCATGCCGGTTCTTGTAATGGGGATCTCCACACTTCCAACAGAAATGATATCATGTGAAGAAACTAAAGAGAAATCAACACTGTTTACCTCAATTGTCGATTTTCAAACATGTGAAGAGGGTGTCTCTAAGCCTTCGTTGCGCTTCACTTCCTCCAAGGTGTTTGTCGTGGCTTGTAGTTGAAGCTTCAATCGTTGCTTCTCCTCCTGATATTCCTGTAGGAGTGTCTTCAATGCATCATGATATACTTGAATACTTTCGTCATGGTGCTTCAATTCTTCCAATGCCTCTGTTGTGCCTTGCAATTGAAGCCACACTTCTTGTTTTTCCTCCTTCTCCTCTTATAGATGAGTTTTCAACTCAGCGTTGTCTACTAATTATTTCTCATAATATTTGTACAACATGCCCGCTTGATTAGAAACCATGAGCATTGTCTCATACATGTATTTGACATCCTCCATTGCTCAATTCAACGAATGTTCAATGGTTCATGTCTGCAATCCAAATCAGCAAGAAGACCTGCTCTGATACCACTTGATCCAGGTAAATTTCTGCTACCCTTTAAACCAATACCTTTTACTTCGGCTGATGTGTTAGAATTGCATAAAATAATTAATGAACATAAATGAACATATCTGCATGTTGTAAATATGAGGAACATAACAAGCATTAGCAACATAGTATATTGATAATGGAGTTCATCCAGGAGGGACTACGTCTCCAGGCCTCGGTGTCAAGATGGTGTAGGCCACTACATTAAGTGCTGGAAATAGTGATGATGTACATGGATGGTGTTTTCTCTGTCATATAAGGAAAATTCCCTCATGCAGGAGTGGCTAGACCTCTCCACCAGATGTTCCGCTACAGGAACTCTCATCCACAAAAAGGACTCCTATCAGTATGAAAATAACTCACACATAATTACTATGAGTATCCCACCTGCATGGAGACAAAGGGATCTCAATAAAACATACATGTGACAATGAGTATCGCGCCAACATGGCAACAAAGGGATCTCAAACAACATAAAACAATCCATGATAGAAATTACATCTCACATCTAGAACAAAACAAGATCCCACATCAAACATCAATAGGGATCTATACAACACAATGCATCTCATAGAAAATAGAAAAAGAAGTACATTATCACATTACATATACCTCGCATCCTGGAACTGTCTGAAGAAAAGGATGATAAACCGTAGGATCTGGTTGTACCATCAATCTTGTGGCATCGAATATCTTGAAAATGACTGCTCACACATTGAATGCTGGCACTTGTAACTCCACTTTGAAAAGTGGCCAAAAAACATGAGGCTTAGATGGAAAATATGACTGTACCGCTGAACTTGTGTCACCGAAAGGTGTAGGATTGACTATAAATTTGTTGAATTCTAACAAAGTGAAAATATGGGCCTTAGGGAATCTTTTAGATTCCCCCTAGATTCTTCAAAGATGATGCTCGATCAAGAATCTAGAAATCTGCAACTCAAAACAGGAATCGGATCTCACCATTGAGATCCGAGCGAAATTTCCAAAAGAGTGAATATAAGGTTGACCTCATTCTGACACCGGCGAATTTCGGCCTTCAAGCAATCTGAAAGATTCCCTCAAGATTCCTGAAGATTCTCCTCCACAGGGAATTTTCAAAACCGCTACTCAAATGGAAAATCTGGGTGCACCATCACGCTCCCTGCGAAATTTTGGTTAAAATGCATATAAATTTTAATACATTCTGAAAATTTTACCTCCTGGGTATCAAAAGATTCCCTTGGCATCAAAGAGAAATATGTCTTGAAAATCATTCCTCCACAACCTCAAATTGTGTGCTCCAACCTCTGCTGCCTTGCCTCGGGGCACTGTGAAAGTTCTAGTTTATATAAAACATGGTGGCATACTTATCGATGAGTCCATTTTGGCACAGTGGTTATGATCGAAAATGGTAGGGAGGAGGTCAGGAGGTCAAACCCTGCCCCCTCCCAAAGCACCACATTATCATTAAAAAAAAAACAATATATGCTTATATGGGGGGGCCGGACAAACATCGGGCAGCCTGCCCCAACTCTCTGCTCATCATATGGTGTTGGTGTCATTTAATATATATAAGGTGTGGGGAGGCTGGGTCTACCATCGGTAGCTCGCCCCCCATTGCAACAATTTTTCTATATATGGTATGACGTTAAGTCTTGTGGGGTCCGGCGTGGGTCATGGCTCGCCGGCCCATATATAATACTTTTGTTATATAATATGTGGTGAGGTGGCGGGGTTGGTGGCCTGCCACCCCCATATATATATATATATATATATATATATATATATATATATATATATATATATATATATATATATATATATATATATATATTATATATATATATATATATATATATATATATATATATATTAATAAAACACATAGTTATTTTTCAAATTTCCAAAAATAGGTTGAAGGAGACGAATTAAGTGTCCCATAAATTCATTCAGAATTCGGCCGGAGTTGGTTGGAATTCAATGGCTGGGTTTCTTCCAAATTGTGTCTTCCTAAACTTGCTAAGTCATCCAAGTCAACCCAAAAATTTGACTGCCTCTAGAAATTTTGCATACAAGCTTGGTTTGACAAATTGTTTGCAGTTTTGTGAGCAAGATGACGAGATATTCAACCTGAACCCAGTTTGAGAGAAATTTGAACACTTTGATTTTTGAGCTTTCATAAGCCCTCTTTGTCCTGTGTGTGTCCCTGGAGCAACCTGGATCACTTAAATTAGAGCATGCCCCTTAAACTAGAGCACTTATGAGCTAATAGTATAGAAAACCTTATTTTCTTTCCTTTATAGTTAAATATATATGTAATAATGCAAAAAATTTATATATTTCTATAAAATTCATTATATTAATGTAATGTGAGCATGTTTCTTTGTTATTAATATAAATATCTAAAATATAGTATAAATAATTTTATTTTTCATTTAAAAATGATATTTATTTAATAGATATAAAAATGATATATTAAAATTTGTTAATAAATTTTATATAAAAAAAATTTCAAATTAATTTGTATTTACATATATTTTAGATTATTTTTTTACTTTTAATTATTATTATCTTTATTTTTGTAACGTATTTTAAATATAGACATGGTATTTTAAAAAGGTTATGAATTAAAGTTGCAGTTCACGAGGTCTTTCTAATTCACTAATTAACCGTGTTTATATATATATATATATATATATATATATATATATATATATATGCTACTATTTTATAATTATATATTTTTAATTGGGATTGTTAAAATAGATGTGAAACTTTTTAAAGTGGTAGTGGGTGACATTCCCTCTAATTTTTATAGTACTAATATGGACAATAAACATATCATATTTTCTGTTATTATATTTTAGTTACCTATTATATAATGTTTTATTGGTTTCTCTATTACATCTAGTTAGTCATGTCTATGACATTGTATTAATAATAATTTATTACATGAGATTATTGGTATTTTTTGAGTTGGGTTAGTATTGGTATCTAATTTTATAGGTTATTAAACTTATTATACATGAAATATCATTTATGGAATAATTATTTCCATAGACTGTATTGGTTTAGATGGACATTAACCTTCATCATCAAATATCGACAATAATTTCTTTTTAGCTTATAAAAAAATTTGAAATTTTATTTGAGCACATATTGAGACATGGCATAAAGTAAGTTAAAACTTAGTAAATAGAGATATAAATTTATATTATAGATCACATATGGATAGCCTAAGTTTGAAAGAAATTATTCATTACATTGAGTGTAGTTTATTCTTCACTCCACCTGGAATGACTTTGGTTCTCCACCTTCATTTCACTTGGCATGTCGCTCTCTCATCTCAATCTACCTACTCTCATGATTTCAAACTAGAAACATGGGAATATGAAAAACCAATACCAAGGTAGCAGGGATGCCTACATCTCAATCCCATTTAATATATTGTGCTTTGCATGAGAATTATAAATTTCTAGGTAGAATCGGTTCTGACACAATTGTAAGACCAATTTTTTATTCTTCTAGTTACACTTACTACATTGAATATATTATGCTATGAATTAACCACCCAAGTGCTTAATTATTTTTTATCAATTTTTCTAAAGGTATGCATGCATGTTTACTTACCTAAATCAATAAATTTAGTAAGAATTTGTTCATCCAAATCCAATAAATTATATTGACTCAATAGTAGCTACTTTAGGAGCCTCCATTATAGAAAAAGAAATCAATATGAATATGCATGATAAGAAAGAAAATAGTGCAATAAAATATCAATATGTGGGAAAAAACCATACCTCAGGAGCCTTTTCCTAATAATCCATCTCCCTTTCCCTACATAGACTGATTGATTCGAACGGAAAATTACATCCACCCATGGTATTCATCTACCCATGTTATCCATCCACCCATGGAATTTACTCATGGTATTGTAAATGTCATCGACCCACGGTATTCATCTACCCATTGTATTTATTCGCCCATGGTATTGTAAGTGACATCTATCCATGATATTCAGCTACCCATGGTATGTATCCACCCATGGTATTCATCCACACATGGAATTTTCCCATGGTATTGTAAGTGGTATCTACCCATGGTATTGACCCATGGTATTGTAAGTGGTATCTACCCATGGTATTGACCCATGGTATTGTAAGTGGTATCTACCCATGGTATCCACCTATGGTATCTACGCATGGTATTGTAACTCAAAAAAGGCTATAAATAACAAGTCTTAGTTTGTAAAAGGACAGATTTTCCACCACAATGTAGCTTCTACAGTTATTTTCTGTTTTATAAAACAAGTTTCTTTGTGGTTTTATTTTCTTTGTGTTCTCTCTTTTTTCCTGGCATTCTAATTTTGCAGATATTGCTAGATCCATTTCAACTTTTTAGATCTTGGGGGCCTCACCCAAAGATCCAGACCAGTGGTATCAGATTCAAGTTATGAATCCATGGGAATGAGTGTTTGAAGCATATTTCAGTTTCAATGTTTTGCAACAATCTTCAACAAACTCCATGAATTTTTTGGGCGGAGAGTTTGCAGATCAGATCTAAAACTTTTGGTGAAATATTTACCAAAAAAAAGACAATATCTGAATTCCTTGCAGAAAAATACCCAAATTCAAAAAAAAAAAATCGGCCAAATTGGAGCTCGGATGAAAGAGATATCACTCATTCAAAATCAACAATGTTGTAGTAATTTTTCTGATGACAATTCATGGACGACGGCTCTCCCATCATTTATTGCAGTTTTAAGTACAAAATTTCAGATAAATGGTTACATATCTCAGTTCCCCTTGAAAAATCACCCCATTTCAAAAACAAATCAGTTGAATCGGAGTCTGGACGAGGGAGTTATCGCTGATTCAAAGTCAGCTCTTTTTTCAAAAATTTTGTCACGGCAGGACAGTTCGTGTGCGAATCTGAGGGTCTTGAGTTTCCAGATAGCGATTTCAAACACATGAGGAGATGTGGAATGATCATTCCATTTCCAAAAATAGGTTATAATAAATATTCCGAGTTATATTGACCGAGTTATGCTCATTTTAAATATGGAGCAGCATTCAGAGTGGGTTCCCTTTGGAGACAGGCCCTTCCACCCCGCTTTAGTAGGCACCTACTTCACATTCATCAGTTTTAGCATAACAGTATTCATCTTGGCTAATTTGGAGACGTGTCCTCCCACCCGAAGCTATGTAGGCACCTACTACTTCATCAACAATCAGCATCACGGTTATGGGTCAACTGCAAAAAATCCTTCTCATCGAAGTCCATTTGCTAGGCTGCACACTGTTAGTAACATAGTTGGTCACAAGCATTACAAGATATCTCTATCCTCATATCTTCATTTGTCATAGTTTTGGTTCATCCACAAAGCCACACTTCATCAAAGTCCATTTTCTAGGCCGCACACTGTCAATATCACAATTGGTCACAAGCATTACAGGGTATCTCTATCCTCGGATCTTCGTTCATCACGATTATGGGTTAACTACACAAAACCCTTCTCTTCAGTGGCTCTTCATATTCAACAAAGGCTTCTCAGGAGGAAAATTCACGCAATGGGGACCATTGCTTCTTAAGGGGGGAGGAATGATCTAAATGGAAAATGACATCCACCCATGGTATTCATCTACCCATGTTATCCATCCACCCATGGAATTTACCCATGGTATTGTAAATGTCATCGACCCATGGTATTCATCCACCCATTGTATATATTCGCCCATGGTATTGTAAGTGACATCTATCCATGATATTCATCCACCCATGGCATGTATCCACCCATGGTATTCATCCACACATGGAATTTACCCATGGTATTGTAAGTGGTATCTACCCATGGTATTGACCCATGGTATTGTAAGTGGTATCTACCCATGGTACTGACCCATGGTATCCACCTATGGTATCTACGCATTGTATTGTAACTCAAAAAAGGCTATAAATAACAAGCCTAAGTTTGTAAAAGGACAGATTGTCCACCACAATGTAGCTTCTACAGTTTCTCTGTTTTAATAAAACAAGTTTCTTAGTGATTTTATTTTCTTTGTGTTCTCTATTTTTTTCTGGCATTCTAATTTTGTAGATCTTGTCAGATCCATTTCAATTTTTTAGATCTTGGGGGCCTTCCCCCAAGATCTAGATCACTGATTCCCTACTTTATTGATTGGTTGATCGATGATATTGTGTTGTAAGCTAGATCAAGCCATGAGGTTGCTTGATCCCTTGAAAAATGAAATGGTAGAAAAAAATATCTGGTTTACATCATTTGAATCTTTTATTCTAGAGAGGAATATAATAAAGGAAACAAAATTAATCATTCGAGGATGAAGTGAAATTAGTTAACCCAAACCTCCATAAATAAGTTGCAATAGTGATAAAAATTATGATCCTTGTCGAGCACCTAAAGGCATTCTTATTCAAAGTGTGTTCAAAAACTCTATTTATGAAGGATCATTCATGAAATCATTATTTGAAAACTTTATAAAGGCCTCTATTCATTTGTTCTCATTCTAACAAACATTGTACATAAACAAAAAAAATGATTGGAGGGGTTTGTTTTGAGCTACTAATGAATCAAAGTCACTCTCAACAGGTCATGGTTGAAGTTTGACCAACTCTTCCCATCACACACATGGAGTTGACCTTATGTAAAAAACATTAGTTGTCATTCTAAGATTCTTCGCACACTAGATTAATTGATCAAGAAAAAAAGTGGTGTGGCTCCTTCCTTGTTCTACACTTAATTAGTGGATTGAGTTCTCAAACACTCCCTCCACCCACTTATAAACATGCATGGGAAGGGTACACTAAAATTTCATCATCCACTTCTTCTGTCCCCCACCATCATCGAAGCACTTGGGAAACAATATGGGAGTAATTATTGGTTAGAGCTCTAACCATTATTTGCCTTTATTCATATCCTAGTTACTTGGAAGAGTGTAGTATCCTTTGTCCTCTGGGAAATTGAAAATGTGAGTAAAAATACCATAGATTTTTGTTATGTACTTCTTTAGAAAATGAATTGAACCCTTGACTTGGCTAAGTACATGCAGGATGTGGTGGCAAGACTAAGGGGCATGACACATGCAATTTAAGTTGAATTTAATAAACATGTGGCTCAATGTCAATTGACACAAATAAATATGCATATAGGAAAATGAACAACACATATTTTAAAATTTGTATTAATATGTGGTCCAAATTCATATACATTATAGAATAATATGTTGAGTAACATAAACGAATAATGAAAGATTAATAGCATAAAAAAGTTAAAAGCTATTTGAATTGAATTGAAAATTGATATTTTACGCCATTAATATATAAATTACTAAGCATTTTAATTTTTCATTGACTATATATAAAAGTTAATTAGTGCCAACTTTAATGCCTTGTAAGTTTTTTTTTTGGGTTGTGTAAAAAAGTCCTTAAGATGATGTCATCAATATTACATTAAATTGGATTTAATATCAAAGTAATTATGGAAACTTTAAATTATAAATAATTTGTACTATTAAAAATTATATTTAAGTTAAATTTTCATTTTAATTTTAATTAGGGGAACTAAGAGATTCTACTAACATTTACTAGAAGAGTGTAGAATATTTGTAATGTCAAGAGATTAGAAAATGCTTCTCGTAGTTCAAAGGGTCGAGTTTATGCTTCTACATGGGTTGAGTTTCGTATTTGTGAAGAAGAGGATATAGCAAGAAATATGGAAGTTCCTCATGCTTATTTTGGAAGTTTAAAGTATGTTCTCATTAAGTTCCAATCATGTTGGTCTAAGAAAAAGAAAGGGGGACACCATGCATGATTTTTCTTATCAGTGATACATGCCAAAGACTGGCCACCAGATTGATGATAGGTATATTCCCCTACCCAATCAAGGGTCATAATGTTGTGGGATAATTAATGACAAGGAGTATTCACACTACCCAATCAATAGTGGGTCCTCCCCCTATTACATCATTAAGGGGGTCTCCTATGCTGATTCCCCCACCTGGTTTCACTATGTTAATCTAGCTAATCTAACGACACCTAATTCATATCTCGATCTGAGAAAAAGCGGGGGGAGGGGTTCTACCCTATGGTGTAAGAAAAAGAGGTGGTGGGGAGAGGGGGGAGTAGGGGTACCCCATGATGTAAGCCAAATAGGGCGAGGGGAGGTATGATTTCGCAGTTCTGTCCCACCATGACATAGTTCCATCTCTCCTTGTGACACTGCTTCGTTGTGCCTCCATGGTGTAATTCCACTCTATGTTTGTGGCATGTCCATATTACCAGTATAGATCCATCTTAAGTATTAATCTAACATGAGCAGAGAGGGATCAAATCCCTTCATGTGCAAACTTCTTTAGAGTGTGAAATAAAATGTGTTATTTTTAATTGTTTAAATTGTATTTTTGAATGCTAAATGGAGTATATATAGGACCAAATAAACGTTTTAATCATAAAAACATAATTTTTTCATTATATATTCATAATATTTTTAAAATGATATATAATGTATATGTATAAAATAATATAACATGTACATCGAAATTTTATGACGCAAATTAAAATGGGTTTTAATTATTAACATACTTTTAGTTATATGTCATTATTAATTCATATTAAACTATTTTATCAATATGGGGTGACAGGAGGGGGATGGATTCTCAATAATCTCAATGGAAACATCGAATTCAGATATGCCTCGAACCTAGGAAGGAAAAAAAATAAAGTAGAGGCCTAAAATTTACTCCTTGGACTGTCTCTGGAAAATAAAAAGGACATCAAGGATCTACAATTCCTAAGGGACTCCATGTTGATAATAAAACACATGAGGAATAACACACATTCCTAGAATATGAGTCAAAATCAAATCAACATGTACTCATAAGGTATGATTCCTCTCTTTTATAGGGTAACATTCTACCACATTCTAAGAGGAAATAACCAGGAGGAAAATAAGCAAGCCAACCTGAATTTCAGGAGGAAGGAGAAACTAATGTTGTGAATGACATTGAAGGAACCCTCTATATCCCGCAATCATTCCTAGTGCCTAAAAAAAAGAGACCGTTTTTTACTCTTCCAGCCTGAATATGAAAAATGGTTTATATAATCCTTGTGTGGTGGGGTCTTTATTTTACCCCTACCTATCTCTCCCTCTCCTCCCCTTAGCCTACCCTATACCTTCTACCTGCCCTTCCTCTGCTCATTTGGTTGGATCACCACTCTCTCCCCTTACCCCTCCTTTCTTCCCTACCCTTCTTCGCTTCCCCCTCTCCCACTCCACATCCCTTCACCCCCACCCATCACCCCTCCCCATCATACCCTTCACTTTCCAAGTGATATGTTACATCAAAGATGGCCCAAGGTCACTCTATTTAACCTCCATCCAAACAACCATAATTCCCCTTGGCCTTCCCTTGAGAATCGTGGCATGGAGAAGCCTAGTTTCATGATCCAGCATGGTGGCCTTCAATATGGATGTCCTACACTGGGTTCTTGGATGTCCTTTGTAGTGCGATATTTGAGCTCTCTTCCTTGTTGCAATTGTAGTCATCGACGTTTCAAAATTTGCTCCATGGGAATTGTGGGATTATGGGGGTTGCATTTACTCCTTAGATTCAAATTTTGCAGGTTGAGAGTGGGAAGAAATTGTGGGTGAAATTGAGGGACAAATAGAAGAGCAAGGAAATTATGGAGATCCATTAGGAATTTATCATGGTTGGTACAATGACGAAGGTATGCATTAGAATTCATACCTGGGTTGGATATTTAGAGGATAATGATAAGATATTATGAAAGAAGTTTTGGTTTGTCTCTGCCAAGGTGACCTGTGCTTTTCTCCTAAGGCCATAACGAAGGTTCATACATTGTTTGGGTTATTCTATTGTCATGGTGGTTGGGTGGTTAGTGCTCTTGTGCAACGATTGTTGTGGGTTTTTACCATGGGTTGGGAAGAGTGGAAGTGGTTCCAAGATTTTCGGAAGTGGCCTATTAGTGTGGACCTTCACTATGTCTGAGGTTATAGTCCCCTTGGAGGAGTGTGGATTTTGTTTCTTAGAGGCTGTCATCATGAGCGGGTTGTGTAATTCGGTGGTGGAAAGTTCTGGGTCTGGTGGTTGGAAGGCAAGTTGGGCGAGGGATGGAGGTAACGCCAAACAAACGTGAAATTTGTGCACATGAACACAGGGAGTTCAGAGATGGATTTGAAATATTACATATGTGTATTCATCAGCACCACAATGATGCTATTAACGTGCAGGAGTGACATCTAGGGAAGAAATAATGCATCCATAGATGTGAGGGTGATATGGATGCTTTGAGGTAGGAGATCGAGCTGTTGAAGTTCAAGCCGAAAGAAAGCAGCTCGAAGGTGGAGGAGTGCAAGGATATGGATCTTAACAACCTGACCCCAATGGAGGAATAGTTTGTCCCTTTTGATAATCCTAATTTTATTTTATGGAAAACCATACATGTAAATATTTTTTACTGTAACTCTGCAAATTATTTAGTTATAGGCTGGTATTTAATGGATTAGTTTTCAGAATGGCTAAGAAAATCACTCTAAAAAGAGATGAAATCATTGTAAAAACAACAACCATGAACAACCCAAGCTTCTGATGTAATATCTGGAATTTTTGGCGCGATCGGCCACATTGTATATATATATATATATATATATACTCTTTATGGTTAAAAGAAAAATCATCAATAACCAAATTATAAGATTTAAAAATATTAATCACACATTTTTTTTTACCTATAATTAATTTACAACATATTCATTTTTTTTTTTATTATCGAGGACACTATTTTTCTATTTAGAACATAATTTTTAGCTTCTATTTTTATATTAAATGGGAACGATCGGATGGACAAACATACACATCCCTCTCATACTGGGTTGTAGAATGAGTTTATCTCTCAAATATATATATATATATATATATATATATATATATATATATATATATATATATATATATATAATTCTAAAAAGGCCCTCGAACTTTCTAAAACTTTACAACATGTGTATCAATGCATTCTAGAGGTTTTCATTTGACCTGATATATGTACTAATGTTAAAAATTAGAGTGGAGGTCAAACGGGCACCAACAAATGCTCAGATAATCAATCGAAGGAAAACTTTGTTAAATTTTAACAAGGAGATGAAGAACCTATGGTTAGCACTTTCTTATATTAAAAAATGTTTGAGAGACGTTAATGTAATAAGACAACATTCAAGACATCTCATGACTCTTCACAGTATTGAATTTAGTGTTTCACTCCCTTCTTGGATGAACCTATTAATTTAAATCAATATATCACTAATCACTTGATCCTCAATAATAGCTCTAGCTCCAAACATTAAAAGGAATGCAAGTTCAATTGTTCAAAATGTCCACTATAGTTTTTCTTTTAAATGCGCACCTTCAACAAAACAATTTTTAAATTTCATTCTAGCATGGGCTTCGAACATTTTTATCATTTACTCAATACGTATTACTGCAATAGAATAATTTGGCCATGCGATGCTTTATGTAAGATATTTTTTGCATATACATGTGTCAAATTTTCCAATTCACATGATGTAATTTCTGGAACACATTAAGATTAACATAATTAACATACGTCTCAAATGTATTTTTATATATAATCTTTGGACGGGAAGAATAGCTCAAACTAAAGAATTCATCCTAAGAAAGTCTCGCCCATTAGGAGATTAGCTATTGCTATCACATAACACAACACCATGTTTGTAAAGGTATATTATATGAATAAAATATAGATATAAATAATAATAAACATCATAAATAATAATTAACTACTAATTAGTTAAAGAATAGGTATGTCACTAAAGGACATGATCGTTCATAAAGAGACACCTGCCTAGGGTATATAAGCAGGCCCTCACTTTCATTTTTAACATCATTCCCATTCATACATTTTAATATATATTCTTGTATCCACAATGGATATCTAAATATTCCAAGTCTTTTCGAGTGTTTAATCTGTTATAACGAACCTTTTTCATTAAGTTGGTATATGAGTTGTTCGATCCTCCTGCCTCTCAACTATTACATAGAGCTAGTATGATCCAGCCCTTGGCCATCGACTCTTTTTCAATTCTATTGTTGTCGAAATTTAAAAATTTCACTACACAAGTTTGTAAAGATTATCCATTTTGTCGTAAGGCCTTTGGCCATTAACAAAAAAAAAAATAAAAAATAAAAAATATATATATATATATATATATATATATATATATAAATTATAGAAAAAAATAAAATAAATATATTTGGAAAATAAAAATACATCTATATATATAAAAAACAAATAAATTATATAAAAAAATTAATAAAATATAAAAATGAAAAGTTTTACATATTAAAAAGAAAAAAAACGTATCAGCCAACAGAAGAAATTGTCGCCGCACCGAATCCATTTCACCTGCAACAAATGATTACATTGTAGTGGAACTTGTTAACCCCTGACGCATTCAATCATTGTTATTCTGTTGGCCAATTGTTAATCCATCATTGTCGAATCCAACATGACATAACTCATCGATGCCACTCACGACACAATGACCCATACAACTTGTACCACCATTGTACCACCATCTCGGCACCCCTTGCAACCGAAACACCTGCCATTGTGACAATTCCATTTAACTGCTCCATCATTACGTCGCCTCCCCACCCACCATCTCACTTTTTCCCCGTCATTCACTTCAACCTAGTTGTTGATATCCATTTAAAATAGAGTGAAACTCGTCATCCTAAAAATTCGTAACCTTCCTTGGGGTGACATATATTTCTGTAAGGTCTCTTTAAATTTTAAAGTTTAAGGTTAATTAAAATTATAGAGGTCTAGTTTCATTCCATCACAACCTCGGTAATGATAGCCAAAATTTCCGGTCCTCGGTAATGATAGCCAAAATTTCCGGTCGTTTCCACCTATGGAACAAAATTTGCAGTCCTCATTGACTGGTAGATGCCTGACGAGCCACTACAACCACCACCATCCACGCCTTTGGACGAGTTGCACTAAATCTGTTATTGAAATTAAAAAGTCATTTTCAAAATAACAATAAGAAGAAAAAAGTGGTATTTAAGGTTTTCTAGGTGAATTATTTTATTACAAATGGTTATGTCAAGAAAATATTTTATTGAAAAAGAAAATTAAAAACAAATTAATTTCTACTCTAAAAAGTAGAAGAAAAAAGAGTATTTGAAAAATAAATAATAAATAATAATAATAATTAAATTACAAAAGGAAATAGAAGTACAAAGGGGTATATATAAAAATATGTATGAAGGGAGTATTACTATAGAAGGAAAGAACAGTTTTTATCAAAGTTAAACGAGGATTAATTTAAAAAAAGAAAGAAAAGGTATTACTATAAACCTTAAAGTGGTTATCATTAAAACCTAAGCTCAACAACGAACACAAAACAAAATCCATTTCCGAAGAAAAAAATGGAGACAAGTAATGAAAGATTTCCTAAAACTTTTAGTATATGTGTTGGTGCGTTATTTAAATTTAAAGGATCACTTGCAGGAAAGGATGTTATCATCCTCGTCGATCCTACTCAAAATAATAATTATGTTAGTACTAAATGTGCTAACCAATTAGTGATTCCTGAATCGAATATAATTGAAATAATGGATTCAATGAGTAATAAACAATACGACATAATAAATCTACAACTAAGCATGGGACATTATACTTGTGTCTCACAATTCACTGTTAAAACTTTATTTTGTGACAATAGTGACATTATTTGAATCAGTAGGATATTCTATCTTAAATATGAAAAAAACGTTTTTGATATTTTCATACAAAAAAAAAAAGATGACATTACATGATGTTACAATGAATCCAAATTCTGTAAAAGAAGAAGACACTAACAAAACTGAAGAAATTACTCGTCTTAAGAACCATAACGAGAAATTACTCGCTCAAATTAAGAAACTTAAAAATGATAAGTAATCATTGAAAAATAAATTGGGGAAACTCATCATAAAAGATGTATTGAAGTCATCATATGTAACCATCCAAATTGAAGATAAGCAAATGAATATCGACCCAGAAAATATCACAACTCAAAAATATGACAAACTAGTTTAAGGGAGAACATATTCGTATGTTGTAGTTCAAATTATGAAAAATCCAAATGAAGATTTTGTAACCAAATCAACAATGTTAGTATTTGAAGTAAATTGGGAAGAGTTCACACACAAGATAAGGGAAAAGAAAACCAAAATAACTCCCTTTCGACATTTGAATCACAAGAGTAGACAAATCAATCAATCTTCATATATGTATCACTCAGATCAGAAATTACAAAATTTTGTTCTGACGACTACTAATTTCACTGCAATTGAATTTTGTGATAAAAGTTCACACGAAGTATATAGTAACTGCAAGATTTAATAGAAGATTAATTTAGTATGGTTTGATCCTTTCTCAGTTCGAAAATTTTATTTATCACTCAAACGATCATATCTTCTTTTATCAACTAAGATGACAGTTCTGAGATGAGAAGTCATTGAAAACAGGAAAAGAGATCAAGCCTTTTCATCAGCAAGCTTTGAGGACAAAGTTGTTTTAGGAGGAATGAAATGTTATGAATAAAATATAGATGTAAATAATACTAAACATCATAAATGATAATGAATTAGAAATTAGTTAAGGAAGAGGTATGTCACTAAAGGACATTATCATTCATAAAGGGACACATGCCTAGGTTATATAAGCAGACCCTCACTTTCATTTGCAACATCACTCTCATTCATACATTTTAATATATATTATTGTATCCATAATGGAGATCTAGATATTCCAATTATTTTGGAGTGTTTAATTTACTATAACAAACCTTGTTCATTAGAATGTCACAATTCCATCCTTACATAAATCAATACTATGTTGTTTCATTGTTTCATGGATATTGACATTGTCTTGATCATTCATTTTTTCAAACTTGTCAATAAAACAAAAAAAATTGTCATCAAGGATCAATGCATTAGTTTCTAATGTCCATTCGTGTGTCATGGGATATTTATGGGATACCAGCTCATACCTAGAATTTACAAATGTGTCTAGAAATGTGGCAGTCATTTGTAAATGTTCAGTGTATACCCCTTAAAAGTACCAGTAAAACCTCTGAAACCACTCACAATTTCTGAATTTGTTTGAGTGAAAATGAATTAGGGTCAGTTTACAAAAACCCCATGTGGAACATTTTTAAAATTCATCTCCAATTGCCTAGAAAATTCCCTTGAAACTTTCTATCTGGGACCCTGTGAAATTGATATGCTAGAGATTGAGTGACTTCCCTAGCAATTATGTATATCCTTCAAATTTTGCACCTATCCAAATTAATGTGTTGCAAATGCATGAAATTTGAAAAAGTTGAGGTTTGGTCTTCACAAGTTATGTGGTCAAACCCTAGGAAAGAGTATGTACCCTGAGTCTCATGGTCCAATCTTGAGCATGAATATGTACGTTTGAGAGGTGCTCCAGAGCTAATTTCTTCAAATTGAAAAAAAAAATATTTGGAAGATAATCTAGTTTCAATTAATAATAATGTTGCAACCAACGTGGTCCATAGAGAAAATGAGAAACTTGAATGTTGATCAAAAGCCATAAGCATAAAATGTTATGTCTGAATTTGAACATTTTTATTTTAATATCTACTAAGATTTTTTTATTTAATAGCTCAATGTCCATGTTTTCAACCATATGTAGCAAGAGGGTGCTCTTCTTATCATAGTTAAATTCAAACTTGTAACTTGATGGAAGGTGAATTCATTTTGGTGAAAAACAAACCCTGGTGGTGTAAGCATTGGATATATTTTTATGTATTGAATGCATGTATCAAAGAATTTTATTGATCCAACACTCACTTCTAAAATGATCCCCAAACAACCAACACCATTGGCATCAATTTATTTAAGTCTCATACTCCATTGAATTCTTGTAGTGTTTTCTTTGCATGACCACAAAAAGTAATATGTCCATGTGATGAAGATTTATTCTTACAGAGAATATATCAACATTCCCTAATTTTATACTATTACCAATATTTTCACGAGAAACCATAGGTTTATCATGAAAAATCATGTTTTCTTCATCTGTGTACGTTGAAACCCCTTTGATCAGGTGATCAGTGTAAAAGCTCAAAAATGAAAGCACTCAAAATTGATTGGAAATTGAATGACAACTAAGAGATTGTCGCTAGGAATTCGAAACAATTTGTTTCGTCAAAAACAAATTCTTGATGAAGAAGATAAAGCATGTTGTTTGTTTTCCTGAACAACTAAAAAAATTGCAGAACAAGATAGAATGGTGACATAGCAGGCCAGTCAGCAGAAAAGGAATATTCTGAGAATATTCTATCATTTTCGCCCAATGACACTGTGACGAGTGTTAATGTAGGATTCGCGAGCTAGTTTTGAAGGTGAATTTTTTTTTAATTTTATCCTAAGGATGAATTTGTTTTTTTTTTAAAGGTTGGGACAGTCCAACTATAAGCTAACACATGGTGCAGGTAGGGGCCACCACGTGCCCCCTTTGGCGGACCAAGGCATGGTGGAAATTCAGATTTTTTTATCAATGGTCGAATTTCATTATTCCAAAGTCCGAATGCTTATCATATGCCAAAGGTTGATATTTTATATAAAAGTCTGAAGGTTGGTCAATTCCGGATTTCATACATGACAACTTCAAAGTCTGAACATCGATTATTATATAAAGTTTTTACTCAGTGAAAAAAATTTAATATACGGGTTGGGAAGAGGTCGGGGCTCACCCCCACGACCTCCCCCACACTACTCTCTGCACTTACCATCATACCACAAGGTTCAGACTTAATATTCCATGCTCTCAATTTATATTTAAATTCAAGTGGTCTGACTAGCAGGGGTTTGAAGGGGGCAAGCCCCCTCCCCATATGACCTATCCACCAGACCGAAGCTGAGCCAATACATAATGCGTGGAAATTATGTTAAAGACTGTATTTAATACCCCTAAACCTCTTGTTTATGTGCTTATTATATCATTATTCCATATTTGTGATAAACGCGCTTATATCGCCTAATCCTTACTTATCCCCATTTAAACTGCTCCTAAAATTAATTAACTCAAATTTTAAGTTGGCGGAATTTTCAGTGGTCCTAATCCGCACTTATCCCCCCAATTTAGGTGCTGCCTCAAATTTGGCGGCCTTAACTGGAGTTTTCTCCACTTTTGGAGGCATTTTTCTAGGCCAAACTGTTTTGGCCATATATTTTGCAAAATTCAACCAAATTGAAGGCAAGAAGAGTCTTTTTTGAATGATTTGGACATTATGGACACATTGAAGCAGGTTTTAGGAGTAGTAGGTGAATTTAAACAACATTTTTTGTACATTTTAGATAATATAGAGGCCCAAGCCATGTAAGCTCGACCAAGGAGATGTAGCCCAAGAGGGGTGAACTCCTTCATCAAAACACAATGTTAATGGATCAATTGTGATGGTTTGCTTTATATTTTGTTGTTGTTAAAAATTCTGTTTTAATGTCTTTATGATCATGATTTTAACATGAAATTAAACTCATTTACATGTTTAACACCCACAAACAACAAGGAAAAATATTCACATAAAAGTAAGTGATTAAAAAATTATTTATAAATCTGAAAATGAAATTAGCACATCAAAAATAACATTCAAAATCAGATCAAGTTGATATCAGAGCAAAGGTTGCTAAGGTCATTTGCTTAATTTGCTTGAGTTTTTTGCAAGTAGGGTTTTAATGGTTGCAAATTTGTGATGCTTACAAGGTTATAGTTGCAAAGAGGTGAAGGGAAATCGTTAGTTGCAAGTCCAAAGATTAGGACCAAAAAAAGGAGAGGCACAAGGGAACCATCTTCACCCAACGTTCCACTCACAGCTGCACTTGAAGCAACTCAAGTTTTATCTCAAGAAGTTGATATTTAAGAGGTACAAGTTGCACCAGAAATTGAGCTTGAATCCATAGCAATCATGTCAGGTTTTGGAGAGACTGAAGGTATTTCAAAAGAGGAAGCATACAAGAAGGATTTCTTTGAACTGACTGAAAGGGTTAGGATCCTCTTTGAAGAGAGGGACACAAGGGTGGTTGGAGAGAATTCTAAGTCTCCACATGGAGAGAGAACCTCAGAAGGAAAGAAGGATAAAGAGAAGGATTGAAAGGGAAGTGGAGGAAAGTCTCTGCCATCTCCACCATCTTCATCATCCTCATCTTCTCCATCAGCATCATATTCCACTTACACAGCCAAAACCATCAATTCTCATTCAAAAACCACAAGAGGAAAAACTCCCTTACTCAAACTTGATGTCAAGTTTGAGCTTCCAATGTATAATGGCGAGGTAGATTCAAAGAGGTTGGACAATTGGATTGGTCAATTGGAGGTGTATTTTAGAATTTAGAACCTTCATGAAGATAACATAAAAATTCAATTGGCTTCTTTGAGGATGGAAGGATCTACACTTGTTTGGTGGGAAGCAAGGACTCAAGAAGAGACTAAAAACTACGGTAAGATATCTATGTCTTGGTCAAGTTTTATTGCTGTCATTAAAAGGAAATTTAGTACTCTAGCTTGTACATGAAAAAGGCCATTATGGACTAGAAAAATTTTAGACAATTGAAAGGGAAAATTGTGCAAGATTATAATCATGAGTTTAGGAGAAGAGCTCTTATTTTTGGTATTAATTTTTATTCTCAAGAAACTTTGTTAAAGTATATTGGGGAATTGCATAGTTACCTTAGGCACACTATTCTCATGTTCAATCCCACAATCATAGATGAGGTTTGTGTTCAAGCCACACATTTATAAGTAAGAGGGAAACATAATATAGATGAGAAAAGTGATAGTGAGGGTAAAGGAAAGGGAAAGTTTTATGAAAGAGGAAAGAGAAATAGCTCCGTCAAAAGAGAGAAATAGAAAATCACATGTCAACAATGTTTGAACAATGGCCATGATGAATACCATTGTTGGCAGCTTCATCTAGAGTTGAAGCCAAACAAACTGAAAGCTAAAGAAACGGATAAAATTGTTGTTATAATTGAACATGACTTAGGTTCAGATTCAAGAGATGAAACAAATATTACAGCAATGGGTTTGAAAGGTAAGAACATATCAAGCACGAGTTCTTCAAATTGTTCCAATGACACTGAAGATGAAGATACAAGAATTGAACTCTTCCATGTTAGAGTCGTCTCTAAACATACAAAAATAAACACACTTTTTGATAGTGGTTCTCAAGCTAACTTGATTTTTGAAGACTTGGTTAAGGAGCTAAACCTTGAAACTGTTATACATCCAAGGCCTTATCCTTTAGGGTGGATATGCAAGAATGAAAACTTGTAGGTTACAAGGATGTGCATACTAATATTTGGTATCAATTCAAACTTTCTTGATGAAGTTCAACTTGAAGTGGTGGCTTTTGAAATATCAGGTATTGTTTTTGGAATTCCATATTTGTATTATAGGAAAGCAGTATTTCATCTCCAATAGAATATGTATCACTTGTTTAAATATGGAATTGTGTACATAGTTAGAGCACATAAGAAGAAGACAATTTTGTCTCTTATACATGTAGGAGAAATGAAGATGATAGTGAATGCAAGTCAGAATTTGACATTGTTAATAATCAAACATAGAGATGTTTTGAATCAAATATTTTAGAAAGATGCATTGAATGAACAAGTTTATTTCATTAAAGTTTGTTATGATTGGAATGAGATTTTCTAGGACTCTAACAGGTTGCCTTTGAAAGGAGGTAAACAAGAAGTGACAGATTTGCAACAATCAAAATCATTATTGAGTAGTGTTGGAAACAAGATGTTGGTGTAAGAGAGTGCAAAGGTAAAAGAGAAAGTGCCAATGCAATTTGACAAAGAAGGCATGGGTTCCAAAAGTTCTTGTTTTTGGTTTCCAAAGGATACATGGAAATGGTGAAGATAGTTGGTCAAGAGTTGACGCAAGTACAAAGAAAGATCAATTAAGAATCGCCATGATGACAGTGTGCAAGGTGAGACAATTTTTAAGTTTCCTTTGATTGATGACCAAGGTAGGAACAAGTTAGTTTATGAAAGAATAGATTGTTTCTCTGCAAATTCAGGGAAAATGTAGCATGATGGTGTCAACAACAAAAAGAGAGGGCCGCAAGTCAAGGAAAAAGTTGAGTTTTTGGGAAAAGCTCAATTTGATGAAAATGGGAAAATTTCAGTCAATTGAGACTGGAAGGGTTAGGGAACCATAGCCTCATCCACATGATCAGTAATAAAAGAGATTTTGGGGTCCAAAATAATTCTAGTGGGGAGGAATGATTAGGTGCTCAGTGTAAAAGCTCAAAATTGAAAGCACTCTGAATTTATTGGAAACTAAACGAAAGCGAGGAGCTCCTCACCAGGAATACAGTGCAATTCATTTCGCCAAAAACAGAGTCTAGATGAAGAAGATAGAGCTTGTCATTCATTTTCCTAAACAACAAAAAAAATTGCAGAACAAGACATAATGGTGACATGGTATCCTAGTCAGCAGAAAAGGAATATTCTGGGAATATTATGTCATTTTATCCCAATGACACTGTGACAAGTGTCACTGCTGGATTCACGAGCTAGTTTTGAAGGTGAATTTTTTTAAATTTTCTCCTAAGGTTGAATTTGAATTTTTTTTAAGGTTGGGATAGTCCAACCAATGGCTGACATGTGGTGTAGCCAGGGGCGGCCAAGTTCCCTCCTCTGGTGGACAAAGGCATGGTGGAAATTGAAATTTTATTATCAATGGCCGAATTTCAATATTCCAAAGTCAGAATGCTTATCATATGCCAAAGGTTGAGATTTTATATATAAGTCTGAAGGTTGGTCAATTCTGGATTTCATACATTACAACTTCAAAGTTTGAACATCGGTTATAATATAATTTTTTTATTCGGTGGAAAAAATATACGGTTTGGGCAAAGGTCGGGGCTCAACCTCACGACCTCCCCCACACTACTTTCCGCACTTATCGACATACCAAAAGTTTCAGACTTAATAGTCCATGCTCTCAGTTTATATTTAAATTTAAGTGGTTCGACTGGCGGGGGTTTGGAGGGGGCCAGCTCCCTCTCCATACAACCTATCCACCAAACCGAAGGTGGAGGCAATACATAATGCATGGATATTATGTTAAAGAGTGGGTTTAATAACCCTAAACCTCATGTTTATGCGCTTATTATATCATTGATCCAGATTTGTGATAAATGTGCTTATAGCTCCTAATACACACTTATACCCATTTTAAACGCTCTTAAAATTAATTAACTCAAAGTTTAAGTTGGTGACAATTTCGGCGGTCCAACCAATTTAGGCACTTCCCCAAATTTGGCGGCTTTAACTGGAGTTTTCTCCAGTTTTGGGGGCAGTTTACTAGGCTAAACTGTTTTGGCCATATCTTTTGCAAAATTCGACCAAATTGAAGGTAAGAAGAGTCATTTCTAAATGATTTGGAAATTCTGGACATAGTGAAGCAGGTTTAAGGAGTAGTAGGTGAATGTAAATAACATTTCTTTCACATTTGATATAATATAGAGGCCCAATCCATGGAATCTGGACCAAGGAGATGTAGCTGAGGAGGGGTGAACTCATTCATCAAAACACTTTGTTAATGGATCAATTGTGATGGTTTGCTATATATTTTGTTGTTGTTGTTCAACGTTGTGTTTTAATGTCTTTATGCTCATGAGTTTAGCATGAAATTAAACTCATTTACCTGTTTAACACTCACAGAAAACAATGAAACCTATGCACATAAAAGAAGGTGATCAACAAATTATTTAAAAATCTGAAGATGAGATTAGCACAACAAAACTAACATTCAAAATTATATCAACCTTCTAGTGATCAACGTTGGCCATAAGGGAGAAAATCGTAGGTGAACGCACCCCAGTACGCTTGCAGGGAGTATTGGTGCTAAAAATGGCTCAGATAGGGAAGATTAGTGTTGAAATTATGAGCGATGAAAGGTACATGCTTAGGGATTTGTGCAATATGATGAAAAATGGAATAAGATGTTGATTGAACCCATTAGAAGGCTCACTTTGATTGGATTTGACAAAATGGCCTATAGCAGTCATGTTGATTGATGTGGTAGGAAGAATGAGGTCATTGATGTTTATTATTTAGCAAACAATGTCATGCTTGTAAAGGAGTCAATGACTTCAAATTATAGTGGAATAAAATGGTTTGTGATAAAAATGAGATACAATTTTGGACGAATGGCGGTGTTGTAGCCGCTACAACACCCGCTGAAATTTTACACTAGTCTGCAATTTCAAGAGCCCCTGTTACTTATGATTAGGACAAGCTTTCTCCAGCCTCCGTCATGAACCTCAAATAGCCCACCTTAGACAGGTAACCTCAACCCAAAAGGATGACTTCAAGTTTTTTCTAAGTGAAGTTGTAAAGTGGCAAAGTCGCTCTTCTTCCAAACTTCAGCAAAGTTGCGACTTAGCGACCTTCCAACCTGACCTAGGTCACTAGGTCAGTAGGTCACAGATTTTGTAGGAATCCAACCTTCACGACTATACGACCTTACGACCCAACGAAATCCAGGTCACTAGATCACAAGGTCATGAGGTCGCATACCGACCTGACTGAACCCGATTTGCGGCCTTGTGACCTTCATTAATGACCACACATGCGACCCATTTATAAAAGGGTGGTGTAGGTCACATTTGACCTATGCATCGGAGAAAAAAAGATGTCTAACAAGCCAATCAGAGTGTGATATTTCCCGGGTAAGTCGTTGAAACCTCCGACAATTCCCGTTTATTGGTTGTGGCTCTACATGCCCCAAACCTAGGTTATTAATTGCCTTAGAAACCCCTCAGTTACAATCCTTAGCCTTCATTATCACTCCAACTAGGGTTTCTCTTCCCCTCTCTGATCTTATCATGCCTAAACCCATTTTAACCCCTTCTTTCTCCTCTTGCCACTGTGGGAACCCCTCCCTGGCCTTCCTGTGAGCCTTTCAACTCTGATTCATTCTCTTCCCTTAGAGTTTTTCTTCCCTTTTATATATTTTCTCCGCGGGTTGCGCCCACCTATTTTTCTTCAGAAAATCCCTAATGCGACCTTGCGACCTTGCGACCTCGTGATCAGGTCACTAAGTCACAAAGTCACAAAGTCCTGATTTTCCACACAATCATGAATCTGCGACCTTGAAACCTTACGACCTCGCGACCTGGTCACTAAGTCACTAAGTCGTAGAATCAAAAAGTTGGGATTGTTCATACATGCACGACTTTGTGACTTTGCGAACTAGTTGCTAGGTCACAAAGTCACAACCTTTCTAATCTATATTTTTGCGACCAGCATAGGTCGCAACGACCTAGCCTGAGAAGCCAAAGCCTTAGTTGGTACAGTCAATTCCTTTATTTTCGCTTTCATGTCATCTATCTTATCGTGGGATTGTTTTCTGAATATTCTAGGGAATATCAAAGCTAAGATCGAGTGTGTTTCTATCTCTTCGACCTCAAGTGACATGGGGCCTCCAACAGTTCGAAGGAGAAACAAAAGCATGAAGATAAAATATCAGAAGGAGGCATGCCTCCTTCATCGCCTCCCATCTATGGAGATACCGCTTGTGTCTTCAAGAAAGGTGACAAGATGTCGTAGTATCAAGTATACGAAGAATTCACAAAGTAAGAATTCCCAGAGAACCTCGCAGACTGACATGTATACATTTAGGTTAAAAGGTCTAAGCTTCATTATGTGGGTGCCCACCCGCCAATATTCTTGTGCACAGAAGTAGTTGAGTGGATCCTCCAGTGGACTCAAAGTTTTGGGTCATCCATGATCACATAGGAAAGCCATTTGACAATCTGATTGGCAAGGACACAGAAGTGTACTACTCACTCCTGACCAGGGAAGAGCCTTTCAACACCTAGTGGATCACCACACATGACGTGCCAATACCAGATACCTTGAAGGGTTGGTGGGAGTACCCTCAGAATTTAAAGGGGAAAAAGGATCAAGGGTACAAGACCGAGAGCCTAAGAAAAGTATACAAGCTTGTGGTAGCTATGTTGTGTAGGGTGTATGGTAGGAAGGACGCTAGTACTTTTAGTGGAGCATGGGTTCCACTCATGTACATGATCACCTCCTATGACACTCATTTCAACTGGGCACATCTATTAATGTCAGCTCTAAGGGTGAACATATCAGTAGCCCAGGTACTAGAGGAGGGACGTGGATCAGAGTTTTACATGGATTCCTACCTCTTAGATGTAGTGTGCGCACAATAAATTTTTTATGGTTGGCCACACAACTGGTAAACAGAACACAGTGGGCCTATCCACAAAGATCTGAAGGTGTTCCAGGCTACCAGGTATAAGCAAGACATTGATCCAATCTTGGACAAGTTCATCACCACGCTCTATCAGAACCTTTTCAATGAAGATCCTCCCTACATGTCCAAAAGGGCCATGGAGAAGGTGACCAAGGTAGCCCATTGGTTCCCCATCAAAGAAGGCACCTTCGTTATAGTATTTGGATCATTCAAGGCACATCACGCCTTGCCAAAGTTATTTGCTAACAAATTTCTATTGCAAGAGGTGTGCTATCAAATAATGAGTGGGTTCTCCAAGACTCTTAGCAAGGGCAAGAAGAAACCATGGCCTACCCTCCCACTTACTATTGGTGCTTATATAGATAAGGACTTCAAAGAAGTGGAAGAAAAAGAAGAATAAATCAAGGGATTTCACTTCGTGAACTTAGCCCACAGGTCTTATGACCTTGAAAGAATGGTCCCCGCACACTACAAGCGGGCCAAATTTAACTGGACCTACCAGCACACAGAGTGCCCTGTGGAAGGACAAGTGAAAAATTGGTACAATGCAAACAGGGATGCAACCCTCAAAGGACAAGCCAACGTGGATGGATATCAATAGGGTCAGCTCCAGGATGATCAAAATATGCAGGAGAGAGCGGACTCTTTGAAGCGAAAGGACCCCTTAGGAGGAGCATCGACTTCCCAACTCAAAAGGCCAAAGAATAATACAAGCGGTGATCCTCCTAAGGATCAACAGGAAGGAGGGGAAAAAGGAGCTGAGGCACACCAAGGCATTTTTTTTGGGCCTCCAAAAGGAGAGAGAGAGATAATTGTACAACATTGAATGTATGATTCTGGGAATGAATACTAATGATAGTTTTTTTACTCCACTATTGGATCTGATGGAAACTTATGTGTGTTGACATTATGAATATTATGTTATCATGTGATTAATATCATTTATAACTAATTAATCTGTGTTTTTGTTCGTGCATCATTTATATGTTTAAGCTCTTTGGATATATGAGTGGTATGCGGGTGTTTAGCATAGGGACATGTTAATGACTTAGTTATTGATATTTCCTTAATCTTTCGGAAACACACTTAAGAAATTGAAGGGTACTTTGATCATAGTGAACTGTTTCTCATATGTTCAAATGAGCATCTGTATGAGCATGGCCCTAACGATGTTTTTCTAACAATACTTCTTTTGGCTGCATTATTTAAATCTCGCTTTGCTATTCATAATGCTTCATTTTCAGGAGAACCTGCCGACCATTCATTTTGTATCGTTCGAGTAGCCATACATTCTCACGATCTCGAAATATACCTCTATTCAAGAAAGGGCGTACATCTCATTAGTTTAATGGCAGTCGGCCCTACATACCTGATGGGATCCCTATCACAAATGGTTTAGAGTTTGGTTGGGACTTTATAACTGGGAAAATCCCCTTACTGTTGGCAAGGCATTTTTCCTTGTCAGTAGGCGGGCAGAGGGTCAACAAGTCCACAAATTCTCATGCCATTTTCTCTCTCATCAAATATTGAATTTAATAAAATAAATAAATTCCTTCACTTGCTACTTGCATTGGTTGAATCAGGTGAGTTCATTGATTCAGAAAGTCGAGTTAAATTAGGTAATTCGAGAGTAGCTACAAAAGGCAACTATCAATTAAAATTTTAGAGGAGGGTGACCTAGGTAGGAAAGAATAGCTTGAGAAATAGGTACTTACATGCCTAGATAAGGATGGTTATGATAATAAGGAACCTGGTTACATGGATATGCGGGATTATGATAACCAACATGTAAGTGAGTTTGGTTCCCAGCCCAAGGATGAGGATAAAGTTTCTGGAATGTGTGGGTCTAGATTTTCTCTAGCCTAGACCTCTAAATTCTTGCATTAATGCTACAAATTCTCCTTAGGTTGATTCAATAATTTTTATTGCTCATATTTTATTAAGTTAAAATTTTAGGGCTCACAACAGATGTCACCTGAATATCCTGAAATGAAAATATAGCATGAGAAAACATGAAATTTTTATCTTTCAATGAAAATCTAGCTAAGGAAGGGAAGAAACAATCAAGATGCAACATCGAATATGCAGAAAATAAGATGAAAGATGCAATATTCCTTTCGATGCTACTGTTCGTAATCTAATGCACATGCAAAGCCATAAATTCAAAATGAAATTTTTTTCTTTTGACCACACTTCATTTTCGAAATGAAGAAAACTAAGATGAAAATGTTCAATTACTGATGCAATTACACTTTTCAAAACGAGGACTCAAACAACAATTCATTCAAGCGATAAAAAACAAACAAATAATTTTTCAGTGACCAAACAATAAGAAAAAATGAAAATTGAAACCAATTATTATCAAAGGAAAATAAACAGAAATGAAAACTGAATGTGGTTTAGAGAGACCACAAGACACCAAAGACCCAAGGCAACTCAGCTGGAAGCAGGCTGATGATAGGGAGGCTCAAAAAACAAAGCAAAACTTGTGCAAAAACATGGACCATCATTGGTGCACAGGGGGAGCTAGTGATTTGAAATGCTGGGAAATAGTGGGTTAGGGTGAGGTACAATACTCTGTCAGAGGAACTCGAGCATTGGGATTGAACAAGAGGTTTCTGAAAAAAAAACTGCAAAAATGATTGAGTGAAGCCACTTCCTAGGCATGTTATTTGTTGGACGATGCAACAAAGGTATGTCATGGAGGTAATAAAACACAAAGGAAAAGGTTTCCGACAAAGCCACCATTTTGCGAGGGGGAAAGGGGGAGGTGGGGAAGATGGTGGATTTGCGCAAACGTTTCGTGGAGCAGGAGCCAGAGCTAGAGGGCTCTGCAGAGGGCTTAGGAATGTGCATAGATAGGTGGGCGGAGAGGCTAAGGGGGTCAAGGACCTCAAGCTCATCCTAAGTGATAGATAATTCAATTATTCTACCAGCCATGGTGTGAATGGAAAGAAAAGAAGGGAGCCCATGCCCACCACCTCTGCGGTAGTGCATGAGGTGACGAAGGGGCATGGTTGAGGTGTAGGGATGTAAATGAGGTGAGGGAGGTAGCACGACATCATCACGGAGAGCTGAATGATCAGAGGAATTGTGCAGGGGCTTGGGAGAAGCAAAGGTGTGGGGAGCGACAGAGTTGAGTCTGAGGACAACAAAAGTGCTACAATGGAGAGCCAGAAGCACATTCTTATGGTCCATGAATGATGACAAGAAACAAGATGGCGTGATAGGTGGATTGAATGTAGGAGGGATGAAATTAATGCAGACCTGATGCAGAGAGGACGCTGCATTGATTTTGAGGGTGGTGGAGTATAAAATACCCATGCCCCAGTCTTTATTAAACTTTCCATGGCCATGTTCCCCCACGTGAGGAGGATGACTCTCCAACGTCAGCATGGCCAGTTGGCGGCAATCCATATAACTCATTAACACCCGCATCTGAGGGTTGAAGATATTTAAGCACCAATTGGGTGCATTTTGTGCGAAGTGCTTCATCATCAATTGTGTGGAGCCTCCCAGGGAGGAGAGGAGCATTATGAACAACCCCCTTATTGGCCAGAAGATCCACAACTACATTTCCTTATCATCGAATATGTTTGAAGGAGACATCTTTGTGACAAAATAACCAATGTTGAATGAGTTCAAAGCGGGCAGCAAGTCTCCAAATCTTGGATAATTTGGAGGTAGAGGAGCCCAGGAGGAGACAATGAGCGATGTCAATGATGACTTGGGAATCACCCTCAAATTATAATGGGAAGAAGTTGTTGTCTTGAGCCAAAATGATACCTTGCAGTAGCCCTTCTAACTCAACAGAATTGTTGGTATCCCATCCTATAAAACCAAGATAGATCAAGAGGGGCTCTCCTTCAGAGTTTCTGATTATGCCTCCAAAGCATGCATCCCCTGGGTTTCCTTTTGAGGCACCATCAAAGTTATGTTTGAATAAGCCTTGTAGAGAAGGATTGCATGAGCAGGGCGAGCTGGGAGAGTGGTTTGAAGTGGGCTCATTATCTGAATGAGAGGGGATGGAGATATTCTAATTGGCCGAGATGATGATTTCAGGGGGTTTTGAGGGGAAGTCAATATCCTTCCAGAGATGCAGAGCTAGAGGTTCCTTGATATTGCTGCATATATTGGTCCAGAGGATCTCTTGAGGGGTGACTTGATCCCTAAAAATGCGCCTATTTCTCTCTTTCCAGATCATCCAAAGGAGGAGCCCCGGGAGGATAGCCCAAAGGGAGCTAAGGAGGTTGTTGTTGAAAGAAGTGGCCTGCCAGTGGCAGATAGTATTGAGAATATGCCCTTTCTGCCTATCATTTCTTCTGCATATAAAAGAAATGTTATCCTAGAGAGAGTTTTCTAGAGGATAGGAGTCGAGGAGGTTCTCTATGGATTCCTCTGAATTTTGCAGTTTGGACATTGAGAAGGACTGATGAAGCCTTTTTTTAGTAGATTGTCCCAAGTTAGAATGCGGTGTTTGCTAAGAAACCATAAGAAGGTGGAAATTTTTGGCCTAATTATTGGGTTTTAGATCTCAAACGAGATGCAATATTAGGGGACCTGATGATTGGGGAGGAGCAAGCGATATGCTTCTTTGGTGGCGAAGGTACCTCTAGAGGAGTAACCCCACCTTAAAATGTCCTCTCCTTCCATGTATCTAATTTTTATTTTGTGAAGCTCCTTATTGATATGCTCAAAGGTTCTTGATGCCAATCGATTTTCCATCTCTCAGCAGGGAGCCATTTTCGGAAGCTAGAGGAGAGGGGGGGATCCAAAAGTGTTTAATTTGTGTGTTCTCCCTTTCATTAAGGACCTCCTGCCATCTTGAAGTTTGAAATAGAGTGGCCAGTTTCGGCATCTGTTGCCACGAATCCTCCCATAACCAGGCAGGTGAGCTAGATAGGACTTCCCAAAAGCTATGTTCCTGGATGGTGGACCTGTTCTGTTTAGCTGCTTTCCAGATGAGGGAACCAATCTCTTCTGAGTTGAAACAAATCAGCTCTTGGGGAGGCCAATTACCTACATATTTGGAAACCCATAGCTGAGCCCAAGGAACCATTGGGTTAGAGACCCATTTCCACCAGATTTGCCCTCCCATGACAGCATTGCTATGACTGGGATCTCTGAGCCCAAGACCTCCTGAGCTTTTGGGGACGTAGACCTCTGTCCAATTGACAAGTGACCATTTTCTGTTGTCTTTTTTGCTTCCCCGGAGAAAATTTCTTTACAACTTGCGGACAGATTTGAGAACCCATTTGGGGGCTGCCAGAATAGAGAATAAGTATAACGGCATGGATTGGAGAACAAATTTGATCACGACAAGATGCCCAACAATGTTGAGGGCATGATGGGTCAAAAGGGAGAGTTTAGCTTCAAGTTTTTCCAAAAGTTCCCACCAAGAGGAGTGCTTGATGGAGGAATGAATGAGGGGGGCTCCAAGATATTTTGAAGGAAGGGTGGAGATGGAGAAGCCCAGTATCCTGGAAATGTTACGCTGGGTAATGAAAATGGTATTGAAAAAGAATATATGAGATTTCTCGGTGTTGATGGTGGTCCCCGCAGCATCATAGAATTATTTAAGGATTGATTTGAAGGAATGAGCTTCTTGGACATAAGGGTGACCAAAAATCATATTATCATCTACAAATCTGTAATGGGAGATGGGAGTACAATTGTGGATAACCAATCCTTTTAGAGTATTGGAGTTTATGGCATGGTGGATAAGCCTTCCTAATCCTTCCACCATGAGAATAAAAATGAATGGGGATAATGGATATCCTTGATGAATACCTCTTGAGGGAAAAAAAGGGGGGGAGGGAGAGCCATTGAGTAGAATAGAGAAGAAAGGGGAGGAGATCAAGCTCATGATCCATCAAACCCAGGTGGGACTGAAACCAAATGGCAATAACATCTGTTGGATGCAATTCTAACTAAGTTTGTCGAAAGCTTTTGAGAGGTCAATTTTGAGGAGCGTACCTGGGATTTTCTCAGTCTTCAGCGAGTGACTGACCTCATGCATGAGGATGGTCTCGTCCAGAATTTTTCTCCCTTCCACATATCCCGTTTGTTTCGGGGATACCAGCAGTGGGAGAAGGGGCTTGAGCCTATTGAAGATCACTTTGGAAATGAGTATGTATATGACATTGCAAAGCACAATCAGTCTGTACTTGTTGGGAGTGACTGGTTGATCTTCCTTGGGAATGAGGGTGAGAAAGGTGGAATTGAGGACAGGGAGGATCCAATGCATGCTTCGATATTATTCCACCAATTCCCAGGCTTCCAATTTGATGTCCTCCCAGAAGAGATGAAAGAAGTTGGTGGTGAAACCATCTGGCCCACGTGCTTTCTCGTCCTTGAGTTGTGACATGGCTTGATCAACCTCCTGCAGTAGGACTGGTCTCAATAGCATTTAATTATGATCCTCCGTAATTAGAGTGGGGATGTGATGAGTGATATTACTGATGGCGGGTTGTCGCTTAGAGATAGGATTAGTGAGAGTTTACTTGAAGTAATTCAAGAGTTCATGCTCAATGTTAGCATGAGATTCTAGGTTAACTCCCTGATCATTTTTTAGGACAGATATTTGGTTGATCATTCTTCTCTAAATGTTGGAGCGATGGAAGAACTTGGTATTTTTTCCCCTTCTTTGAGCCATCAAATTTTGGATTTTTGCTTCCAGAGTATTTCTTTCTACATTCTTCTGTCTTCTAGATGGCTCATAATATCTTGTTCTTGATGGGCCCTTTCCTTCATTCGCCCTTCTCTGATGATGAGTTGATGAAGTTTAGCCATTTGATTTTCCAAATCCTTTTGACTTTTGAAAATGTTTCCAAAAGGTGTTTGGTTCCAATGCTTTAGGCTATTTCTTAGGATCTTCAGGTTTTGCTGAAATTGGTACATTTTGGAACCTTCTGGAGGGGTGATGCAGCTCCACCAATTATTGACCATTTCTTTAAAGTTGGGATGTGAGAGCGAGAATTTCTCAAAACGAAATGGTTTATTGCTGGTTGTTTCCAGGCATGACCATTGCAGTTGTATGGGCCAATGGTCCGAGCCTGAACCAGGAAGGATTATGGAGAATATTTCTCCTCCCATATGGTTTGAGTTGTTCGAGATTATGAAACGATCCAATCTTGAAGCTATTTTTTGAGTTTCTCATCGTCGATTGTTCGAGGTGTGGAGACCATTGGAGGTAGGCAAGTCGATCAGATGCTTTTGATGAATGAAGTCTTTAAAACTGAGATTGTCTGCTTCCAATTTGGGTTATCCTCCTCTTTTTTCAGTGAGATTGGTGATCATGTTAAAATAGTCTCCAAGGATCCAGAGGGGGTGGGCTCTCTGAGAGTTGAGGAGTTCAATGGAGTTGAAGAGTTCAATTATCTGGGTTGTGGGTTGAGGGAAACCTACATTGATGAGATGGCCATGGATGTTGGTATCAATCAGATGAAAAGAGGCTTGAATGAAATTGTGAGTAGTGTGGAGGTCGTTCTGGAATATGATGAGAGGATTTCAGGCAATGGTAAGGCCTCGAGGGGCTCCCATGACGTCAACCGCGATAGTGTTGCATCTAGGCCACAGTCTGGATAAGATCAAGTTTAGAGTGGTGCTGGTACATTTAGTTTCTTGCATGAATAGGATTGATGGGTTGTCCTGCTTAATTCTATTATTGATCATTTGGTGCTTTGAGGGGCTATTGACCCATCAAATATTCCATGATGTGAGCTTCATCATTGAGAACTATGAAGGATGACCTTATAGAACTTAGCCAGCTTGGGATAACATCCTGATTCAACTAATTGACATCCAAGCAGGATTAGGCACTGAAGATCTGTGCATCTTCCCCTTTTCCTTGATTCTCTCATAATATTTGGGGTGTCTCGAGAGAGCGGTCCTCCTTGTATGCCCAGGGATGGAAGTTATTGTGCTATGGAGAGAGATTCCGCTAAGATGTCGATTTTCCGTGTTGGGATGGTATGATACTCATGATTGTTATAGGTGTTTTCCATTCAAAGGATACTGAGGTCCCCAAAGTTGATGATTTCCGGTTCTTATTCCATATAGGTGGGTTGGTTCAGATATGTAGCTTTGCCTTGATTTTATTATTGATTTTGGTTCATCAGAGTGTCCTCCTCCATGATGGTTGGATGCTCAGTTGGATGCTCTTGGATCTGTATGAATATTGTCTCCTTTTGCTTGAACTCTTTTTACGTGTTCTTGTCTTTGTGAGTATGATTACTGGTTTGTTCTTTGGATCGTTCATAATTTTTTAGGGATGAGGTGGAGGGAATCAGGGGAGGATATGGATTGGGGAGGGGAGTGATGATGGGTTGGGTTGCTTCAGGGGTGGAGGAGGGGTCACCTTCCATCATTGATTGATTGGATAGGATGTCGAAGCTATTGTTAGTACATAGTTATGAAGATTTGGGGGTGGTAGCAGGTTTTCTGGTGTGCCTTTTGCAATTTGAAACCTTGGTAAAACCTTTAGGATCAACATTCCTAGAGGCAGGGGAAGATTTTAGAGGCTTTTTGAGGGGACAATCCCAAAAGAGATGCTCGTGTTCATGGCATTTGTGGCAGCAGAATGGCATATGTTCATAACCAATCATTTGGACCCATTCAAAATAGTCATGAAAAAGACTTACTGAGTTCGGGAGTGCTTTGGCGAGATGCATGTAGACAGATCTTGGCATAGCCTGTGTATCGATTAAGCTTGGTTTCCTCATTTTGATGAAATATCCAAGGTGATTACCGATTTCTTGGAGGGATAGCTCATCCCAGTAGACTTGGGGAAGGAAGTATAGCCTGATCCAAACCACTGCCCAGTTGAAATCTTCTTTGTCGGGGTCGAAATGCTCAATCCAGTTTCTTAAGAAGAGGCCTGCCAAATTAAAGAAATAGGGAACTCCATCCATAAAAAAAAATTTGTCCTCTATAGAGGTGAAAATGATTGAAAATCCTCTGGGGCCAAGCTGGAGCATGACTTGTCCTTTGGGCTTCCACTTGGAGGCTATCCAGCCATAGAGAGCTTTCTCAGTGGGCCAAAAGTCGCTAAAATTCCCAATGAGAGCATGATATTTCGTGAAATGTATTCTGCCATTGATATGGTGAGCAAGTAGATAGATCTTGGGCCTGTTGGCAGTGATAGGAATGCAGGTGGATGAAGAGGATTTTGTCTACCCTTGTTTGTTCTTTTCCTCTTTTAACTGAGATTCAAGGGTTACTGCAGGTTCAAATATGCCTGCCGTTTCATTGAGAGTTGAGTGCAGAGGGTTAGTATGCTTGGTGTCATTGTCCTCAGAAGAACCATCAACAGGGGGGGTACCTACCCCCCCTTCAGGACCAGTCATTCCGTTGGCCCTATTTGAGCTATGGAATGTGATGTAACAGAAGGAAGGGTTAAGAGCTCTGTCGGCGCTCATCGCAAGGGTGAAGGAAACCCTGCGTTTCCACGACCTAGCTCAACTCAGCCTTTGACCCGCTCCCCAATGATGTTGTTGATTCTATTGTAGTTATTAGAAAATATAAGGTTTGTAATTTTTCAAGGTGGTATGAATAATAACCATGCTAAGGGCAAGAACGATGAGTTCAAATGTGAAAGAAACATTTGAGAAGAACAAGGGTGACCAAGTTGGGTTGCATGAATTCAACAGTGTATATTCATTCAAATGAGGAATTATTGATAAAGACAGGGATGTTTGCCAACTCAATTTCTCAACCTACAAGTGGAATTGTGCGAGGGTGGGGTGGAACTACGATAGTGAACCACCTCCAACTTATTGAATTGGCATAATAATTGAGCGTCACTAGATTAGCAGAGCGGAACCATGTGGAGAAATTAGGATAAATACTGACTCCCCCTCTCTCCCTTGTTGACATCATAGGGAGAAGCCTCGCTATTGAATATCTGTTGTCAATTACCACACCACATTATGACCAATCATTGACTAGGGGAATATGTATATATATATATATATATCTGTGTGTGTGTGTGTGAAAAATCTGGCATACCTATGTTCTCCTTTGAATACCTTGTTGCTCCTATAATATACAATCCCTTCAATACAATGAACACACAATGCCATATCTATTTTTTTATTGTTTCTCCTTTGCTGCTTGTCTATCTACTCAATGCCATATCTTTTTTTGTTGTTGTTGTTTATCCTTTACTATTCTTATTTTTTTCTCTTATAGTGTTCCTTATTGTTGCTCCTTTTCCTTGGCTGCTCCCTGTTGTTCCTTTGCTTATTTTGTTTCTCTTATTTCTCCTTTGCCTTTTTTTCTCTCTTGTTGCTCCTTTTCCATCAATGACAACAATGCCATGAGATTGTTGGCAGAATATTCTTTTTCTAAGAGCTCCATGGACAACTGCAATGAGAGGGAGTGCAAGGAGTCATTGAAATGTGGTGGTGAAGGATTGAAGGGTTGGCCACCTATTATTTGGGAGGTGAAATGGTGTGCGTTTCACTTGTTTCCGAAACCTTCATCTATTTATTTCAATGTGGTGAGGTTCAATGAAAGCAGAGAGGTTGGAGGCACAAATTCAATGTTACCAAGTTGAACCACAGGTCCAATGCGACGAGGTTCCATACACAACTTATAATAATAAATAAATAATTAATTATTTATAAATAATAAGGTAAATTAATATTTATTAATTAATATTAATTTATTTAATAAGTACATTATCTTAATTAATATTATCCAAGTTAGAAAATAATTACTTATTGACATTGATTAATAATTAATTTGTCGCTTAGGTTTAAGATATTAATATCTTTAGTCAATAATAATAATAATAATAATAATAATAATAATTTTATCACTAAATAATCTCTAGGTTTTCAATGTGTATGGTTCATAATACACATCCCTTAATTTTATCAATCCCTTAGATTCTACAACAACAACTATTTTGGGATCTATATTAAAAAGCCAACATATATAAACCCTATTCATTATCAATAATTAAGAAGAATAAAAATAATTTTTTATTGGTATTAATTAATAGTTAATTCATCCATTTCCTTTATAATATTAATTTCTATAGTTTTATTATTATTATCTAGTGTTCATAATACATATATGTTAATTTTAGTAATCAATTTGGTTTAATGAAGTTAATATTAATATTAATAATAAAATTAATTTATAATTAAGAATTTATTATTTAATGAATTTAATATTAAGTATTTAATGATTAATATATAAGTAATTAGATAATTATTAATGATTACGAGAATAATAAATTGATATTGTTTTTTTATTAATTTGATGATTATGATAATGATGAAGAAGAATTATGTATTATAATTAATTAATAACTAACTACTAATAATTAGATATCATTTTTTTTTGGGAAAAATCCACACTTAAGTGTTCTTGAGCCAGAGGCGATTTCCATGAGTGACCTTCTTGGAAGTCCCTAGTTACCTGGTACAAGCCCCAAAAACGATGATTCAAGCTAAGAGATTCATTTCATTAGTTTCAAAACCACTTCTTCAAATTAGTCAATTACTGCTACCTCTCATGGAAATAGTCATAAATGAATGACTTAAAGCACTTGAATTCCAACAAAATAATATCTCATATAATGCAGTGCACAAAAACACTTCAATACTTAAATATTAATAATTAATTTATCTTATATTATTATTATGATTAAATAATGACTTAGATTTAATAATAATAATAATAATAATAATAATAATAATTAATTTGATAAATTAATAAAGACAATTTATTATAATTAATAATCAATAATTTATTATTTAATGAATTAAGTATTAAACCCTACTGCCTTGTTTTCAGGCCATGACTTTACGCAGTAGTAGCAGAGAAGACCATACACATTTATGAGTAGCTACATTTATGAGTTGTTGTCAGTAGTTACACTTTATTCACGAAATGTAATTAATTAATTTTTTTTTTTTTTTCCATTTTTAAATAATAACAATCCATTACAACCAGCAATGTTTCATAATAACAATCCATTACAACCAGCAATGTTTCATCCACAACGGCGAGTTCTAAATATCAAAGTAGCAGACTGAAGATACTGAACGTGGCCATTTCAGAGTCATATATAGATTCAAACTTTCAGAGTTTTAAATATCAAAGTAGCAGAGGCACTGAACGTGGCCATTTCAGAGTCATATATAGGTTCAAACTTTCTCAGAAAACCAATGTTTCATACAGTGGCTAAAATTATATATGAAAGTAGCAAACTGAATAGATTATATATCAAAGTAGCAGACTGAATGGCAGTGAATTTACCCATTTCAGTCTAATAATACAATCTATAATTTGCTATTGCTTTGTTGACAACAAAGCAGAGCAGGATCTTGATCTTCCTTGACACACAGATTACTGTCAGATGGACTGCAATGAATTTTTGCAGCCTCATTCCTCATTATTCCTTTTCAATCTGGGAGCCATGAGAATAGGATAGCAGCCATGAGATTTCTTTTTCTCCTTTTTCTCAACCATCTCATCCTCGTTAACCAGAGCAGGATCTTGATTCTTCTCCTTTTTCTCAACCATCTCATCCTTTAACCAGAGCAGGATCTTGATCGCCCTTCGCACAGAGGTTACTATCAGATGGACTGACATGAATTTTCGAAGTCCCATTCCTCAATCCAACCCTATTCCTTTTCAATTTTGGAGCCATGGGAATAGAAGAGTAGCCAACAGGTTTCGTCTTCATCTCATCACCATCTTTATTTTTTTCTTGATCTCTGCCCTCTTCCTTGCCTGCGAGATTGTTAAAGCCTTGACAGTGGGCTTGCTGTTCGCGGGCATAAAAAACATTATTACTTTTAATGGACAGTAATTTCTTAACAAATGAGGGTCTGGGTTGGACAGGATTCTTCATCAAATCTCTAAAATCCACAGCCCCACCAGTTGCAGGGTTGAATTTGTTCATTCTCTGAACATCCACTCCATCAAGAATCATGATGCCAAGGTTAAGAATGCCCTGTGGGGGGCGACCAGAAGGACGACGGACGTGCTGTGCGGAGAAGCTCATCCCACTGAAATCTGTGGTCCCGTAGCCCTTGAGGACATTGGAAAGCAAGACCCTCGCACTGCCAACAAGCTTGTCTCTAAGGCAGCCCACGCAGTATATCTCAACCATCACAGCAGAGGGTTCACTCCGCATAAAACGGCCTTTCGCTCTGAAAATGACATTGTCGTTCCATGTAGGGTTTGCACCACCTGTTCTGTCAATTTGTGTTGTCAGCTTTTTCTCAGAATTGATCCAGACAACACAGTAGGTCTGCATCTCTTTCATGCCAAAAAGATGCATCTCCTTCAGATCTTGAGCTGAGATGAGGTTAAGCTCTAGCTGTATGTAAGCTTCCTCCATTGTGTAGAGTGAATTCTGCACAAAGAAAAGCAAAGCAATATTTAGAGATCGCCCATTTCTCACATTTTATTACGAAGGGCTGTTAATAAACTGGCAGAAGGAACACCATAAATGAAATCTTCTGAAATCTAACACGGTAGCAAGTATATAATCATTGATATGTTTTCTATTAATACTATATTTTTTCTTAATACCAATTCTGAGTATTGATTAATGATATACGCAATGAATATATCCCCTGTAACTAATGAAACATGAGCAAGCAGGTCTGAGAGTTACCTGGATGAGTGGTGAAAATATATTTATTTGTTTCTCTGTTCGTAAAACTTCCAGAATTCTTGAACTCTCGAGCGTGGAGATCTAGGTCGTAATCTTTACTTTCTGCATTAAACAAGAGTTTTTGGTTATTAATTAGTTACCAATGTTTATTAATTAATAATGTACCAATTTTTGGAGCTACAGTTATTGGACAGATGTCACGGACTCTTAAAAATTGTAGACCAAATACTCAGTTGAAGGGATTAAAAGAAAAACCTATCGAACTAATTAGACTATCGGTTTTATGATTGTTTATTTTTAATACTTCGATGGCAATGTTGCATCAGAAATACTCTTTAATCATTCTATTTGAATTTAAAGTGCCACAGCTTACAACCCCGTTTGTAAAGACTGCAATGCAAAGGTATTTGAATTTACAAAGCAGAGAAAGTGAAAGTTACATTTTTTGTGAAATTGTGTTTGGAACAGTTTTGAGAGCATCAGATTTGTGGAGACCTCCCTCCGGACACAGATTTGTATAAGGAGAATTTGAGAATTTTAACCATGGGAAAACTATAAAAACTATAATTTCTTGTTAGAGATTTCCATTTGAACGTAGATTTACATTTTCTAAAGATTATACAAGCCTATTGAACACACTTCAGAGTCTGATACAAATCTAATCTGCGTGTAGCCAAGCTGGAAACGCAAATATACAATGAAATACACACAATTTTAAAAACATAAACACTTTATTACATGGCACATCTTTAATATACTTTCCTGAAATAATATACACATGTCAGTTATGTATCTTGAACTCCTTTCTTTGAAATGAATATCTAGTTACAATAGGCAATGAAGAATTCTTGCCTCCTTAATCTTTATGAATATACACTCAAAAACCAATGAAACATGAGCAAAAAGAGAGTGAATTTACCTGGCAGAGTGGTGAGGCCTCTTTAGATATCCAGAATTCTTTAGAGATCGAGTTCTCAATCCTTCCTTTCTACTCTTTTGTTCATGACGATTATAAAGTGGGGACTTCAGATTAGATTCGACTCGGAGATTGTACCGTTGGTAGTCGGTGGCGTGGAATATGTCGGTGGCATGGAATGTAGTCGTTGCATGGAATCTATTCACCGGTTGCATGGAATGTACGGCTCATGGAAGTTAGTCGTTGCGTGGAAGGTAGTGGGCTTGCCTTTCGTTATTCTTTTAATATAAAAGAAAAACAATGGATTATTATGGTTAATCTACCGAAGTTAGTAGTTGTCGTTGCATGGAAGGTAGTGGACTTGCTTTTGGTTATAATTTTAAAAACTGATATTAATATTAAAAAAAAAATTGGATTACTATTAATAATAATATTGTTTTAATAACAGTCATAGGTTTATTGTTTTATTTTAAATAAATATTAGAATGTAAATATTAGTATTAGAATTTGAATTTATGTTAAAGATTTTTTATTTTTTTTAAATAATGTGAAGGATTGCAATATCCAATATTTATATATTTTTTACTTTTAATTATTATTATTTTAATAAGATATTTTAAATATAGATATGATATTTTTTTAAAAGAGGTTATAAATTAAAGTTTCACTTTATCTAATTTTATTAACTAATTGACACTAACAAAATGTTTAAAACTTTTGTTTATTTGTTTATTTATTTAAATAATGTGTGACTATTTTATGAGCCTCATCTTAATAATGATTGGTAATAAAAAAATGTTTAGAAAATTTTTTACGTGGAACTTTTATATGAACAATAAACATAAGATTTTTGTTGTTATTATATTTTCTAGTTAACTATTACATAATGTTTCATTTTCTTCTCCGTTACATCTAGTTAGCTATGTAGTTTATGCCATTAGATTATTAGTAATTTATTATATGGCATTATTAGTAATTTTTTGGGTTTGGGATAGTATTGGTACATAATTTTCTGGGTTTTTTAATTTTATTATATATGAAATACTATTTATGGAAACATTTTTCTTGATGTATTAAATATTGGAAACCATTTTTTTTTAAGTTAATGAAGAATTTGAAATCTTATTTGGCACATATTGAGACATGAGATGAAGCATTTAAAACTTAGTAAATAGATTAAAATTAGTCAATTGAGACATGATATGAAGTGATTTAATACTAACTTTTAAAATAACTTTAATTATAAACATTAAAATGTTTAAACATGCATATAACATATATATAGTCTAAGTTTGAATGAAATTATTCATTACATTCAGTTTAGTTTATTTTATACTCTACTTGGAATGACCATGGTTCTCTACCTTCATTTCACTCGAAGATGCCTTTCTCTCATATTTATCTTCCTCCTCCCATGATTTCAAACTAGAAACATGGGAATTATAAGGCCAATTTTTTTATTCTTTCTAGCTTCATTTCCTACATTGAATACATTATGCGACAAAGTAACCACCCAAGTGCTTAATTTTTTTATTATCAATTACTGTAAAAGGTATGTGTACATAATTTACTTACCTAAATCAATAGCTTCAGTAATCATCTGTTGATTTAAAGCCAAAAAATAATATTGGCTCAATAATAGCTACCCTAGGAGCCACATTAATAACAAAAGCAAGAATATGCATGCTAAGAAAGAAAATAGTGCAATAAAATCTAAATATGTAAGTAAAAATCTTACCTCAGGAGCATTTTCCTTAATAATCCATCTCCCATTCCCTACATAGACTGATTTCCTACGTTATTGATTGGTTGATCGATGGGATTGTGTTGTAAGCTATATCAAGCCATGAAGTTGGTTGATCCCTTGAACAATGAAATGGTAACCAAAAATATTGGGTATACATCATTTACATCTTTCATCCTAAAGAGGAAGACAATAAAGGAAACAAAAGAAATCATTTGAGGATCAAGTAATATTCTTGAATCCAAACAACCATAAATAAGTTTCGAGACTGATAAAAATTAAGACCCTCGTCAAGCACCTAAAGCAATTCTCATTCAAAGTGGGTTCAAGATCTCTGTTTATGAAGGAGTATTCATGAAACCATTATTTGAAAAATTTATGGATGCCTCTATTCATTTGTTCTCATTCAAACAAGCATTGTAGATCCACCAAAACAATGATTGGAGTGGTTTGTTTTGAGCTATTAACGAATTGAGGTCACTCTCAACAGGTTATGGTGGAAGTTCGAAAAAAAATTTCCATCACGCCCTAGGAATTGACCTCACCTAGGAAACATTAGTAGGCATTGTAGGATTATCCACACATCAAATTAATTTAAGTTTATTTATAAATAATTTGTAGTATTACAAATTATATTTAAGTTGATTTATAAATAATTTGTAGTATTATAAATTATATTTAAGTTGAATTGTCGTAAGGTCTATGAGATGATGTTTTTAATATTACATTGAATTATATTAATATCAAAGTAATAATGGAAAATTTAAATTATAAATAGTCTATAGTATTACAAATTATATTTAAGTTTAATTTTCGTATTAATGTTTTGCGCATAGAATACAAAAAAGCTACAAAGATTAAGGTTTATTGGATCACAAGATTTATTGTGTGAAAAGGGATTATGTATGGCTTTGCTCATTTGCGAGGACTCGACTTCTATGCCTAACTAACTTGAAAATTTTAATGATAAATTTAGTGAAAGAACCATTAAAAAGGGAGAGAAATATTTATTAAAAGAAAGAAGTGTTCATTAGAAACCCTACGACGAACACCTAGTCCTCCTAAACTAGAGAATAGGAAAATATCGAAGGAATATGATCACTTTATGATCAACCTAGATGAACAGGTTAATAATGTTCTAAATTAAATAATTTAATAGTTTTGGGTGAAGCTTTTGCCTCAAGGTTAAAGACCAATGATCCTCTATTAATTTTGACAATTTTCATGTACATAAAAAAAGTTGTTTTTGTGTGTTTTTTTTGTAGAAAATCCACATAGATTCAATCTGATAATTGTAATATGCTAAAAAAATATACTTGATTCTATTTTAACAATTGTGGAAACCGATTTAAACTATCGAAAAATAATAAATAATACAAGAGAAATCATTTCAATCACATATTAAAATGGGAGAGAAATATTTATCAAAAGCAAGGAGTGTTCATTAGCAACCCTACGATGAACACCTAGTCCAACTAAACTAGAGAATAGGAAAATATCTAAGACAGATGATCATTTTATGCTCAACCTAGATGAACGAGTTAAAAATATTCTAAATTAAATAATTTACTAGTTATGGGTAAAGCTTTTGCCTCAAGGTTAAAGACCAATGACCCTCTATTAATTTTGACAATTTTCATGTAGATAAAAAAAGTTATTTTTGTATTTTTTTTTTGTAGAAAATCCACGAAGATTCAATCTCATAATTGTAATAAGCAAAAAATATACTTAATTCTATTCCAAAAATTGTGGAAACCAATTTAGACTATCGAAAAATAATAAAGAATACAAGATAAATAATTTCAATCACACATTACACAATGATTTCTTGGTGAAAGCCACAACTAAAAACCCTGCTATTTTTACATTGCATAAGTCAAAAAAATATGAGAATATTACAATGATTTTCTCCAACCAGAGAAACCTCTTCACTACCACTATATGTCTTACTACTTCCTAGCCAAGCCCTGCTAATACCTAACCAATTTTCTGCTCTCCAGTATCCCTATTTCCTTGCATTGTCTCCTTCAGTAATTATGTAGGAATTTACAGGGTAAGTTCCATAGATCAAAAACCAAAGGTCACCGCTCACAAAAAAATCATAAATCAGTACACCAGTATTAACACGTGGTTAAAACCCTCGAAGAGGGAAAAATTCCACGGCCTGAGCCAACATGGCCACTTCAGGAAATTTATTAATAAAGAAAAGTTACATATGTTTCTCTCATAAATGGTTACTGAACAAATGACCCTCCATGCTCTTTAAATAGAGATCATGGACCAATCGAGTGTTAAGACATGGATCAAGTGTCGTTAATACCAAGGAGAGAGTGAACCGTCAGATCGCTACAAATCGTGACCGTCGGATTATAAGTTACAAATGTACATAGTAAAGAAACACACTTTACCGAACTCTACACTAGACTAAGTTATTCTTAACTATTTCCTATGTGTCAGAATATCCTAACATACCCCCTGTTAACACTTGAAAATAGTACTGCAGAAGACGACATCAATTAATGTCAAGCCTAAGGATTTACAGGGCACAAACACATGATGGAATCAAGAAGTATTTAAAATCTCTAAGGTTTTGAGAAAATCAGATTTGAACTAGTCATAAATGCTGAATTGCACGCTTTATCCTTCGAGAAGAGTACCTTCTGCGCGCCTTTTTTCCCGATAAGCGTGCATTCCTGGAAATGGCAAAAAGTCGCTTTCTGGGACCACACCAAGAAAAGGACAGTTACTCCTTATGTGAAAGCTACCTAAGGACAGCCACCAGTGCATCCTTAGACATTATATGAACAAACAAAAAAATATTTGAGCACACAATGGAATCATACCTCTCCCTTGGGTCACTATCCATCATGTACCAAGGGAGAGAAGGAGGATTTGAAACTCACCTATATAAAGCCACCAAGAGATGAAGAAATGGTGATCACATTGTTATGATGGCCAAAGTTTCCCAAACAACAACAACAGTGTGTGACCCGGAGCTGGAGCTAAAGAGGACTCGATCGTTGGCCACCCAACATCCTAGTCCACCACAGTAGAGAGAGAGAGGGAGACTGCATCAGAGGCAGAGCTTGGAAGGCAACATCCTTGCATCGGGACCTAGAGCCATTGCTTAGGGGCCCTTTGGAGAGTGGGTAAAATTTCTTCTCCATTTCAAATGTTTAATAAGAAGAGGACATCGAGCCATCATTTGCATTATTATCGTTTTGACTCTCTTTATGGCTTCTATATATTTGTGTTTTCATTTTAGTTTAACTAGAGCATACTTTAGCATACTGTTTTTATTAAATGACATGCTTTTGAGCTCCCCCGCTTTCTACCTATTACCAATAGTTTAAAGAGTAGACCACACTCTTTAATCTGGTGCGATTTTGTACACCCGTGTGACAAATCCACCACAACAGGATTGGTGACTCCACTAACGTGTTCCAAGTTTATGTGGTTGTGCCATCTTTTGTAGGACACCCTTTGTCTATGTTGGAGTGGAGCTGACAGACCTCTGATCCATCTTACGGTCCCTAGACTCACTGAAGTGATAGACTGAAGAAGGAAGCTCCTAATATTTTTACTTGCAGGATTTTCGCACGCATTTTTTCCTCACAGAGGTGCATTTAGGACTGACCTGCGCGCAGGAAGGTGCACCTGTCAAGACTTTTTCCGCGAAAATTGTAGACTGAGATTTTTCTCCCCATATTCTGCATTTTTCTGCTTGTAAGTGTGCTGGGCAGCCCCTAATATATCTACCAACAGTTGTATTGATACCCCACAGGTTCTGAGAACTCAATTTTTGCTGCTTTCTATAGGCATAGAGTTAGTTTTCATTTAAGTTGGTTTTTTACAAAAATTTCTTCACATAGTTTAAGTAGAGGGTGAATTAACCATTGCTTTCTGAACAATTTATGTTTTTGAAAATTCTGGTATGTACACTTAGTTTAACTAGTCCAAGTAAGTGGCCCAAGACCACAAATGCATAAGCTAGTGTAGAAATTGTTTATCTTAATTCAATTTTTGCATTTAGGGAATTGCGGGACTAGGATTGAATCACCGATTAGAGCAAGTAATCTCTGCTGCCTTTGCACCCTCCGGTGATCCTAGGTAAGCATATGAATTCTCTACATTTGCGATTTTCCATCTCCCTTTAGTTCAGTCACATAGATTAACTAGGAATATTTGGAAGCGGCCCATTATCCGCAAATATTTTCCATTTGAGCAAGGAACAATGTCACATAGTTTCACTAGGGGACTTTTGTAAAGGATCACCGATATCCATATGTTCAAACTATGAGATTGTTCACCATACGCTCACACACACTCATCCACTAAGCAAAGAAAGCCACCTAAAACTAACTTAAAACAACTCACTAAATTCTCCCCGCAGGGGCCACAAAAGAATTTATAGATTAAGTTAGGATCAAGGGGGTAGGCATCTAATAAGCCGCCTTGATCACACTTCATATTGAAACATAGAAGTTGTGTATTTAGGGAGCTTTAAAAATCCACCTATCGTCCCACAGAAAAGAAAACCCTAGTGCGATAGAGACCCGATTCAAAGGAGGATAGGCTTAGGTGCAGTGCGTACGATATCAGTTGGGGCTACCTAACCCGACTGATACTCGGTACTGTTAGCTGACTACCAAGAAGCCCAAGAATCGAACACTCACGTGGGACGATGGTTCTTAGTGGCCAATAACTAGGGCATCCTTTACCCTATAGGTGACGGTGCAGGCAAGTGCTAGACCCTCTACCCTTACGTGTTGAACCCTTAGTTAAACTGAGAGGGGGGGTTGAATCAGGTTAACACATACATTGAATTTTAAAAATTTTCCCTTAAATCTTATTTACACCTTTATTTGATGGTCAACTTAATATGTGAGAAATTTTAATTTGTGAGTAGCAAGTATCAAGCATATTTGTTAATGTAACAACAGTCTTAATATGCAAGCAACATGTATTAAGTAGATTAGATAAACCACATCAACACATAGACATTATACACAAAGACACCAGATATAAGTGGAAACCCATAAAGTGAGAAAAACACATCTTATTATTGTTGTGATGCAAAGGCAAGCTCCAACTCCCTCTCACCACTGATTTTCTGTAGGCACCAACCTACAGGAGGCTCCTACCTCAATTCTGCAAGCTACAACTTGCAAGGAAGCTCCAACTCCCATCAATTTTCTGCGGGCACCAACCTACAGGAGGCTCCAACCTCGATTACGCAAGCTACAACTTGCGAGGCTCAACTCATCATTTATGAGGCACCAACCTACGAGGCTCCTACCTCGGTCAAATACAAGCGACATCTATCAAGCTACAACTTGATGTGGGCTTTAACTCCCATCTATTTTTCTGCGAGCATTAACCTACGAGGCTCCTACCTCGATCGACTGGCGGCATCTATCGGCTTCAACTTGATGAGAGCTCCAACTTCCTTACTCTTTCAAAGAAAAGCACTTTATTTGATTTACCTTGGATATCGATTGCGTACTGTACCTTCTTCTCTGCTGTTCATCAACTCTTATATCAGACCTGCATCATCTCTTCTCAGCCCCTTCTTCTTCTTTGCTCAGCTCCTCCTTATTCACATTCTTCTTGCAGCTTGCTTATTCTCTTCAACTCTCTTTAATTATGCTGCACACTCTCTCCTTTTCTCATTCTATTTTCATCAATCTTCTCCCCTTGGATATTACCCTATTTTATACAAAAACAACTTCATGGATGTTTGTATTCCATTGGGAATTCGAAATGGACGGCAATGTCTCTTTGCCTTCTGCCTTCTAATCTCTTTTTAGCTCACTCAGAAAAATGTAACTGTAGGTGCTTATTTTAATATTACAGTGGGATATTTGCTTTCTTCCGGAGACTTGCCAATATGAACCAACTAAAATATTACATTTAATTACAATGAGAGCTCCATCTCACTCATACCGCCTTTTGGATCGCTGCGCATTTGTCTTTTCTTTGACTGTGTTTGTCCCTTTCTCTCCTCTGTGTGCCTTTCTATTTATGGCTGCTGCGTAACTCCTGTATTTATGAACTGCATTTTTTCATTTTTATATCAGTGCTTTATATATATATATATATGAAACTGCTGACTGTAATTCTGGGAAAATTCCAACCCTTTACGCACAGCAAGTGTCTTGTTGATGTGGTGAGTTCGGCAAGCGAAACATACATACATTGCAATTGTTTTATATAAAGAATCGCCCTCCACCTTGAGCTAAGGCCCGTGGGTCTACACACCACGCGGCATATTTTAATACCATTGCAACCATTGTTTTATCCTTATGACAAATCATATATATATATATATAACCCAACTTTCATTATACTAGCTGCCTTTTATTATGCCTTTAAATCAATTCTCGGCGTATATAATAAAAACTGTTTAAAACATATAAAAACTCCTTTCGGGCCCTCTTGCCATGTTTCTCGATGCAATATATTGCTCCTCTGATTGCGATTGGTTGCTCCTGCTCCGATTGCGATTGATCACTGTTCACTACGTTTTGCCGATGCGATTAGACCTGGAACTCAAGTTGTATATGAGTTGTAGTTTATATACCAATCGGGTCCGGAATTCCAATCACAATCGCAACTCTTATATTATCCAATGCAATTGACCAGTGCCAATGCGATTAGACTTTGAACTCAAGTTGTATATGAGTTGTAGTTTATATACCAAACGGGTCCGGACTTCCAATCGCAATCGCAACTCTTATATTCTCCGATGCGATTGACCAGTGCCGATGCGATTAGAACATGGAACTGAAACATTTGTTAATCATAATTTATAAGTCCATCGGGTCCAGGCTTCAATCGCAATCGCAAGTATTTGGTTGAATGTTCCAATTGGCCTATACTGTGATGCTCCGATGCGATTAGGCCGGAATTCAAATATATATTAACCATCATTTATACGCCCATCGGGTCCGAACTCTTAATCGCAATCGCAAGTATTTTAATATGTGTTGCGATGGTTTGTTTCTTTCCGATGTGATTAAGCTAGATTTCAAACTTGTCAAGCCACTGTTTATATGCCCTATCGGGTCCGAAACTCAATCGGAGCTCTTGTCACTATGTTCCGCTGCCAACCTTTCCTCCGATGTGATTGGGTGAGGATCCCACTTTCTATTACTTCCTTTCCATTGATCATAACGCACTCCACTTAAATATATATATTAATGTATATGCCTTGGAACATTGCAAAATATGAAATGCGCGGCATTTATATGTATTGTGATGGATATATATGTATCCTCCAGTGGGTTAGGCGATTCCCGGAATAATGTTTGTATATATATATATATATATATATATATATGTTTATATATATACTTTGCTGCTTGGGGTTATGCAATTCCCAGAATAAGGTTTATGTATAAATATGTAATGCCCATCGGGTAATGATTCTCGAAATATTATATATCTGTCCTCCGGGTTGGGCGATTCTCGGAATTATAACGGCTCTGCCTCTGCCTCTGCTACTCTATCACTCTGCCTTTGCCTGTCTCCTTTGTTGTCTCCTTTGCCTGTCTCTGCTATCTCTCTGTTTCTATCTCTTCTTCTTGTCTAATGCTGCTCCTTGCTTCTTCAAATGGTCCTGTCTCTGCTTCTCTTTGCTGCCCTGCTTCTTCTTTTTGCTGCTTCTGCTACTCGACCTCTGCCTCTACCTTTGCTGTACCTCTGTTCTTTTCCTATCTCTGCATCTGCTGCCTTCTTTGCACTACATTTCTTAAGTTCAACTCTTTTGTACATTACGTTGCCTCTGCTTCTATTCACTGTCTCTGCTTTTTTTGCTGCCTCAGTTCCTTATCTGTCTTGCTTCTTTTGCTGCCTTGCTACCTCTTCTTATGCTTTCTCTGCTACTTGGTTGATGTTTCAAGTGCTCCTCCTTTGTCATCTCCTTTGCCTTATTGCTGGTTCAGGTGCTGCTCCTTTGTGCTCCTTTGCCATCAATGACAACATTTCCAACAGTCTCCCCCTTTGGCATTGATGGCAACACATCCACCGATAATCCAATTCTTCCTCCAGATCTTCCTCTGTCTAGCTTCTTTTAGAAGAATTTTTCTTCTATTTCTTGGTTTTCCTCCCCCTTTGACATCAATGGCAAAGGGTTGCACATTTCTCAGTGTTGATTCTTTCTTTGCATTTCTTCTCTCTGAGATGTGTTTAGGCCTTCTTCTTCTGACTGTGTACCTTGATGCTCCAAACTGGTGCATAAGGGTTGTTGAGAGAACACTTTTGAGAATATTTGAACTTGTAAATACACATTAAGTCGATATCATTCCAAAGCATAGACTCCTTGCACTTGTATAGAGAGTAAGTGATGACAACTATATTTAATCAGACTTGTATAATAAGAGATGCATTATTGGATCAAGACTTAAATATTGTGAATGCTCCTAGTGACATATCAGGCTTGCTTCAGCTATAATTCAGTCTATATCTGATGTAGTGCGCCAATACCTTTCTATTGAGGAATATTGTATATGGAATAAGTCTTCTTCTGCAATAGACATCTGCAGTACCACACTTGTTCAATTGTGATGAAGCCAATATATCCTTTATTGCTGCGGTACACCTTTCCTGCCTGTTGGTGATGATATGACCTAGGATGTTGATATTATCCTTAATAGTTGAAGGTTCCTGTTATAGATGTGATCAATGATTTAACCAAAATTTGATCTAAGAGATTAAATGCCTTTACTGCTTGCATAATGTACTTTCACAGCAAAACCTTGAGGTATGATGCATTCAATGTATTGGTCAATCTCAATTATCAGCCATGCAATTCATTTATGTCATAAGGGGTATGTATGTCAATGATCAATTTCTCTTTACTGATCAAATAGTCCTTCATACTTCAGATATTTTGACTGTTCTATCAGGATGATCTTCCCCATAAGCATATTCAAGATGTTTAATTGAAAACTCAACAAACCATTTTCACACAGTTTTATGACTGATCTTAAGGAAAAGGCCTTGAATTTATATATGTACTGACTTCAGGAAGGCATGCAATTAAATATAGAGTAAGATACTGCTTCAAAGTTCAATATAATGCTTCAAGTGTAAACAACATACTGATCCTTTAGCTTTGCTACTGACCTTTTCATGCTGAATGCAGAATCCATATAACGCTGGGAATACTACCTTGATGTACTTTTGCCATAATTCTTTGATCCTGAGGACCTGTATCATACCACTGTTCCATGACAATACTTGATATTATGTAGCTAGGCATGCTGCTGTACCAAGTTCCAATTGATACTACCTTGATAAATTATGCAAAGATTTCACTTTAGCTTGCACATGAACCCATAGTTTCTACTATTTATATTTCCATTGTTCACACCAACAGTCATCAATATCCTGAATTTGATCTTGACATCTTAACTATTTTCTTTTTCTGTCATTCTGGTTTAAAAGAATGTCACTGCATTTTCTTTTCTTGGACTGCTCCAGAATCATTGCTGCTTTAAAAATCAATTCAACAGTTCTAAAATAAAGATCTTTGGGAAGGAATCTTCAATTTCTTTTCTATGAATCTTCATGGGAAGATCACTCAGAAATTTATCACTTATTTGACTGTACTCCTCCAAGGAGACTTTTCATAGATAAGTGATGTAATGATATTAATGATGACAGACACTTTTATTACTCATTCTTCTTAATGTGAGTCATTGTCAATTCTAGAAATATGATTCACAATTTGATCATCATTTAAGGTGCTGATGTTTTCTTTCTATTACCGTGGCTTCTTGTTGCCTTCTCTTCTTCCATCAATCTGTCAGCTAATTAAAACATCAGATAATCTTCTACCTCTATATTTCTCTGTTAGAGGAATTTCCTTTCACTTCCTGATCTCATAGCTGTTCTCATTTCATGGAGCTCTTCTTAGAATACTTTCATGGGTTCTCTATATGAACTGCTCTCCCCCTGGGATGTTGCTTCATCTTTGTCACTAGATGGATTTTTGCTTTGCTTCTTAGAGCAGCTCCCCCTGAGACTATGCTAGATTCATTATGTTATGGAGATAATAGGCTCCCCCTGAGACTATGCTAGATTCATTATGTTATGGAGATAATAGGCTCCCCCTTTCTCTTTTCCTTCCATACTTTATTGGGGTTCATCATAGTGTCTGCTCTTCTTTTAGATTCATAGTTTTGTTTGATTTTCTTTGTTTCCATCGTATGTCTATAGTTCTTTAATATATATGGCAATTTACAGTCCTTTGCTTTGTGGCCAAGCTTGAGGCATGTATAACATCTTATTTTATCAAAGTATATTTGAGCTGATGTATAATATTTCATTCCCCTTTTTTAACATAATTTACAATCAACAGATTTATGTCCAAATTCATTGCATGTATAACAATAGCCATGGAAATGATTTGTGTACCTAGTGAAATATTGTCCTTTCCATTTGCTTGCTTGAGGGATTCTTCTCTTTTGCTGCATCCTTTGCTGGTTGGACTGGATTGGCTTTGTCTTGCAATATGCTGCATTATGTCCTTGTTTGTGGCAGGAAAAACATGTGCTATTTTCCATAGGAGGAAGGAACCTCCTTTGACATCTTCCGAATTTTTTCAATTCATCCTTAGGAGCATATGAGCCTTTAGCAGTTGATTGTTTCATCTTCTCATTCTCTGTTCTTTCATGTTGTTGCTTGTTTTTGTTTGTTTCTTTGCACATATTGTTCTTGCTGGCTTCTTCTTCTGTGGGAATCTTCTGAGCTGCATCACTGTTCTTTACAGCTTTTACAAAAATGATTTTCTTGTTATCTTCAACCTTGGACTTACTAGTTTCACGTTCATATCCTATCCCAGTCTTCATGATAGGTGACCTTTGTGCATTTAGAATCTGGTCCAACTGTCCATAGCCTTTCATTAGAGGTGCGTTCATTAATAGTTCTCTTAGGGATTTTTCTAAGTTCTTTCTCAGGCTCACTACTTCTTCTTCCAATCTTTCACATTCCAGATTTTTCTCTCTCATTTGTTGTAGCAGAGTGTCTTCTATTTTATTTGCTTCTTCAAGCTGTGTCTTCAGGCCAATAATTTCTTTCTTATCTTCATATTCTCTCTCATCACATATTTGCACCAATGTCTTCAGGTCTTTGTTTTCATTCTTCAGTCTTTCTATTTCAGTCAAGGCTGTGTCAAGTTTGGCTTTTTCTTTAGCTATAATTTCTTCATGGTTCTTATCTCCATTCATACTAGCAGGTACTTCGTTTGATTGAATATTTTCCTGTTGACATAAATTTTTATTCTTCTTAATTCTCTTATCCTTCTTGTCAGTGCAGTCCTTAGTTTCTACTCCATGTATGAAGTGCAATCTATCCCAGTTTTCTTTTGCAGAGGTTAAATCCATTATCAAATCAAGGTCCTTGTTATGAAGATTGTTATATATCACACATTTTGCCTTGGCATTCCTCTGTTGTTCTTTCACTGTGGGGGATTCTGTGCAGTAACCATCACAAACAAGCTTCCATACCTCAGGTTCATTAGCCATTAACCTGTCTTAACCTTATCTCTCCATTTAGGAAAGTTTGTTGTATTTAGCATAGGTACATTTTTATAGTCCATGACTCAATCAGATCTCCTTCAAGCTATTAGGCTTACACCAAAGGAACCAGCTCTGATACCAATTGTTGAACCCTTAGTTAAACTGAGAGGGGGGGTGAATCTGTTTAACACATACATGGACTTTTAAAAATTTTTCCTTAAATCTTATTTACACCTTTATTTCATGGTCAACTTAATATGTGAGCAATCTTAATTTGTGAGCAGCAAGTATCAAGCATATTTGTTAATGTAACAACAGTCTTAATATGCAAGCAACATGGATTAAGCAGATTAGATAAAACACATCAACACATAGACATTATTCACAGAGACACTAGATATAAGTGGAAACCCATAAAGGGATAAAACCACATCTTATTATTGTTGTGATGCAAAGGCAATCTCCAACTCCCTCTCACCACTGATTTTCTGTAGGCACCAACCTATAGGAGGCTCCTACCTCAATTCTGCAAGCTACAACTTGCAAGGAAGCTCAAACTCCCTCTGACTGCGAGAAACTGCCAACCTAGGAGGTTCCTACGTCGGTCGGCTGAGCGGCATCTGTCTAGCCCCCTACGACTTGATGTGGAAGCACCAACTCCCATCTATTTTACTGCCGAGGGCATTAACCTACGAGAGCTCCTACCTCAGCCAGCTACAACTAACATCTATCAAGCTACAACTTGATAGGGAAGCTCCAACTTCCTTACTCTTTCAAAAGAAAAACACTTGCTGATTTACCTTGGATATCAGCTCTGTTCTGTACCTTCTTCTCTACTGTTGATCAACTCTTATATCAGACATGCATCATCTCTGCTCAGCCCCTTCTTCTTCTTTGCTCAGCTCCTCCTTATTCACATTCTTCTTGCAACTTTCTTATTCTCTTCAACTCTCTTTAATTCTGCTGCACACTCTCTCCTTTTCTCATTCTATTTTCATCCATCTTCTCCCCTTGGATATTACCCTGTTTTATACAAAAACAGCTTCATGGCTGTTTATATTCCACTCGGAATTCGAAATGGACGACCATGTCTCTTTGCTTTCTGCCTTCTCATCTCTTTTCAGCTCACTAAGAAAAATGTAACTGTAGGTGCTTATTTTAATATTACAGTGGGATATTTTCTTTCTTCCGGAGACTTGCCAATGCATCACAAACAATATAAACCAACTAAAATATTACCTATAATTACAATGAGAGCTCCATCTCACTCATACCGCCTTTTGGATCGCTGCGCATTTGTCTTTTCTTTGACTGTGTTTGTCCCTTTCTCTCCTCTGTGTGCCTTTCTGCTTATGGCTGCTGCGTAACTCCTGTATTTATGAACTGCATTTTTTCATTTTTATATCAGCGCTTTATATATATATATATATATATATATATATATATATGAAACTGCTGACTGTAATTCTGGGCAAATTCCAACCCTTTACGCACAACAAGTGTCTTGTTGATGTGGGAGTTCCACAAGCGGAACATACATACACCACAACTGTATTAAATAAAGAATCGCCCTCCACCTTGAGCCGAGGCCCGTGGGTCTACAGACTATGCGACATATTTTAATACCATCGCAACCATCGTTTTATCCTTATGACAACTCTTGTATATATATATATATATATATATATATATATAACCCAACTTTCATTATTCTCGGCGTATATAATAAAAACTGTTTAAAACATATAAAAACTCCTTTCGGGCCCTCTTGCCAAGTTTCTCGATGCAATATATTGCTCCTCCGATTGCGATTGGTTGCTCCTGCTCCGATTGCGATTGATCACTGTTCACTGCGTTTTGCCGATGCGATTAGACCCGGAACTCAAGTTGTATATGAGTTGTAGTTTATATACCAATCGGGTCCGGACTTCCAATCGAAATCGCAACTCTTATATTCTCCGATGTGATTGACCAGTGCTAATGCGATTAGACCTGGAACTCAAGTTGTATATGAGTTGTAGTTTATATACCAATCGGGTCCGGACTTCCAATCGCAATCGCAACTCTTATATTCTCTGATGCGATTGACCAGTGTCGATGCGATTAGAACATGGAACTGAAACATTTGTTAATCATAATTTATAAGTCCATCGGGTCCGGGCTTCAATCACAATCGCAAGTATTTGGTTGAATGTTCCGATTGGCCTATACTGCGATGCTTTGATGCGATTAGGCCGGAATTCAAATATATATTAACCATAATTTATACGCCCATCGGGTCCGAACTCTTAATTGCAATTGCAAGTATTTTAATATGTGTTGCGATGGTTTGTTTCTTTCCGATGCGATTAAGCCGAATTTCAAATTTGTCAAGCCACTGTTTATATGCCCTATCGGGTCCGGAACTCAATCGAAGCTCTTGTCACTATGTTCCGCTGCCAACCTTTTCTCCAATGCGATTGGGTGAGGATCCCACTTTATATTACTTCCTTTCCATTGATCATAACGCAGTCCACTTAAATATATATATTAATGTATATGCCTTCGACCATTGCAAAATATGAAATGCGCGGCATTTATATGTATTGTGATGGATATATATGTATCCTCCAGCGGGTTAGGCGATTCTCGGAATAATGTTTGTATATATATATATGTTTATATATATACTTTGCTGCTTGGGGTTATGCGATTCCCGGAATAAGGTTATGTATAAATATGTAATGCCCATCGGGTAATGATTCTCGGAATATTATATATCTGTCCTCCGGGTTGGGTGATTCTCGGAATTATAACGGCTCTGCCTCTGCCTCTGCTGCTCTGTCACTCTGCCTCTGCCTGTCTCCTTTGCTTGTCTCTGCTATCTCTCTGTTTCTATCTCTTCTTCTTGTCTAATGCTGCTCCTTTCTTCTTCAAATGGTCCTGTCTCTGCTTCACTTTGCTGCCCTGCTTCTTCTTTTTGCTGCTTCTGCTACTCTGTAAGGTCCCACCTTACCTACCATAATTATTATAGATAAATATTATATTAAATCAAAATGCGATATATTTTTTTTAATTTTTATTTATTTATTTATTATTATTATTCTTTTTATTTTTATTTTTTATTTATTTTTTATATATAGAATTTATTGGTGTCCTTTACACTACACCCTGAATTCTATCAACTTATCTTCAAAGCTACCAAGTTCAAGGTTTATCAAGATCCAAAAAAACTACAACCATAATACTTGCTTCTCAAGACTAAAATCACCTTTAAAATATAAATTGTTTAGTGGGATGAATAAATGTCAACCTTTATGAACCACAATTTACAATAAGCTAATTGTTAATTCTGTTGTAATTAAATGTGTTCAAGAGTGACTAATAACATGCTTATGAATTATTTTCTTAAAAGGATAATTTAAATTATATAGAGTTGGCATCCCATAATTAGGAATTCATATGTGAGCTGATATTGCAACAAATTACTTACTACAATTTTGACTTTTCAGCGAGACCCTTTAACTCAATGAGTTATTACGCTAGAAATACCTTGATTGCAAATCTTAAATTAACTTAAGCCTTTTGTTTTATGGACGGTTCATAAACGTAATTAGATGCAACCATTGAACATTATGAAAACCAATTTACAAGTATGGAATGTACAACCATTGAGGCATTTTTTTCAAACACTTACAACCATTATCTCTTTAAGGTGTTTTCACAACAATTAGCTAACATGAATCCAAAGTTACATGACTTCACTTTTTTTTTTGTAAGTAGTGTCAATAATTGAACTTAAGATATTAGTAGACTATCAGTCATATTCATTGTTGAATCTATACCAATGAATATAAATATTTAGAAATTTTAAACATAGCTCACAATATTGTAAGGTATAGCCATTGAGGAATTTTGACAAATGGTTGGCAGTCATAAAACAAGTTGCCGTAAGGTTATTTAAATTTTCAAATTATTAACCATTTATACTTTAAAAACAATTTCCAAGTGGTTAGCCTATATCATATTCATCACTATAAATTATCAGGCAGTTCCAATATAAAAAGAACCAAACAGCAAAACAAAACAACAGGCGGCTCTACATGGAACAACAAATCTGCAAAACAGAGCAGATTTGGGAATCGATGTCCGAAACCTTGATTTTTGAAATCAAAGTTGGGGTGAAATGGCCTATTGGTACAGATACCCCCTGAAGTGGAGCTGAATCGCAACAGGGATCCCCAGAAATGCGATTCTTTAAAACAACAAAATTTATAGCCTAAATGTTTCATTTATGACTTTTGTCAAACATATGGAATGAAAACTTACAACTACACCTCTACATGAGGAAAAACAACCCAAAGTTATGCTACTAATATATGCTCATTGAAATCACACATTTCTAAATCCACCATATGAGTTCTTGAAACATTTTACCACCCACAAGCTAATTCATTTGACATGAGTGACAAGCTTTTTGCACCAATTGCTACAATTTAACAAACACATGGAAGCCCTAAATGCTACAGCCATTAAGGCTTTCTATCAAAATTCTGATAGTACTATTACAACAACTTGAATAACAAAACATTGAAGAATATGAAACATAAGTCATAACTAAAATTTATCTCCAACTTACCTCAAGCATTTGATCTTCCAAACTATACTTTAGTTGCCATTATTTTTGCATTTTATTTTAAGGGTTGATTCTGTAATTCCTCCAAGCATATTTTGGGTACATGTCCATTTTCTTACTTCTGCAAGTTAGCACTTATTTGTGCATAAATAAATTTATAACATTACTCATTCACAGATTTTGTCAAACACTTTGCAAACTATCCTAAAACCATTTATAAAACATGCATCTATTAATTACTTGAAACAGAACCATAAATCGTGAAATACTTACCCAAGTCGTTATGAATTTATTTATTGAAATTACCTTCAACAATATTTGGCTTTCCTTTCTCAAATGCTACAATACCAAGATTAGTACCATAAACTATACCAATAATAACTCCAATATTGAGATCTAAACATCCATACATATAGATTGATCTAGTCTTCATTTTTTAACTAATCAATAATATTTTAGATAACATAAGCCTAAACCAAAATTATATGCTTACAACAATTTAAATGTCTACCTTTTATTTTATGCTAAATCTATACTATAATTTTAGGACAATGGAAATTATACCTGAAGAGATATTCAGCTCCAATCGTTGAGAATATGATCCACCTTCGATCCCTTAACCAACTCATTTGAACCATCCGGTTATCCACCCAACCATATCCAGGGAGAACTCCTCCCCCTGGAACCCCCGAGCTGTAAAAGCTCACAAACAGTACCAAAATACAGCAGTAGAGAGAGAGAGAGATGCAAGGAAAACTAAGGAAAATAGTTTTCACTTCCTCTAAATACCACCCATGTTCAACCTCAATAGATACTTAGTATATTAGTAAGAAATTCAGATTTGTTTTGGAAGTAATTGGATACTCTCCATATCTCTCCCTCTCACAATATTCCTCAAGTCTCTTCCACTCTTGGGATTACCCCCCCTCCTAAATGAGAATACATGAGACTCATCTATAGGAGGAGCGACAATCTCTTTTAATAAAGGAGCATGCATTGTATTCCTTTTAGAGGAGTGTAACTTATGCCATTAAGGAGAGGTATGCATGCCTTATTTAAGGAGAGTGTAACATATGCATTAAAGTGAGTGTAAGAGGAATATTTTATGACACATATTTAATGAGTGTAAGAATATTTTATGACATATATTTAATGAGTGTAAGAATATTTTATGACATATATTTAATGAGTGTAAGAGGAATATGCCATTCCTTGATGAGTGCACAAAAGAGAGTGTAATGTAATATTTAAAATAGAGAGAGTTACATAGAGCCATGAGAGTCATGAAGAAGAGAGGTGTGAAGTGATTGAGGAGATATAATTTCCTTTTAATAATAATATCATAGTCTCATAAAAGATAATAATAATAATAATAATATTAATAATATTAATAATATTGAGGATTAAGTCGAGATTGAACTATTACAATTGATTAATCATAATTTAAGTGATTTTCCTTCAAGTATACTTGTTTACCCATTGATTGGAGGTGATTTACTATTTTTGGAAAGTCATACTTGAAATGGTAGACATGACTTTCTATTTTTAGAAAGTCACTCCAAAATTGTTAGGAATTAGATTATTAAGGAAATTCATCTACGAGTTGCCCATGAGTGGTATTTTCTTCCGGATAATAGGGATTCCACACCCCTATTGTATGCATCTTCATGCCTTAGTAGATTGAGGACTCCGCGCCCTGATCTACTCTAAAGATCCAAGATTCCACACCTTGATCTTTTTAAATATTTAGGACTCCGCGCCCCAAACATTTCCTTATATATTCAAGACTCCACGTCTTTATATTTCATGGATTTAGGACTCCGCGTCCTAATCCTTTTATCATATATCCAAGACTCCATGTCTTTATATTTCATGGATTTAGGACTCCGCGCCCTAATTTCCATGGCTTCTCATCTATTCTGCTTTGAAACTTCGCGTTTCACCTTAAGGTACTGATTGTGAGCTTATACCCATCTGATGGTTCGTTGGTAAGGTCTTCTTCCAAGACCTGCACACATCACAATCTCATTGATCAAATAAATCAAATGAATTTCATAATTAACTTATTCAAATTTTACCAAATATTGTGCATGACTTCCACAGTGATTTTGGTTTTGGAGAAATGACTTCCACAATCATTCATAACTTGAGCATCCCTGTTGGCAATGACCAAGTCCCCTACCACATCATGCTTAATACGAGGCTACGCACATATAATCATACAAATCATCCATAATTCATAATATTTAACCATATGTTCCACATAACCATGATCGTCCATGGATTTGTGCCTCAATTCTAAATCACCATTCACGTCATACACCTATGTCCAAAATCGGACACCAAAAGAGAAAACATCGCTAATATTCTCTTAATCAAAATCAATTCTTGTGCACGCAACGATAGATATTATCATAAGCACACAACAACCAAGTGACCAGGTCATAGCATATAAGCATGTACATAAGTCTTACATACATAATATTATATCAAAATCACCATCTCTAAGTATCATCAAAGCTATCTCACTATAAGGGACACTACACACTCCCCCTCTTGGGCTAAAATTGGCCCGAAGTTTTTCCTACAGTTATAAGATACTTAGTTCTTTTAGATTCTCCTATCAATAAGTTGTTAACCTTATGTATTTGATATATATATTTTTTTCTTCATGTCAATCCATAGTTTAATGTTTTCTAAATTGGAAGCAACTCCATGAAAACTAAACATACCATTCTTAATCAGGTAGAAAGTGTATCCACGCCATATTAGACATGTGTCGATATAAAATACCAAATATTTCTATATCAAAACCAGCCATACAATTTATAGTACCATATAAAAATACTATTGTATGTAATTGATATGATATCTACTTAGTTTATCTATAATAATTTGATATTCTACATGTTCTTCTTTCCCATAGTCTATATGAATCCTACATGTGTCATGTTCTTGGTTCTGTAGGATGTTGAGCTTGCCCAGCTATAAATAGAACACACATTGGTTGTATACATAACAATGATGGTCCATACCATATCACAATCAAATTGGCATACAATAAGCATAAAATAATCCACATACCATTGTTAGTGAAATTACATAACAAAACATGATGTTATATATAAGACCCACTCTTATGCAACAAAACATGACGTTATATCTAAAACACACTCTTACATCCCACTTGATTTATGTCTTCTCAATCCATTTGTCCTCTTTTCATTCCATAAGATGTCCTTGCAATCGAAATATTTAGGATCTATCTTTAGTTTTTACTAAACGTTTACTCTTTAGGAAAAAAAAAATACAATTTGAGGTTCAAGGCACCATTTTTGTTTTTGTTTTTTTTGTTTTTTTGTTTTTTTGTTTTTTTTGTTTTTTTTAACTAACAACCTAAGGTTAAATACAGTCCTCATTGACCCACTTATGTATTATAGATCATTCCTTTAGTTTGCATAATCTTCATTATTATTCACTTCTCTAACTTTAAAATCAATTATGAAATGACTTAGTTAGAAGATCTTCGTTTTGAAAGTAGATTAATGATATATTTCTGAAAGTGGCTTGTAATCAATAACAACTCTCACAATTATGAAAATATGGTAACCTTGATAACTTTATGTCAATTTGTTTTCCAACTATGAAATCAGTCATGATTTATATTCAGTGATTAATCAAATCATTTGATTTCATATCTTATTCCTTACTATTAATACATACACAACAACAAGCTATGAAAACCATACATTTCTCAAAATGTGACGAATCTTGTTAAATTTACATAAGATTTAGACTATCACAAGGGAATTTCTAGCCTAAAGTTAGACCCCTTTTTTTTTTAAGGATAATTACCAACCTCTCAAATTATTACAACATTTTGTAGGACTAATAAATACTCAAACAACTATACATCCCAACAAAAAATTCCTAAATCCAACAATCTCTTCCATTCCACATACAATACACTCATTTTAGGCTTCTAAATCATGCAAGAATTACAATTCATCAAAATGTGATCTCACTCTCCTTCAATTTCTCCCTCAAAAAAATATCACAAGCACGTATTCTTGTAAAACAAGAACTCAACTAAGCTTTTCATTAATCACATGCCTTTTTTTTTTCTTTTTTTCTTTAATTTCAAATCAAACAAGTTCTCACCACATAAAATATTTACCTTCTAAACATGTTATTCTCTTCACAGTTTATAAACAATTTGAATTTTGACGCGATCGCCAAACTAGCAATAGCTTAAAGCAATACATGAGTTCAATCCTCATAATTTCTCTAATTAATTTGGTTAAATAGAATGCAACCAATATTCAACTGATAAAATCATTAAAGAGACTATTATGGCTTTCATAGACCTAATTTGTCTTAAGCCAATAGAAAATTTATTTCATCATCTTATCACAATAATATTTTTCTACATTTCAAGAATTTGAAAGTCATTTTAATTCTACCTAAATTCAATACATACAAAAGGATTACAATACTAGAGGATAGATATCTAGTTCACACTTCCATATATCAAAATCAATTATTCCAAACATTCTAAACCACCTAATGGTGTTTAGTATACCAATCTTAGTATCTTAATTAATGGATTTAAAGCTCAAGAAAATTTGTGTTACAAATCTCTATCCATTTAACTTTAATTACACATAATCATTCCTTAATCATGAATATCTGATTCCATCAAAATATTCTAACTAGAAGAATTACTTAGCTCATAGATATATTTTACTTTGGATTCCATACCCATACCTTACCTCATTACTTATCTCATAGATATATACTAGTATGGATTCCACACCCATACATTTTCTCATAGATATATGCTAGTATGGTTTCCACACCCATACATTAGATCATAGATATATGTTAGTATGGATTCCACACCCATACATTTTCTCAAATATATATGCTAGTATGGATTCCACACCCATACATTAGCTTAAGGAAAACATAACATTCAAGTGTTCCTTAAAATGGCTTCCACAACCCATCATGCACCAATCATTTAAGCCTCTTGTTTATTAGGAAGTTCATACCTCAACCTAGTATTTGACTAATTTAAAGTTATTTGATGCCTAATGTCAACCCAAAATACACAAAATCATGTCAAATAAATCAGAGAAATTTCATTCTTACTTATTAAGAATGTATTCCCAAATCATATTGTAACACATCTAATTAATACACATACATTACTCTTGAATTTACATTCACAGTTAAAAGTGACATCTTTCAAGGTAGCTTTTAGTTAAGTTTCCTTTAGTGTAGGTACGAAAAGATTCAAAATTATCATGATGAACTCAATTATCACGTTAACGGAATCTCAGCCTTACACTTGTTACTCATTCCCAAAGCATACACACCAAGGTCATCACACTATAGTCCAGATTAAGCCAATATTCTTCTTGGTAGATACGATTTTAGCTAGTAAAGATGGCTACTAATCCCATATCACATTGAAAATGATGCACTAAAAATATATGAAACCATGCATTCACTCCACCTATCTCACTCATTGATTGAAAATCAAGTCATTCACATACTTGGGTTTAACCCCAACTTTCTCAAGCACATCCTTTCCCAGCGTGTCTTTAAGCATTTTAACATATTGTTGATAATGTGTCTTAACAAAAATATAAAGGAATATAAGGGAATTTTTTTTATTTTATTTCATGAGTCACTAAATGACATAATGATAATAATATCCTCTATGCAACAACTATGCTTCCAAGTCAAGATATACAAGAACTCAACTTGCATGCAAAATCAACATTCATACATCATCAAACTACAAATAAGCATGTTGGCCCATTAGGCCTAGTGTTGTAACTTGGCTCCGATACCATATGTAAGGTCCCACCTTACCTACCATAATTATTATAGAGAAATATTATATTAAATCAAAATGTGATATATTTTTTTTTAATTTTTATTTATTTATTTATTATTATTATTCTTTATATATATATATATATATATATTATATATATAGAATTTATTGGTGTCCTTTACACTACACCCTGAATTCTATCAACTTATATTCAAAGCTACAAAGTTCAAGATTTATCAAGATCCAAAAAAACTACAACCATAATACTTGCTTCTCAAGACTAAAATCACCTTTAAAATATAAATTGTTTAGTTGGATGAATAAATGTCAACCTTTATGAACCACAATTTACAATAAGCTAATTTTTAATTCTGTTGTAATTAAATGTGTTCAAGAGTGACTAATAACATGCTTATGAATTATTTTCTTAAAAGGATAATTTAAATTATATAGAGTTGGTATTCAATAATTAGGAATTCATATGTGAGAATATTGCAACAAATTACTTATCCCAATTTTGACTTTTCAGGAGGACCCTTTAACTCAGTGGAGTTATTACGCTAGAAACACCTTGGTTGCAAATCCTAAATTAAATTAAGCCCTTTTTTATGAATAATTCATAAACGTAATTAGATGCAACCATTGAACATTATGACAACCGATTTACAAGAATGAAATGTACAGCCATTGAGTCATTTTTTCAAACACTTACAACCATTATCTCTTTAAGGTGTTTTCACAACAATTATCTAACATGAATCCAAAATTACATGACGTTATTTTTTTTTGTGAGTAATGCCAATAATTTAAATCAAGATATAAGTAGACTATAAGCCATATTCATTGTTGAATCTATACCAATAAATGAATATAAATATTTAGGAATTTTTCACATAGCTCACAGCGTTGTAAGGTACAGCCATTTGGGAATTTTGACAAACAATTGGCATTCATTAAACAAGTTTCCATAAAGTTATTTAAATTTTCAAAGTATTAACCATTTATACTTTAAACACAATTTCCAAGTGGTTATCCTATATTAGATTCATCAGTATAAATTATCAGGCAAATCCAATATAAAAAGAACCAAATAGAAAAACAAAACAACATGTGGTTCCTACATGCAGCAACAAATCTGCAAAACAGAGCAGATTTAGGAATCGGTGTCTGAAAACTTGATTTTTGAAATCAAAGTTGGGGTGAAATGTTCCATTAGCCTGGATACCCCCCGAAGTTGATTTGAATCACAACAGGGATGCCCAGATATGTGATTCTTCAAAAAAACAACAACCAAAAGGTCCTGCAATCTTATTTATGACTTCTGTCAAACACATGGTATGAAAACTTACAACTACACCTCTACATGAGGAAAAACAACCCAGAGTTATGCTACTAATATATGCTCATTGAAATCACACATTTCTAAATCCTCCATATGAGTTCTTGAAACATTTTACCACCCACAAGCTAATTCATTTGACATGAGTGACAAGATTTTTGCACCAATTGCTACAATTTAACAAACACATGGAAGCCCTGAATGCTGCAGCGATTAAGGCTTTCTGTCAAAATTCTGATAGTACTATTACAACAACTTGAATAACAAAACATTGAAGAATATGAAACATAAGCCATAACTAAAATTTATCTCCAACTTACCTCAAGCACTTGATCTTCCAAACTATACTTTAGTTGCCATTATTTTTGCATTTTCTTTTAAGGGTTGATTCTGTAATTCATCCAAGCATATTTTGGGTACATGTCCATTTCCTTACTTCTGATGTAAGATGCAAGTTAGCACTTATTCGTGCATAAATAAATTTATAACATTACTCATTAACAGATTTTGTCAAACACTTTGCAAACTATCCTAAAACCATTTATAAAACATGCATCTATTAATTACTTGAAACATAACCATAAATCGTGAAATACTTACCCAAGTCCTTTGGAATTTATTTATTGAAATTACCTTCAACAATATTTGGCTTTCCTTTCTCAAATGCTACAATACCAAGATTAGTACCATAAACTATACCAATAATAACTCCAATATTGAGATCTAAACATCCATACATATATATTGATCTAGTCTTCATTTTTAACTAATCAATAATATTTTAGATAACATAAGGCTAAACCAAAATTAGATGCTTACAACAATTTAAATGTCTACCTTTTATTTTATGCTAAATCTATACTATAATTTTAGGACAATGGAAATTATACCTGAAGAGATATTCAGCTCCAATCGTTGAGAATATGATCCACCTTCGATCTCTTAACCAACTCATTTGAACCATCCGGTTTTCCACCCAACCATATCCAGGGAGAACTCCTCCCCCTGGAACCCCCAAGCTGTAAAAGCTCACAAACAATACCAAAATACAGTAGTAGAGAGAGAGAGATGCAAGGAAAACTAAGGAAAATAGTTTTCACTTCCTCTAAATACCACTCATGTTCAACCTCAATAGATACTTAGTAGATTAGTAAGAAATTCAGAGTTGTTTTGGAAGTAATTGGATACTCTCCATATCTCTCCCTCTCACAATATTCCTCAAGTCTCTTCCACTCTTGGCATTACCCCCTCTCCCCCCAAATGAGAATACATGAGACTCATATATAGGAGGAGCAACAAATTCTTGTCATAAAGGAGGAGTAATATGCATGCATTGTATTCCATTTAGAGGAGTGTAACTTATGCCATTAAGGAGAGGTATGCATGCCTTATTTAAGGAGAGTGTAACATATGCATTGAAGAGAGTGTAAGAGGAATATTTTATGACATATCATTAATGAGTGTAAGAGGAATATTTTATGACATATCATTAATGAGTGTAAGAGGAATATGACATTCCTAGATGAGTGCATAAAAGAGAGTGCAATTTAATATTTAAAATAGAGAGAGTTACATAGAGCCATGAGAGTCATGAAGGAGAGAGGTGTGAAGTGATTGAGGAGATATAATTTCCTTTTAATAATAATATCATAGTCTCATAAAAGATAATAATATTAATAATATTAATAATATTGAGGATTAAGTCGAGATTGAACTATTACAATTGATTAATCATAATTTAAGTGATTTTCCTTGAAGTATACTTGTTTACCCATTGATTGGAGGTGATTTACTACTTTTGGAAAGTCATACTTGAAATGGTAGACATGACTTTCTATTTTTAGAAAGTCACTCCAAAATTGTTAGGAATTAGATTATTAAGGAAATTCATCTACGAGTTGCCCATGAGTGGTATTTTTCTTCCGGATAATAGGGATTCCGCACCCCTATTGTATGCATCTTCATGCCTTAGTAGATTGAGGACTCCGCGCCCTGATCTACTCTAAAGATCCAAGATTCCACACCTTGATCTTTTTAAATATTCAGGACTCCGCGCCCCAAACATTTCCTTATATATTTAAGACTCCACGTCATTATATTTCATGGATTTAGGACTCCGCGTCCTAATCCTTTTATCATATATCCAAGACTCCACGTCTTTATATTTCATGGATTTAGGACTCCGCGCCCTAATTTCCATGGCTTCTCATCTATTCTGCTTTGAAACTCCGCGTTTCACCTTAAGGTACTGATTGTGAGCTTATACCCATCTGATGGTTCGTTGGTAATGTCTTCTTCCAAGACCTGCACACATCACAATCTCATTGATCAAATAAATCAAATGAATTTCATAATTAACTTATTCAAATTTTACCAAATATTGTGCATGACTTCCACAGTCATTTTGGTTTTGGAGAAATGACTTCCGCAGTCATTCATAACTTGAGCATCCCTATTGGCAATGACCAAGTCCCCTGCCACATCATGCTTAGTACGAGATTATGCACATATAATCATACAAATCATGTATCATCCATAAATCATAATTAACCATATGTTCTACATAACCATGATCGTCCATGGATCTGTGTCTCAATTCTGAATCACCATTCACGTCATACACCTATGTCCAAAATAGGATACCAAAAGAGAAAACATCGCTAATATTCTCTTAACCAAAATCAATTCTTGTGCACGCAACCATAGATATTATAATAAGCACACAAAAACCAAGTGACTAGGTCATAGCATATAAGCATGTACATAAGTCTTACATACATAATATTATATCAAAATCACCATCTCTAAGTATCATCAAAGCTATCTCACTATAAGGGACACTACATACTCCCCCTCTTGGGCTAAACTTGGCTCGAAGTTTTTCCTACAGTTATAAGATACTTAGTTCTTTTAGATTCTCCTATCAATAAGTTGTTAACCTTATGTATTTGATATATTTTTTTTTCTTCATGTCAATCCATAGTTTAATGTTTTCTAAATTGGAAGCAACTCCATGAAAACTAAACATACCATTCTTAATCAGGTAGAAAATGTATCCACGCCATATTAGACATGTGTCGATATAAAATACCAAATATTTCTATATCAAAACCAGCCATACAATTTATAGTACCATATAAAAATACTATTGTATGTAATTGATATGATATCTACTTAGTTTATCTATAATAATTTGATATTCTACATGTTCTTCTTTCTCATAGTCTATATGAATCCTACATGTGTCATGTTCTTGGTTCTGTAGAATGTTGAGCTTGCCCAACTATGAATAGAACACACATTGGTTGTATACATAACAATGATGGTCCATACCATATCACAATCAAATTGGCATACAATAAGCATAAAATAATCCACATACAATTGTTAGTGAAATTACGTAACTAAACATGATGTTATATATAAGACCCACTCTTATGCAACAAAACATGACGTTATATATAAAACACACTCTTACATCCTACTTGCTTTATGTCTTTTCAATCCAATTTTTCCTCTTTTCATTCCATAAGACATCCTTGCAATTGAAATATCTAGGATTTATCTTTAGTTTTTACCAAACGTTTACTCTTTAGGCAAAAGTACAATTTGAGGTTCAAGGCACCAATTTTTTTTTTTTTTAAACTAAAAACCTAAGGTTAAATACATTCCTCATTGACCCACTTATGTATTATAGATCATACATTTAGTTTTCATAATCTTCATTATTATTCACTTCTCTAACTTGAGAATCAATTATGAAATGAATCTATTAGAAGATCTTCATCTAAAAGCAGATTAATGATATATTTTTTAAAATGACTTTTAATCAAGAACAAATCTCACAATTATGCAAATATGGTATCTATATTACTGAATCTACCTTGATAACTCTAAGTCAATTTGTTTTCCAACTATTAAATCGCTCATGATTTCTATTTAGTAATTAATCAATTCATTTTCTTTCATGTCTTATCCCTTACTATTAATACGTACGCAACAACAAACTATGAAAACCATAAATTTCTCAAAATGTGATGAATCTTGTCAAATTTAAATAAGATTTAGACTATCACAAGGGAATTTCTAGCCTCAAGTTAAAACCTTTTGCTTTAAGGAGAATTACCACCCTCTCAAATTATTACAACATTCTGTAGGACTAATAAATACTCATACAACTATACATCCCAACACAAAATTCCAAAATCAAACAATCTCCCCCATTCCACATATAATACAATCATCATGCAATAATTCGAATCAATCAAAATGTGATCTCACTCTCCTTCAATTTCTCCCTCAAAAAATATCACAAGCACATATTCTTGTAAAACAACAACTCAACTAAGCTTTTAATTAATCACATGTTTTTTTTTTTCAAATAAAACAAGTTCTCACCACATAAAATATTTACCTTCTAAACATGTTATTCTCTTCACAATTTGTAAATAATTTGAATTTTGACGTGATCGCCTAACTAACAATAGTTTAGAGAAATACATGAGTTCAATCCTCATAATTTTTCTAGTTAATTTTGTTAAATAGAATGCAACCAATATTCAACTGATAAGATCATTAAAGAGACTATTATGGCTTTCCTAGACCTAATTTGTCTTAAGCCAATAGAAAAGTTATTTCATCAACTTATCACAATAATATTTTTCTACATTTCAAGAATTTGAAAGTCATTTTAATTCTACCTAAATTCAATACATACAAAAGGATTACAATACTAGAGGATAGATATCTAGTTCACACTTCCATATATCAAAATCAATTATTCCAAACATTATAAACCACCTAATGGTGTTTAGTATACCAATCTTAGTATCTTCATTAATGGATTTAAAGCTCAAGCACATTTGTGTTACAAATCTCTATCCATTTAACTTTAATTACACATAATCATTCCTTAATCATGAATATCAGATTCCATCAAAATATTCTAACTAGAAGAATTACTTAGCTCATAGATATATTTTACTTTTGATTCCACACCCATAACTTACCTCATTACTTATCTCATAGATATATACTAGTATGGATTCCACACCCATACATTTTCTCATAGATATATGCTAGTATGGTTTCCACACCCATACATTAGATCATAGATATATGTTAGTATGGATTCCACACCCATATATTTTCTCATAGATATATGCTAGTATGGATTCCACACCCATACATTAGCTTAAGGAAAACATAACATTCAAGTGTTCCTTAAAATGGTTTCCACAACCCATCATGCACTAATCATTTAAGCCTCTTGTTTATTAGGAAGTTAATACCTCAACCTAGTATTTGAGTAATTTAAAGTTATTTGATGCCTAATGTCAACCCAAAATACACAAAATCATGTCAAAGAAATCAGAGAAATTTCATTCTTACTCATTAAGAATGTATTCCCAAATCCTATTTTAACACATCTACTTAATACACATACATTACTCTTGAGTTTACATTCACAGTTAAACGTGACATCTTTCAAGGTAGCTTTTAGTTAATTTTCCTCTAGTTTAGGTACGAAAAGATTCAAAATTATCTTGATGAACTCAATCATCACGTTAATGGAATCTCAGCCTTACACTTGTTACTCATTCCCAAAGCATACGCACCAAGGTCATCACACTATAGTCCAGATTAAGCCAATATTCTTCTCGGTAGATACGATTTCAGCAAGTAAAGATGGTTACTAAGCCCATATCACATTGAAAATGATGCACTAAAAATATATGAAACCACGCATTCACTCCACCTATCTCACTCATTGATTGAAAATCAAGTCATTCACATACTTGGGTTTAACCCCAAATTTCTCAAGCACATCCTTTCCCAGCATGTCTTTAAGCATTTTAACATATTGTTGATAATGTGTCTTAACAAAAATATAAAGGAATATAAGGGAATTTTATTTTATTTTATTTCATGAGTCACTAAATGACATAATGATAATAATATCCTCTATCCAACAACTATGCTTCCAAGTCAAGATATACAAGAACTCAACTTGCATGCAAAATCAACATTCATACATCATCAAACTACAAATAAGCATGTTGGCCCATTAGGCCTAGTGTTGTAACTTGGCTCCGATACCATATGTAAGGTCCCACCTTACCTACCATAATTATTATAGAGAAATATTATATTAAATCAAAATGCGATATTTTATTTTTTATTTTTATTTTTATTATTATTATTATTCTTTATTTTATTTTATTTTATTATTATTATTATTATTATTGTTTTTTTATATAGAAGTTATTGGTGTCCTTTACACTACACCCTAAATTCTATCAACTTATCTTCAAAGCTACCAAGTTCAAGGTTTATCAAGATCCAAAAAAAATACAACCATAATACTTGCTTCTCAAGACTAAAATCACCTTTAAAATATAAATTGTTTAGTGGGATGAATAAATGTCAACCTTTATGAACCACAATTTACAATAAGCTAATTGTTAATTCTGTTGTAATTAAATGTGTTCAAGAGTGACTAATAACATGCTTATGAATTATTTTCTTAAAAGGATAATTTAGATTATATAGAGTTGGCATCCCATAATTAGGAATTCATATGTGAGCTGATATTGCAACAAATTACTTACTGCAATTTTGACTTTTCAGCGAGACCCTTTAACTCAATGAGTTATTACGCTAGAAATACCTTGATTGCAAATCTTAAATTAACTTAAGCCTTTTGTTTTATGGATGGTTCATAAACGTAATTAGATGCAACCCTTGAACATTATGAAAACCAATTTACAAGTATGGAATGTACAACCATTGAGGCATTTTGTCAAACACTTACAACCATTATCTCTTTAAGGTGTTTTCACAACAATTAGCTAACATGAATCCAAAGTTGCATGACTTCATTTCTTTTTGTAAGTAGTGTCAATAATTGAACTTAAGATATTAGTAGACTATCAGCCATATTCATTGTTGAAGCTATACCAATGAATATAAGTATTTAGAAATTTCAAACATAGCTCACAATATTGTAAGGTACAACCATTGAGGAATTTTGACAAATAGTTGGCAGTCATAAAACAAGTTGTCGTAAGGTTATTTACATTTTCAAATTATTAACCATTTATACTTTAAAAACCATTTCCAAGTGGTTAGCCTATATCAGAATCATCACTATAAATTATCAGGCAGTTCCAATATAAAAAGAACCAAACAGCAAAACAAAACAACAGGCGGTTCTACATGCAACAACAAATCTGCAAAACAGAGCAGATTTGGGAATTGATGTCCGAAACCTTGATTTTTGAAATCAAATTTGGGGTGAAATGGTATATTGGTACGGATACCCCCTGAAGTGGAGCTGAATCGTAACAGGGACGCCCAGAAATGCGATTCTTTAAAACAACAAAATTTATAGCCTAAATGTTTCATTTATGACTTTTGTCAAACATATGGAATTAAAACTTACAGCTACACCTCTACATGAGGAAAAACAACCCAGAGTTATGCTACTAATATATGCTCATTGAAATCACACATTTCTAAATCCACCATATGAGTTCTTGAAACATTTTACCACCCACAAGCTAATTCATTTGACATGAGTGACAAGCTTTTTGCACCAATTGCTATAATTTAAAAAAAACACATGGAAGCCCTGAATGCTACAGCCATTAAGGCTTTCTATCAAAATTCTGATAGTACTATTAAAACAAATTGAATAACAAAACATTGAAGAATATGAAACATAAGCCATAACCAAAATTTATCTCCAACTTACCTCAAGCATTTGATCTTCCAAACTATGCTTTAGTTGCCATTATTTTTGCATTTTCTTTTAAGGGTTGATTCTGTAATTCCTCCAAGCATATTTTGGGTACATGTCCATTTTCTTACTTCTGCAAGTTAGCACTTATTCGTGCATAAATAAATTTATAACATTACTCATTCACAGATTTTGTCAAACACTTTGCAAACTATCCTAAAACCATTTATAAAACATGCATCTATTAATTATTTGAAACAAAACCATAAATCATGAAATACTTACCCAAGTCCCTTGGAATAAATTTATTGCAATTACCTTCAACAATATTTGGCTTTCCTTTTTCAAATGCTACAATACCAAGATTAGTACCATAAACTACACCAATAATAACTCCAATATTGAGATCTAAACATCCATGCATATATATTAATCTAGTCTTCATTTTTTAACTAATCAATAATATTCTAGATAACATAAGCCTAAACCAAAATTAGATGCTTACAACAATTTAAATGTCTACTTTTTATTTTATGCCAAAGCTATACTACAATTTTAGGACAATGGAAATTATACCTGAAGAGATATTCAGCTCCAATCGTTGAGAATATGATCCACCTTCGATCCCTTAACCAACTCATTTGAACCATCCGATTTTCCACCCAACCATATCCAGGGAGAACTCCTCCCCCTGGAACCCCCGAGCTGTAAAAGCTCACAAACAGTACCAAAATACAACAGTAGAGAGAGAGATGCAAGGAAAACTAAGGAAAATAGTTTTCACTTCCTCTAAATACCACTCATGTTCAACCTCAATAGATACTTAGTAGATTAGTAAGAAATTCAGATTTGTTTTGGAAGTAATTGGATACTCTCCATATCTCTCCCTCTCACAATATTCCTGAAGTCTCTTCCACTCTTGGCATTACCCCCTCTCCCCCCTAAATGAGAATACATGAGACTCATATATAAGAGAAGCAAAAAATTCTTGTCATAAAGGAGGATTAATATGCATGCATTGTATTCCATTTAGAGGAGTGTAACTTATGCCATTAAGGAGAGGTATGCATGCCTTATTTAAGGAGAGTGTAACATATGCATTAAAGTGAGTGTAAGAGGAATATTTTATGACACATATTTAATGAGTGTAAGAATATTTTATGACATACATTTAATGAGTGTAAGAGGAATATGCCATTCCTTGATGAGTGCATAAAAGAGAGTGTAATGTAATATTTAAAATAGAGAGAGTTACATAGAGCCATGAGAGTGATGAAGGAGAGAGGTGTGAAGTGATTGAGGAGATATAATTTCCTTTTAATAATAATATCATAGTCTCATAAAAGATAATATTAATATTAATAATATTAATAATATTGAGGATTAAGTCGAGATTGAACTATTACAATTGATTAATCATAATTTAAGTGATTTTCCTTCAAGTATGCTTGTTTACCCATTGATTGGAGGTGATTTACTATTTTTGGAAAGTCATACTTGAAATGGTAGACATGACTTTCTATTTTTAGAAAGTCACTCCAAAATTGTTAGGAATTAGATTATTAAGGAAATTCATCTACGAGTTGCCCATGAGTGGTATTTTCTTCCGGATAATAGGGATTCCACACCCCTATTGTATGCATCTTCATGCCTTAGTAGATTGAGGACTCCGCGCCCTGATCTACTCTAAAGATCCAAGATTCCACACCTTGATCTTTTTAAATATTCAGGACTCCGCGCCCCAAACATTTCCTTATATATTCAAGAATCCACGTCTTTATATTTCATGGATGTAGGACTCCGCGTCCTAATCCTTTTATCATATATCCAAGACTCCACGTCTTTATATTTCATGGATTTAGGACTCCGCGCCCTAATTTCCATCGCTTCTCATCTATTCTGCTTTGAAACTCCGCGTTTCACCTTAAGGTACTGATTGTGAGCTCATACCCATTTGATGGTTCGTTGGTAAGGTCTTCTTCCAAGATCTGCACACATCACAATCTCATTGATCAAATAAATCAAATGAATTTCATAATTAACTTATTCAAATTTTACCAAATATTGTGCATGACTTCCACAGTCATTTTGGTTTTGGAGAAATGACTTTCGTAGTCATTTATAACTTGAGCATCCCTGTTGGAAATGACCAAGTCCCCTGCCACATCATGCTTAATACGAGACTACGCACATATAATCATACAAATCATGTATCAGCCATAATTCATAATATTTAACCATATGTTCCACATAACCATGATCATCCATGGATCTGTGTCTCAATTTTGAATCACCATTCACGTCGTACACCTATTTCCAAAATAGGATACCAAAAGAGAAAACATCGCTAATATTCTCTTAACCAAAATCAATTCTTGTGCACGCAACCATAGATATTATCATAAGCACACAACAACCAAGTGACCAGGTCATAGCATATAAGCATGTACATAAGTCTTACATACATACTATTATATCACAATCACCATCTCTAAATATCATCAAAGCTAGCTCACTATAAGGGACACTACATACTCGACCTCTGCCTCTACCTTTGCTGTACCTCTGTTCTTTGCCTATCTCTGCATCTGCTGCCTTCTTTGCACTACATTTATTAAGTTCAAATCTTTTGTACATTACGTTGCCTCTGCTTCTATTCACTGTCTCTGCTTTGTCTGCTGCCTCATTTCCTTATCTGTCTTTCTTCTTTTGCTGCCTTGCTACCTCTTCCTATGCTTTCTCTGCTCCTTGGCTAATGTTTCAAGTGCTCCTCCTTTGTCATCTCCTTTGCCTTATTGCTGGTTCAGGTGCTGCTCCTTTGTGCTCCTTTTCCATCAATGACAACATTTCCAACAGTCTCCCCCTTTGGCATTGATGGCAACACATCCACCGATAATCCAATGCTTCCTCCAGATCTTCCTCTGTCTAGCTTCTTTTAGAAGAATTTTTCTTCTATTTCTTGCTTTTCCTCCCCCTTTGACATCAATGGCAAAGGGTTGCACATTTCTCAGTGTTGATTCTTTCTTTGCATTTCTTCTCTCTGAGATGTGTTTAGGCCTTCTTCTTCTGACTGTGTACCTTGATGCTCCAAACTGGTGCATAAGGGTTGTTGAGAGAACACTTTTGAGAATATTTGAACTTGTAAATACACATTAAGTCGATATCATTCCAAAGCATAGACTCCTTGCACTTGTATAGAGAGTAAGTGATGAAAACTATATTTAATCAGAATTGTATAATAAGAGATGCATTATTGGATCAAGACTTAAATATTGTGAATGCTTCTAGTGACATATCAGTCTTGCTTCAGTTATACTTCAGTTTATATCTGATTTAGTGCGCCAATACCTTTCTATTGAGGAAGATTGTATATGGAATAAGTCTTCTTCTGCAATAGACATCTGCAGTACCACACTTGTTCAATTGTGATGAAGCCAATATATCCTTTATTGTTGCGGTACACCTTTCCTGCCTGTTGGTGATGATATGACCTAGGATGTTGATATTATCCTTAATAGTTGAAGGTTCTTGTTATAGATGTGATCAATGATTTAACCAAAATTTGATCTAAGAGATCAAATTCCCTTACTACTTGCATAATGTACTTTCACAACAAAACCTTGAGGTAGGATGCATTCAATGTATTGGTCAATCTCAATTATTAGCCATGCAATTCATTTATGTAATAAGGGGTATGTATGTCAACGATCAATTTCTCTTTACTGATCAAATAGTGCTTCATACTTCAGATATTTTGACTGTTCTATCAGGATGATCTTCCCCATAAGCATATTCAAGATGTTTAATTGAAAACTCAACAAACCATTTTCACACAGTTTTATGACTAATCTTAAGGAAAAGGCCTTGAATTTATATATGTACTGACTTCAGGAAGGCATGCAATTAAATATAGAGTAAGATACTGCTTCAAAGTTCAATATAATGCTTCAATTGTAAACAACATACTGATCCTTTAGCTCTGCTACTGACCTTTTCATGCTGAATGCATAATCCATATAACGCTGGGAATACTACCTTGATGTACTTTTGCCATAATTCTTTGATCCTGAGGACCTGTATCATACCACTGTTCCATGACAATACTTGATATTCTGTAGCTAAGCATGCTGCTGTACCAAGTTCCAATTGATACTACCTTGATAAATTATGCAAATATTTCACTTTAGCTTGCACATGAACCCATAGTTTCTACTATTTATATTTCCATTGTTCACACCAACAGTCATCAATATCCTGAATTTGATCTTGACATCTTAACTATTTTCTTTTTCTGTCATTCTGGTTTAAAAGAATGTCACTGCATTTTATTTTCTTGGACTACTCCAGAATCATTGCTGCTTTAAAAATCAATTCAACAGTTCTAAAATAAAGATCTTTGGGAAGGAATCTTCAATTTCTTTTCTATGAATCTTCATGGGAATATCACTCAGAAATTTATCACTTATTTGACTATACTCCTCCAAGGAGACTTTTCATAGATGAGTGATGTAATGATATTAATGATGACAAACACTTTTCTTACTCATTCTTCTTAATGTGTGTCATTGTCAATTCTAGCAATATGATTCACAATTTGATCATCATTTAAGGTGCTGATGTTTTCTTTCTATTACCATGGCTTCTTGTTGCCTTCTCTTCTTCCATCAATCTGTCAGCTAATTAAAACATCAGATAATCTTCTACCTCTATAGTTCTCTGTTAGAGGAATTTCCTTTCACTTCCTGATCTCATAGCTGTTCTCATTTCATGGAGCTCTTCTTAGAATACTTTCATGGGTTCTATATATGAACTGCTCCCCCCCGGGATGTTGCTTCATCTTTGTCACTAGATGGAGTTTTGCTTTGCTTCTTAGAGCAGCTCCCCCTGAGACTATGCTAGATTCATTATGTTATGGAGATAATAGGCTCCCCATTTCTCTTTTCCTTCCATACTTTATTGGGGTTCATCATAGTGTCTGCTCTTCTTTTAGATTCATAGTTTTGCTTGATTTGCTTTGTTTCCATCGTATGTCTACAATTCTTTAATATATATGGAAATTTACAGTCCTTTGATTTGTGGCCAAGCTTGAGGCATGTATAACATATTATTTTATCAAAGTATATTTGAGCTGATGTATAATATTTCATTCCCCTTTTTGAACATAATTTACAATCAACAGATTTATGTCCAAATTCATTGCATGTATAACAATAGCCATGGAAATGATTTGTGTACCTCGTGAAAGATTGTCCTTTCCATTTGCTTTCTTGAGGGATTCTTCTCTTTTGCTGCATCCTTTGCTGGTTGGACTGGATTGGCTTTGTCTTGCAATATACTGCATTATGTCCTTGTTTGTGGCTGGAAAAACATGTGCTATTTTCCATAGGAGGAAGGAACCTCCTTTGAAATCTTCCGAATTTGTTCAATTCATCCTTAGGAGCATATGAGCCTTTAGTAGTTGATTGTTTCATCTTCTCATTCTCTGTTCTTTCATGTTGTTGCTTGTTTTTGTTTGTTTCTTTGCACATATTGTTCTTGCTGGCTTCTTCTTCTGTGGGAATCTTCTGAGCTGCATCACTGTTCTTTACAGCTTTTACAAAAATGATTTTCTTGTTATCTTCAACCTTGGACTTACTAGTTTCACGTTCATATCCTATCCCAGTCTTTATGATAGGTGACCTTTGTGCATTTAGAATCTGGTCCAACTGTCTAGAGCCTTTCATTAGAGGTGTGTTCATTAATAGTTCTCTTTGGGATTTTTCTAAGTTCTTTCTCAGGCTCACTACTTCTTCTTCCAATCTTTCACATTCCAGATTTTTCTCTCATTTGTTGCAGCAGAGTGTCTTATATTTTCTTTTCTTCTTCAAGGTGTGTCTTCAGGCCAATAATTTGTTTCTTATCTTCATATTCTCTCTCATCACATATTTGCACCAATGTCTTCAGGTCTTTGTTTTCATTCTTCAGTCTTTCTATTTCATTCAAGGCTGTGTCAAGTTTGGCTTTTTCTTTAGTTATAATTTCTTCATGGTTCTTATCTCCATTCATACTAGCAGGTACTTCATTTGATTGAATATTTTCCTGTTGACATGAATTTTTCTTCTTCTTAATTCTCTTATCCTTCTTGTCAGTGCAGTCCTTAGTGTCTACTCCATGTATGAAGTGCAATCTATCCCATATTTCTTTTGCAGAGGTTAAATCCATTATCAACTCAAGCTCCTTGTTATGAATATTGTTATATATCACACATTTTTCCTTGGCATTCCTCTGTTGTTCTTTCACTGTGGGGAAGTCTGTGCAGTAACCATCACAAACAAGCTTCCATACCTCAGGTTCATCAGCCATTAAACCTGTCTTAACCTTATCTCTCCATTTAGGAAAGTTTGTTGTATTTAGCACAGGTACATTTTGATAGTCCATGACTCAACCAGATCTCCTTCAAGCTATTAGGCTTACACCAAAGGAACCAGCTCTGATACCAATTGTTGAACCCTTAGTTAAACTGAAAGAGGGGGGTGAATCAATTTAACACATACATGGACTTTTAAAATTTTTCCCTTAAATCTTATTTACACCTTTATTTCATGGTCAACTTAATATGTGAGCAATCTTAATTTGTGAGAAGCAAGTATCAAGCAGATTTGTTAATGTAACAACAGTCTTAATATGCAAGCAACATGTATTAAGAAGATTAGATAAACCACATCAACACATAGACATTATTCACAGAGACACCAGATATAAGTGGAAACCCATAAAGGGAGAAAACCACATCTTATTATTGTTGTGATGCAAAGGCAAGCTCCAACTCCCTCTCACCCCTGTTTTTCTGCAGGCACCAACCTACAGGAGGCTCCTACCTCAATTCTGCAAGCTACAACTTGCAAGGAAGCACCAACTCCCTTCAGTTTTCTGCAGGCACCAACCTACAGGAGGCTCGGCCTCAGTGCCGCAAGCTACAACGAGGAAGCTCCCGACTCCAATCTATTTTTAGAGGGCACTGACCTACGGACTCCTACCTCGATCCAGCCTGAGCGACATCTATCAAGCTACAACTTGATGTGGAAGCACCAACTCCCATTTATTTTCTGCAGGCACCAACCTACAGGAGGCTCCTACCTCGGTCAGCTACAACTGACATCTATCAAGCTACAACTTGATAGGGAAGCTCCAACTTCCTTACTCTTTCAAAAGAAAAACACTTGCTGATTTACCTTGGATATCAGCTCTGTTTTGTACCTTCTTCTCTGTTGTTCATCAACTCTTATATCAGACCTGCATCATCTCTGCTCAGCCCCTTCTTCTTCTTTTCTCAGCTCCTCCTTATTCACATTCTTCTTGCAGCTTGCTTATTCTCTTCAACTCTCTTTAATTCTGCTGCACACTCTCTCCTTTTCTCATTCTATTTTCATCCATCTTCTCCCCTTGGATATTACCCTGTTTTATACAAAAACAACTTCATGGTTTTTTGTATTCCACTGGGAATTCGAAATGGACGGCCATGTCTCTTTGCCTTCTGCCTTCTCATCTCTTTTCAGCTCGCTCAGAAAAATGTAACTGTAGGTGCTTATTTTAATATTACAGTGGGATATTTTCTTTCTTCCGGAGACTCTCCAATGCATCACAAACAATATAAACCAACTAAAATATTACATTTAATTACAATGAGAGCTCCAACTCACTCATACCGCCTTTTGGATCGCTGCGCATTTGTCTTTTCTTTGACTGTGTTTGTCCCTTTCTCTCCTCTGTGTGCCTTTCTGTTTATGGCTGCTGCGTAACTCCTGTATTTATGAACTGAATTTTTTCATTTTAATATCAGCGCTTGATATATATATATATATATATATATATATATATATATATATATATATATATATATATATATATATATATGAAACTGCTGACTGTAATTCTGGGCAAATTCCAACCCTTTACGCACAGCAAGTGTCTTGTTGATGTGGGAGTTCCGCAAGCGGAACATACATACACCACAACTGTATTAAATAAAGAATCACCCTCCACCTTGAGCCGAGGCCCATGGGTCTACAGACTACCCGACATATTTTAATACCATCGCAACCATCGTTTTATCCTTATGACAGCTCTTATATATATATATATATATATATATATATATATATATATATATATATATATCCCAACTTTCATTATACTAGCTGCCTTTTATTATGCCTTTAAATCAATTCTCGGCGTATATAATAAAAACTGTTTAAAACATATAAAAACTCCTTTCGAGCCCTCTTGCCACGTTTCTCGATGCAATATATTGCTCCTCCGATTGCGATTGGTTGCTCCTGCTCCGATTGCGATTGATCACTATTCACTGCATTTTACCAATGCGATTAGACCTAGAACTCAAGTTGTATATGAGTTGTAGTTTATATACCAATCGGGTCTGGACTTCCAATCGCAATCGCAAATCTTATATTCTCCGATGCGATTGACCAGTGCCGATGCGATTAGACCTGGAACTCAAGTTGTATATGAGTTGTAGTTTGTATACCAATCGGGTCCGGACTTCCAATCGCAATCGCAACTCTTATATTCTCCGATGCGATTGACCAGTGCCGATGCGATTAGAACATGGAACTGAAACATTTGTTAATCATAATTTATAAGTCCATCGGGTCCGGGCTTCAATCGAAATCGCAAGTATTTGGTTGAATTTTCCGATTGGCCTATACTGCGATGCTCCGATGTGATTAGGCCGGAATTCAAATATATATTAACCATCATTTATACGCCCATCGGGTCCGAAATCTTAATCGCAATCGCAAGTATTTTAATATGTGTTGCGATTGTTTGTTTCTTTCCGATGCGATTAAGCTGGATTTCAAACTTATCAAGCCACTGTTTATATGCCCTATCAGGTCCGGAACTCAATCGGAGCTCTTGTCACTATGTTCCACTGCCAACCTTTTCTCCGATGCGATTGGGTGAGGATCCCAATTTATATTACTTCCTTTCCATTGATCATAACGTGCTCCACTTAAATATATATATTAATGTATATGCCTTGGACCATTGCAAAATATGAAATGTGTGACATTTATATGTATTGTGATGGATATATATGTATCCTCCAATGGGTTAGGCGATTCCCGGAATAATGTTTGTATATATATATATATATATATATATATATATATGTTTATATATATATATATATGTTTATATATATACTTTTCCGCTTGGGGTTATGCAATTCCCAGAATAAGGTTTATGTATAAATATGTAATTCCCATCGGGTAATGATTCTCAGAATATTATATATCTGTCCTCCGGGTTGGGCGATTCTCGAAATTATAATGGCTCTTCCTTTGCCTCTGCTGCTCCTTCACTCTGCCTCTGCCTGTCTCCTTTGCTGTCTCCTTTTCCTGTCTCTGCTATCTCTCTGTTTCTATCTCTTCTTCTTGTCTAATGCTGCTCCTTGCTTCTTCAAATGGTCCTGTCTCTGCTTCTCTTTGCTGCCCTGCTTCTTCTTTTTGCTGCTTCTGCTACTCGACCTCTGCCTCTGCCTTTGCTGTACCTCTGTTCTTTGCCTATCTCTGCATCTGCTGCCTTCTTTGCACTACATTTATTAAGTTCAAATCTTTTGTACATTACGTTGCCTCTGCTTCTATTCACTGTCTCTGCTTTGTCTGCTGCCTCAGTTCCTTATCTGTCTTGCTTCTTTTGCTGCCTTGCTACCTCTTCTTATGCTTTCTCTGCTCCTTGGCTGATGTTTCAAGTGCTCCTCCTTTGCCTTATTGCTAGTTCAGGTGCTGCTCCTTTGTGCTCCTTTTCCATCAATGACAACATTTCCAACATTACGTTGGTGGATTCTCTTTGGTTGACTAGGGGCATCGCCAGCTCTTACGTGACATTATGCTATCACTCGTAAGAAATATTATCAAGGCCCATTTATTTTGGAGTGTGTGAGGATGTAATAGGTCTTCTAGGATTTTGAGTATCACCCGAAAACAAATAAAACCATCGTTTTTTCTTGATTGATCACATATATTAAGTTAAAGGGAAATTTCATTTCATTTTCGCTTTGTTTTATGTATGTGACCATTAATTTTTCATGATCATAGACTCGATCCCCTCAAAATTTTCCAAAACGTAACCTAGTCGACACTCAAACGGTCCCAACGGAACCTCGTTGGTCTAAGCATATTTTGGACCTCCCCCAATTACCGGGAGGGGTTCCAGATCTTTCGCCATTCAGGCATCAAAGATAGAACATCACCATCGTCGTTGGTTCATCCTTTTTTGGAGCAACCTTAGTTGGGAACCCTAATTTTTCTCCCAACGCCACACCGCACACCACTCCCCCCTTGTCCCCTAGGGGCAAAGGAGCACATCCCATATTGGAAGCCAACTGAATTCACAATAGGGTACGTCAGAGGCTAACCCTTGTTCTAACTATAAATTCGTGTCTTCACATTTGGCCATGGCGTCAACCTCTCAGTCACCCTTCTTGGCTGCGTTGAATCTACCCAATTTAACCAAGCTCACAAATGACCCCATCGCACATGACCCCAATTGGCCTCCCATGCCCAAGAAGCTCCATTTGGTACCAAAGTTTGAAGGTAAGCAAGCAGAAGACCCAGGTAATCATGTAATGACCTTTCACTTGTGGTGCTCATCGAATAGCAACATTGATGATACTATTCTGTTGAGTCTATTTCAACAAACTCTTATAGGAGTGGCCGTGAAATGGTACGTTGAGAAACCACTTACTTCACATAGAAAATTTAGTGCCCTCGCTACCATGTTCCTCACATACTTTCAATTGCCCATTCACCATGATTCGGGAATGGAATTACTAACTCATTTCAGACAATCCCCCTCCAACCATATCTCAGAGCATCTCCATGAATGGAGACAACATCGCAGTTTATGCAAATCTAAACTCGACAACTGAGTCCTTTTAGATTTATTCTTGAAAACTTTGACAACGGATATTTCAAAGGATTTGGTGCAATGCGACCCCACATCCAAAGAGGACGCAATCAGTAAATCCCAGCAGCTTGAAATGATCTATACGTAGTCAGGATACATTTACAATATCCTTCCTAACACCGCGTGCCTGAAAAATTATCAAGAATTTCCAGGCCCCTCTAACTCTGCAAACGGTCTAATTGGGTTAATGACTGAAGGGTACCTAGGTAGTAGCAATACAAATCCTAGTTACACAAATAGTTCTACCCAGAATATGTCTTAACCCAGATTTCAAAGTCATCATATGCCACAACAAAATTTGACTAATAGGGCGCAAGCGTATCACCAAGGAGGACCTTACCCTCCAGCTGAGGGGACCCAGTGCACAGAAAGAAACACTGACAGAAGAGCTCCCCCCCAACGGCCAGGTGCAAACATAGGACAGCATTATGCTCAGTCCCAAGCACACAACCCACCTACGCAAACCAATGCACAGGTGAAATTTGTGTAGCCGTCCCAAAATCAACCACACCAGTATGATTAGGAGAACTACCCTCCTAACGTGGTTAAGAAAAAAACAAAAAAAAAGCCCAAAGGGAACCTTGGATAGGGGGCAGCAACCAACAATGCCCACCACGATCCCAGGCTAGAGGTAACTCCAATCAGAATCAGAACCAGGAGCCAAGCACCGCCCCAAGGCAAGGAAAAATTCCACCTCTACGAACAAACCATTCTTGTTCAATATGTGGTGAGTGCAAGCTCTATACTCACCACTGTCCCGAACTCGCTAAGCTTAAAAAGCTACAGAGTAACTGAAGACAAGGAGGATCTTCCCAGCAAACTGTGGTGATGCAAGAACCTTTCCCCCATCAAGGGACGGTCATCACTCAACAGCAAAAACCAGACGATTCCGGGAAAAATAACCATGAGATCTATATGACCGGGGAAGAAATGTTTTTCGAGACTCAAAATCGTAGCTACGACACCCCACCAGACACTAATACGTCAGGGGCTAGTACTAGCACGCCGACTGCAGCTTTGAACATTCCAAAGATTCCTACGGAACTATTTCCAAATATGGTAAAAGGGCTTAATAGGCGAGCAGGTAACTACTCCAAAGAGGCCCATAATTATAGCATCGTGGACGATTGAGCTCAATCACCTACCACTATGTCTACATTAGAAGTATTTCAGTCCTACCCAAATCAACGGAAAGCCCTACTTTCTGCTTTAGGTGCTATCGACCCTGCCAATATGCGCATGATGGCTTTTGACTTAGATAAAGCCACCCCTAGGCTTCCTTCCATGGTCGCCTTCCAGATACCAGTATCTGTACAGAATACAACTATTAACTGATGTGTCATAGACGAGGGTGCATCCACATGCATCATGTCAAAAAATGTATGGCAAAAGTTAGGGTCCCCAAAACTCAAACCTTCTGTCATCACACATAGAACGTACGACGGTCGTCCCTCGAGTACTCCTGTCGGCCTCTACCAAAATGTACCGGTCTACTTAGCCGGCAAGATGCTCCACATAGACATCGAAGTCTTGGACGCTTAGTTGGATTACAACATACTTCTTGGGCGGAGTTAAATGTATGCCATGTCTGCTATAGCATCCTCCGTCTTCCACATTATGATGTTCCCCCACGAGGATCGAATCCTTACAGTAGACTAGCTGACGCACAGTGAAAAGTGTCCCCTAACCAACATGGATGTAATTCTACCCTACGTAGATACAACCACAAATAGTCTTTCATGGTATCAAGAATATGGCCCTGGCCAATTCAAACCATCGTCCGTCCTAGGGTCATTCCTAGGAGATCCTCCCATTATCCCTGAGGTATCGCCCGATGCCACAGGGGCCCCGGTGTGCATGATGTCCACATAAAACACCGAGGTTAGTCAGGACACGGACTCACGCAGTAACGACATTGAGGCATCGGCCATGGCAGCATCTCTAGCCTATGCCGCCTCCCAGACCCCTTTCCTCTACCCACCTCCTGGCTTCGTCTCCCAGCAGGTTTTGGCAATGCTGGTATTGCCCAACATATCATTGGCATTCACAGTTTGGTACCTAATTCCCCCCATAGGAATAGGCGCCACCCATGTTACTTCCACAGGGTTAAAGCCCCTCAGTCCAAAGGAGTCCCCACCCACCCATGAAATGGTTGAGACCGCCCCCGCAAATAAATTTCCCATTGCGAAACCAGTTATCACGGCCAAGAAAACCGCAAAGAGAGGAAAGAAAACGGTGACCCCCACCATGCAAGTGGATTCACCAGTCTACGTTATATGTGATGTCATAGAACACCCTACCCACATGTTTCTAGATTTGGACGAGTTAAAACCACTCCTCGGCTCTGAAGCAGACACCTCAATGCCGTGTTCCCGCAAAAAGGAACTTGCCTCAAAAAATACAGGCAAACCGCTGCGTACCAATCATGCATGCGCTCTTTGTGACACCTATGGGCATTATACCCACCATTGTTCGGAAATACCATGATATAGGGATGCCTTACATGTGATCTAGTGATCCTATCAAGAGGATCCCTCCCTCCAGTCTATTAATGGTGAGCTGTGTACCATCCTACATTTACAAGAGGAACATAGATTTTTAGAGCAGCCCCCAATAATGCCCATTATAAATTTTACGCTATGAGATGAACGTGGCCACTACCTCGAAGAGTGTGCCATATTGGATCTCATTCACAGATGATATCCAATAGAAAGGGTTTACTACATGGGGCCATGGGTAGCGCAATTCACATGCCCGTTATGCGCAGACAATCACCTTTTGGAGGATTGTCACTACATACCTCACTTTTGGCTAGCCCTTGCTAGCCTCCACTCAGCCATAGTTCACCTTTCCCAAGAAGACGATATGGATGCTGAGTCCACAGGTAGCTCCATGACCCAAGCAGAGGAGATGAGCGGGTCTATCATTTTTTTGTCAGCCGAAGAATGGCCTAGGAGGGAACCCCTAGTTATCCCCAACGACACTTCACCGCAACAGCCAGCGTGTATGTTATGCAAAAATACAAACCATATAGTCATCCATTGCCCTGACTTAGCAGCATTTCAACGTTGGTTCCCCGCCTGGCCTCAGACTAACCAATATGGGACCCCCATATCACGGATATTTTTCCTGATATGCCAGGGTAATCATTACGAGCGACATTGTACTTATGCCTCGCATATCCGTCCCACTATCGACATGATTAATGCCGTAGAAAAGAGACAGGATGATATCCGGGAATGGCATAAAATATACATCGCTGGCTCAACATCCCAACCACTGCAATGGTCTGTCAATCATGATAAGATTCCACACTAACCATGTGTACCCCAAGCAAAGCCTAGGATAACATGCAGCCTATGTGATCTGAATGATCACTGAGTCAACCAATGTAGAGAACTCAAGCCCCTTGCAAACAGTCTCCACATAGTCTCTTCTCTTCCTTAGAAAATTCTCTCCAATCAAGAGAAGATCACACGCACTTATTGCCGAATTTTCTCACACTTTCATAATATGTTTAAGTGTGTGCATCTCCCCAAGCTAAGAGCAGCTCGAGCAACGTTAAGTCTACCATCCACTAAAGAGGAAGACAAGTATAAACCAACGACACGGAAATGGAAGCAGAAGACGACCTCTTCTACAACCGATCCTTTCCAAGCATCCACATTAGGGACAATGAGTAGCATAGAATATCACACTATCTACTCTGTTAGCGCTGTGGTACCGTGCACCATTTGCACTGGTCAAGATCACACATCAGAGGTGCTCCCTGTTGAAAGCATTTAGGCAACTATGTGATAAGAACAAATTCCACCTATCGAAAATTGACTTCCCTGGCGGGAGACCTGACTTTATGCTCAACCAGGACGCCATTACCAAGATCCTTCCCCTGTCACATGCCAGTGACACAATTCACCATATATGACTTGTATCATCGCATGCCCAAGACAGGATTCCAGCCACCCCCTCGCCCCAGGATTTCCACTTTATTCCTGTCACAGAAGACCAAGGTACCTTACGCTTTTGTATTGATTTCTGCAAGATCCCAAACTTGCACGCCACCATCAAACTCCTTGATGACACCCAGCCTCTAGAAAAATGCCTAGTAAAACTAGAGCTGGTGGACGAAAGTCGATGACAATCGCTGCAACACAATGAGGCCCATAAGAAAAGGGTGAAAGCATCATTCGACCGCCACATCACCCCTTGCTCATTTACCGAGGGAGAGTTAGTTATTCGCTACGATGTCGCAAAAGAGGCCTTAGGGCCAAGAAAATTTGAAACCTTATGGAAATGACCCTATATCATCAAACATTGCCTCCGACAGGGAACATACATCTTGACGGAACCAGACGGGACTTACCTCACTCACCCCGTCAACGACCTTTACCTCAAGAAGTTCTACCCATAAGGGCCCCAACAGCCTTTTTCCCCTAGAGTTAGAGTACACAAAAACCCCAACACCAAAATATTTTTGACCCAAAGACTTATGTAAAAAATGCGCTAAAAGTGCCACTATGGATCACAAACTTGAACCTTATTTTGGATTTGCTGATGGAGCATCGCGATGGTCTCAAAAGTTAGCTACAGCCACCTAGGTCATCTACCACCCACAACAATCACCACTATGTTCAAACAACATGTGCATCGAATTAGCAACAAACAATCAGGCAGAATATGATGCCATCATCAGGCTTATGTGTGAGGCCCTCCATCAGGGCATCTGGCATATGCATGTCTACCTCAATTCCCAGTTAGTAGTATTGCATTTAAACCAAAAATTTGAGACTAGAGACATACACCTGTTTAGAAAATATTTGCGTGCCAAAAGATTAAGCAGACAATTTGATTACATTAAATTTTCAAATGTATCAAGGAATCAAAACCAAGCAGCTGATCGCATAGCTAACAATATCCTAGACTAGAATGCATCTCAAATAAACCATCATACATAAAAAATCAAAAAAATAAATATCCATCAGCATAACACAAAATATATAAACCGAAATAGAGGGCACACCATGTAGAGCCACAAAAAAGATCTCTCATATATATATATCAAAAAATATGTGTAACTCAGTACAAAAAATAGTATTTCTAGCCCACTGGTCAACCCAAAGATACAAAGGTCATCAAAAATAAGGGAAGCATCCTCATAATGGGTGCTTTCCCTATGTACAAAACTACTCTAGGGTGGTGCCCCCTCAAGAGGAGCACCTGGACCGACCACTGCTCCTCGTGCCACCACCGGAGCTGCTGTCACCACTGCAATAGCTACCCGTCATAGAGTGGGCTGATAATCCCTCTCGTCGGCCATCACCATATCTAGCCAAACCTCCTCGAAGTCATCCATGAAACCTCGAGTAGGCATCCCGTGGGTCAAGTGGTCCACTCGACCCTGGAAGTCCTCTAGAGCGGCCACCTGAGCCGTAAGAACTACAATGCGTGCCTCAACTGCATCTGCATGAGCTCGCTCAGCCGCAACCTCAGCCGTAGCCAAGGTGATGCCCTCACTAGAAGGGCCAGCACCATCCTCACCAGGTCCACTAGCACCACCACCTGGTTCACCTGCGCCACCTCCCCCCTGACTAGCACGAGGTCATAACGAAGGATCATGACCCACCAAACGGGCCACTGGGCAACCTACCTCGCCAAAATCTATAGGAGTAACCAAAATAATGTTAGTGTCAATAAAAAAACACACAAGTACATAAAAACTCGAACAAATGCAGAAAAATATAGCATGTACCTGCAGGACCCCAAACATAACCAAAAGGGAGACCGATATCTGGATCACCCTGAAAGTCCATCCCTGCATACGGGTATGGAAAGAACATCTGCGGGTTGGCCTCAAACCAAGAATTTGTCGAGTCCTTCCAATAATTACCCACCATGCCACCACCGCCGCACAGCATCACCGGAGCCCACCTCCTCATGTGTGGCTCCCGCGGCCCCCCAATAGGAACTGCCACAACGGGCCTCAGCAGCACCACCCTCTCATACATAATGCTGCAAAGAATGCTAGTGTATGCAAATGACTTGGATCCATGTTGGACCCTGTTTAGTTATGACACCATACCATAAAAAAAAAGCGGGCAAAATTGAAAAAATGCCCACCCCTCAAGTGGCGTAAAACTCCCACCTGTGAGCCCAATGCCCGATGTGGAGCAAACGACCCCGCCAGTCGCACAATAATAGCCAGAGCACACCACTCATCCATGTCTGTCACTGATGCGATATTGATGCACCCCTCAGTAAGAGGCGCACCACCACAATTCTGCCACCGAAATCTGTCTAGGTTCACTCTCCTAGCAGGGAGTGGATACCTCAAAGCCTCACCCTAAGGCAGTAACCTGGTCACAAAGTATATATCTGTCTCCGGACAGATAATCAAGTTCGTCCCCCTCAGTATATACACATTGCGCCTCCTACACCAATGTTGTATAATATAACGTAACAGTCGGTCCTGAGACTGAAGGAACTCGTTCTCAGCAAAATTCAGAAGGCCCCATGCAGCCAACTGATGAAGCGCCCCAACATCATCATCTAAAGTGGTCCAAATCTCAGGCCAATCTCGCTCTCTCTGCAACAACTTTCCAAGCAACATAGGCACCCATCAGTACAGAGAAAAACATCAAAATAGATAAAAAAAAACCCAATTTTTTCTGTCACCCTACCCTTTGTGGGCTTGTCTCTCAGAGAGGCGCACCCTCGCACACCTGTTTTCTTCACAGGCACGCCCTTGCGTGCAAAAAAGAGGGAGAAGCGTGCCCTCTCGTGCATGTCTCTTAGAAATTCGTGCAAGGAGGGCGCCTCTTTGCCTAAATCGCCCACGTAATCTAGGGAAAAAAGTCCCTTTGAGGCCGTACAAACCCAATTTTTACGGCCCCCAACACTATTAAACTAAAAAATTGAAATGCAGGATGTCATGAAAGTTACCTCGGTATAATATCGCTAATCCCTGGTACACAGGATGACCGCAATGAGAAGAAAGGCTCTGCAATCACCTCTGGTCTCCCAAAACTTAGCAAGTACAAATGAATAGGATTAGGGCCATAATACCATATTTATCGCCCTTTTCCAGAAATTCAAAGGTCCATAATAGGAGATCAGAAGGTCCATTCCGCAAACTGTAAGTTGCACCATCATCAGTATGCCATGAAAAATGAAAGTGATGCCACACATTCACTTTCCAGAAAAAATAAATTTTCAGCGCCAGCAGGTATGCACCCTCCCATATTCCTTTCTAAAGTTCATGTTTTTCAATAATATTTGATAAAAAGAAGATGCTTTCACTTGAGGTAGTTTTTTTTGCAGGAAGAACTCGGAAAACGCTCACAACACTATCCACTGAACGTTTCGGAGCAAGTATCATCCTACCTGCAGCATGATTGAGTCCCACAAAAATTTGGATATCCTGACATCATTTCTCCATCAGAAATAAACCATAGGGTCCTCATACCCGACCGCGTTTATCATCACCTCACCATGCACATGATAAACGTCTGTGTTGGTTGGTAGAGCCTCCCCTCCATGGCACTCGTCACCCAAAGTAGACCATATATCACCGTATAAGTGACACCATGGCCATACCATTTCAATTCGGAAAGCACCTCATGCCCATCCATGTATCATGAATAAGGTCAAGTTTACCATTCAAACTCAAAACCCCCTTCCCAGATGACCAGGTTGTAGAAGCAGATTGAAAGCGCACCTCTCTCCATTTCATTTGGCCCACCATACCTCCATTAGCATAATCCCATCTGTGACACTTTCCGCTTCATCAACCTCGCACATGAGACCAACCAATGGGACCCCTACCCCCAGCAAAACACCATCCTCACACCTACAGTGAGTGACCCCCTTTTCATATTTTGGTGTACCTGTCTTTGTGTTTTGTACAAACCAAACATCATTATTTTATTCTTTTGGTAAGTGTACAAAGATCGCAAACCATTCCCTTCACCACTTCGCCCTCATATTTCACCTTTTCTCCCATGGCAGCAGTCCCTCATTCCCCTTGGTCGAATTATTTCACCCCCACGCATGCACCATCCTGACATTCATAGTCAGTTCACACCCGTCCTGGAAGTCCTACCGACTCCAAGGATTTTCCCTTCAGAAATAACTATGACTGCCGCTAAGCTGTTGAAGTATACTTTGATCTCAGGCTACTGAATCCCCATCATCCGTTTTCAGTCACCTCTCACCAACATGCCTATGTGAAACCCATCACACTTAGGTCCCCGACCCCTCAGGTTGGTGACCCATGGTTCGGTTAAGGCTTCCTTTTTGTCGACCTCGACACCTCGTTTCCAAAAAGAAGCGGTACCTTGGATTACCCCTCCCCATGCTAAGGGGTATCCTCGGGTGACACTGTGGTAGACATCATTGTCCACAGATGTCATCGATCCTCCTGACATTCAACTACAACAAAAGCTTTCATGTCACGATGGTATCGTACCTTACAACCATTGAACTTTGATCAGATCCATCGAAGACCCGTGCCTCCATAAGCATCTCTGACAACAATGCTTACACGGGAAGGTCCCAATTAGTACATATGCATACATTGCGCAGTGATATGAAATACCAAGATTACGCATATGGGTACCACTTTCCACCTATCGTCAAAGAAAAAAATGCCCCTGAGGGCGTCAGCAGTCGTCGTCAACAACCACTAGCATCACTACCATAGTAGTGGCATAGAAAACACATGTATCTGTTAATTTAATTTAACTAGCCATAGCATCACGAGCATGGGACATGCTCACCTCGTTGAAATTTTGTAAATATGTTGTATATTTTGTTTGCTTGTAGGGGGTCCCTTAGGCCATGGTTATCTCGGAAACAGTGCAAGGTGATGTCAATTCCAAAATTCACGCAGGCCTCTCTGTCTCTCTCTACGTACGATACAGAAAAGAAACTATAATGTATTTCCGCTATACAATTCTTCCTAGACCTCACACATTAGGGGGAAATTGTTAACATTAGAAAATCATACAGTAGAAGATGACATCAATTAATGTCAAGCCTAAGTATTTACAGGGCAGGAACACATTATGGAATCAAGAAGTATTTAAAATCTCTAAGGTTTTGAGAAAATTAGGTTTGAAATAGTCATAAATGTTGAATTGTGCGGTTTATCCTTCGAGAAGAGCGCCTTCTACACACCTTTTTGCCCGATAAGTGCACATTCCTAGAAATGGAAAAAAGTCACTTTTCGGGACCACACCAAGCAAAGGACAGTTACTCCTTATGTGAAAGCTGCCTAAGGACAGCCACCAGTGCCTTCTTAGACATTATGTGAGCACACAAAGAATATTTGAGCACACAATGGAATCATACCTCTCCCTTGGGTCACTATCCATCATGTACCAAGGGAGGGAAGGAGGATTTGAAAATCACCTATATAAAGCCAGGAAGATATGAAGAAATGGTGATCACATTGTTATGCTGGCCAAAGTTGCCCAAGAAACACCAGCAGTGTGTGACCTAGAGCTGGAGCTAAAGAGGACTCGATCATTGCCAACCCAGCATCCTAGTCCACCACAAAAAAGAGAGAGAGGTAGACTGCATCAGAGGCAGAGATTGGAAGGCAACATCCTTGCATCGGGACCTAGAGCCATTGCCTAGGGGCCCTTTGGAAAGTGAGTAAATTTTCTTCTCCATTTCAAACGTTTAATAAGAAGAGGCCATTGAGCCATCGTTTGCATTATTATCATTTTGACTCTCTTGATAGCTTCTGTATATTTGTGTTTTAGTTTTAGTTTAATAGAGCATACTTTAGCATATTTTTTTTTATTAAATGTTATGCTTTTGAGCTCCCCCACTTTCTGCCTGTTACCAATAGTTTAAAGAGTAGACCAAATTCTTTAAGCTGGTGGGATTTCATACACCTGTGCAAGAAATCCACCACAACACCCCCTTAAGAACAACTTGGGATAGGATTGAAGGATTTACAAAGGTGACACAAAAAGAGCCTATTTTCTATGTGTCAAAATATCCTAACATCCCCCCTTAAGAAAAAATTGGGATAGGATTGAAGGATTTACAAAGGTGACACAATAGGAGAAGGAAGGAGGCATTAGAGCCTATCCCCCCTTAATAATAAATTTCCCGAACTCTAAGCATGGATCAAAGTTTGGTAAACCTCACTTCTTTGAGAGCCTTTGTAAAGATATCGACTACTTGATCATTGGTTGGATAGTACTGAACTTCAAGAACACGATCATGAATGAGCTTTATGATGAAGTGTATGTGGAGTTCAATGTGTTTCATATGCTGATGTTGAACTGGATCTTTACAACGTTGAATGGCACTCTCATTATCACACCAAAGTGTAGTTGGATGCTGCTGATGAGGACCAAATTCAACCAGGATCTGATGAAGCCACATAGCTTCCTTGTTGGCTTCAACTACACCATGATACTCTACTTCTGCTGAAGCAAGTGAGATGGCACTTTGTTTCTTACAAGACCAAGTAATAGGTCCTGAACCAAGAGTGAATACATATCCTGTAGTAGACTTTCGATCATCAGGGTCACCAGCCCAAACAAAATCAGTGAAACCAATCAACAATGGAGATGCTCCTGCATTGTAATGAATCCTGAATTGAATTGTACCTCAAATATATCAAAGTATTATTTTAGCTTATTTCCAATGACTTTCATGAGGTTGGTGCATAAACCGAGTGACAAGACCAACTGCAAAGGAAAGGTCGGGACGGGTATGGGTTAGATACATAAGTCTACCAACAAGTTGACAGTATAAGGTAGCATCAACTTTGGGGGTAATACAAGTGACTAAAAGCTTGAATCTAGACTGAAAGAGGTAAAGGGATGGCTTACAGTCTTACATGTGAAAGTGGTGTAGAAGATCACACACATACTTGGACTGAGAGAGGGTAATGCCTTCTTTGGATTGCAAGACTTGAAGACCAAGGAAATAATGCAAGTGTCCTAAGTATGCCATTTCAAACTTATTTTTGAGGTTAGAATTCACATGGTTTATATGGTTTGGATCACTACTAGTAACGATAATATCATCAACAAAAATAACAAGGATGGTGAAGGACTTACCCACTTTCTTGGTGTAGACAGTGTTGTCAGAATGACACCTAGAAAAGCCATTATCTAATAGAAATCTATCCATTTTGGCATACCAAGCCTGAGGAGCTTGTTTGAGACCATATAGAGGCTTCCTAAGGTGACAAACAAGGCTAGATTCGTTTTGGATAAAGCCAGGGGGTTGTTCCATGTAGATTTCTTCATGAAAATATCCATGTAAGAAGGCGGATTTAACATCCATCTGATTCACTTCCCATTTAAAGGAGGCAGCAAGGGAAATAACAAGGCAGATACGATTAATTTTGGCAACATGGGAGAAGGTTTCGGTATAGTCAATTCCTTCAACTTGTGAAAATCCCTTAGAAACGAGACAAGCTTTATGTCTATCCACTTTTCCATCTAGTCCAAACTTTTTTTGTAAACCCATCTGCATCTAACAAGTTTTCTTCCTTTTGGAAGAGGAACAATATCCCAAGTGTCGTTCACCAATAAGGAATGATATTCTTCATTCATAGATTCATCCCAACCTAGATTACCGAAAGCTTCTTCAAGGGTTTTTGGATCGGGATTTTCTGGAACTTGAGCCAATAAGGAAGAGGCTCTTTGGAACTGAGAACATGTACGTCATCGATCTGCAGGGTCACCTGCAAGAGAACCTGTTGCATCACAAGTAGAGTGGACCCATATTGGAATCTGTGGAGCTGAAGGAACATCTTCAAGAGGTGGTGGAGGATTTTCATCTTCGCTGTCATCATTTGAACTAGAAGGAATGCTGTAAAAAATAGAAGAGATAGAGAGGTGGAACATATGCCGAATCAGGCTCATGGGCCAAAGGTGGCACACCCGCTGAACTAGGCTCGCAAGCCGATATATTTTCATCAGATTTTACATATCTTCTAATAATTATATCTTTGGATTTTCATTGAAGAAGTCCATATCCTTTGACATATTCAGAATATCCAACAAAAATGCATTTTTCACTCTTAGGTTCTAAGGCTTTATGTTTCGCATCTGGAATATGGGTCCAAACAACATTTCCAAAATCACAAAAGTGACTTACATTTGGTTTGATTGAGATCAAAGATTATTCTGGAGTTATATTCTTTAGAACCTTAGTAGGAGTGTGATTTACTATGTATTTTTCATAGTTAATTGCTTCTGCCCAAAAATTGGGACCAAGTCCTTTAGATTGAAGCATACAATTAGCCATTTCTTTTAAGGTGTGATTCTTCCTTTTAGCTATACCATTTTGTTGTGGCATATATGGAACAATATGTTGCAATTAAATGCCATGCTTAGTCCAAAAGTTTATAAATTTGTTGTGAACATACTCTCCTGCATTATCTGATCTTAACTTAAGAATTGGATGTCCAGATTGTTTCTAAACAAAGGCCTTAAAGGCAAAGAACATGTTAAAAAATTCACTCTTGAGTTTTAAGAAGTATACCCAAGTGCGTCTGGAAAAATCATCAATGAAAGTTAAGAAGTACTTGCAACCAGAGAGAGAAGCAACAGGAACTGGACCACATAAATCATTATGCACAAGCTGCAAAGGGGCTAAAGCGTGCCAAGAGGCACGTTTATCAAAAATATCCCAATGATGTTTTCCGAGTACACATTCGGAGAAAACACCATCTCGGTAAGATACCATAGGAAGAACTGTCAACATATTTTCCTTACATAGAGTTTGAAGAGAGCGATAGTTTAAGTGACCAAATCGCTCATACCAAACTTTGCTCACTTCATCATTATGAGAAAAAAAAATAGAGGGAAGACATGATGACCCAAAGTTTTCAAAATTATACAACCTTGTGGAATCATAAAAAATTCCAGTAGTTAAAATATGTCTAGGATCTTTGAGGTCCTTGATTACAACATCATGAGGTGAGAATTATACTATTTTCCCTTCACCTGAATGAGTTATCTGATAAATAGATAGAAGGATGCATGACAAGGTAGGAACACAAAGTACATCATTAAAATGACCATTATATAGATGAATGGTTCCAGATCCTACAACACTAAGATATCTATCATCACCAACATAAATATGTTTGGTGTTACAATCATTTAAAGAAGAAAACATGGCTTTATTTTTGGCCATGTGGTAAGAAGCTCCAGAATCAATGAGCCACTCATGGGAATGAGAAGAAGAAGATACATTTAATGCATAACTAGATCTTGATGCTTGACAACCACAAGCAGAAAGTGTCATTCCTGAAGATGAAGGTGAAGAGTGCTCCAAATTGATGTTGTGCTTCTTCATTGCTACTTCTAAGGCTTCCATCTTCTTAAAACATTTGGACTCTATATGGCCATCACGATTAGAAAATTTTCAATGTCTATCTGTCTTCTTCCCTATGTTTTTATTTTCCTTATCATTTTGGTGAGTTTCTTTTTCAGTTTGCGGCTGAAATTGCTTAGGACCCTTGTTTGGTTTCAGACCATACCTTTTAGGATACAGAATCTTGGGATTCTTTTGATATGGTTTTTGTTGGGTTGTTAAGGCTTTCTTAGAAGCATTTACATAAGTGATAAGATGAAGGTGTAAGAGTTTTTCTTGTTCTCTTATCAAATTATCACAAAAGGCATCAAAAGAGGGGTTCTTGTAGGCGGTTCCTGAAGAAATCATGGCTTCTCTAGTGGAATGGAAGGTGGAAACAAATACAGAGTATGTAGGGCTAAGTTTAGCAAGAATGGAATAGATGAGGCTAAAATCCTCCTTTTTGACCTTACAACCCTATAAAAGAAGTCTAAGGGTCTTGAATTTGGACAAAAAATCTTCAATGGAGGAGAAATTATTGGGGTGCAAAGTAAGCAACTCATTTTCAAGCTGGTGGGCCCTGATTTTATTTTGAATGCCAAAAAAAATATTTAGCTTTTTCATGGCTTCATTAGGGGTGTCAATTTCAAGGATATGAAATCAAATATCTTGAGAAATGGGCATTCCTATCGACCCTCGTGCTTGATCTTGTTTATTTTCCCATTTAGAAACTTTATCATCATTGGAAGGTTTAGTTTCTTGTCATGTGGCTATTATATAAAGCCCTTTACTTCTAAGTATATCTACCATGTGAGGTAGCCATTGGAAATAATTAGTGTTGTTAAGAATAATCAGACATGCACTTTGCATTTTTTTAAAAACTAAAGCTGAAAAAAACTGAAACTAACTGCTCCAATGGAAAGATCTCGAAAAATTAGGTTGATTGAACAAAAAAGCAGCTCGAAAAACAACTTTCGGATGAATAATTTATGCCTTTTTGAAAAAACTGAGTTGTAGATGCCGAATAGTTATGGGAACGGTTTGAAATTTGATGATGAAGTTCAAATTAAAAAAAAAAATCCCGCCCCTTTAACAAATAATTTTTTACAAATGAAGCTTGAGAAAGATACTTGAACCCAAGACCTCTATTGTCATTAAAAAACTTTTGACCAAGTGAGATAGTAAAAGGATTCTGTAATTTTTTGAAAAGAAAAAGGTTTGTTTTTGTTTCTGTTTTTTTTTTTAATATAGTCTTCGGTGTGCATGATTTTTCCTGCACAAAAAACACAAAAATCCGAGAAAAAAAAACGAAATGCAAGCCTTACGGAAAAACCTTGGATTTTCGGTTAGCCTTATCGGAAACTATCTATTTTTTCACTATTTTTGATTTCCCGAGATCGCACAAAGACACGGGGAAATAGCATACGTAGAAAAAAAAAACATTCTTCCTGTTTCTGATTTGTCGAGATCGCACAAAGCGCAGAGAAAAGAGCATACACAGACAAGAGGGTATAGATCCGGCAAATAAATAAAACCTAAAAACTGAAATAAATAGAACTATTAACAAATATGACTGTAAAATAGATACTTTATACCTCCAGATCTAAACTATCATACCTTGGGCAACCGGAAACCTTTTCGCATGAAACGAAAGGGGTTCCTCACTGTAACAGACACTCTAGACACAAAAGAGTAGTTATCCGTGCCCAAAAATGTACATAAATAGTAGATCTAGAAAACGACAGTCGCATGCCATCAAATCAGCTTTGGATTTGAATCAACAACGGATGCGGCCCTCAAAATAACTCTGATACCATGTAGGAATTTATAGGGTAAGTTCCGTAGATAAAAAACAAAAGGTCACCGCTCACAACCATATCACAAATCAATACATCAATATTATCACGTGGTTAAAACCCTCGAAGAGGGAAACAATAAACGGCCTGAGCCAACACGGCCACTTCAGGAAATTTATTAATATAAAAGAAAAGTTACATATGTTTCTCTCATAAATGGTTACCGAAAAAATAACCCTCCATGCTCTTTAAATAGATATCATGGACCAATCGAGTGTTACGCCAGAGATCAAGTGTCGTTAATACCGAGGAGAGAGTGAACTGTCGGATCACTTCAAATAGTGACCATTGGATTACATGTTACAAATGTACATAGTAAAGAAACACACTTTACCTAACTCTACACTAGACTAAGTTATTCTTAAATATTTCCTATGTGTCAGAATATCCTAACAAATTAGCCCATATTAATTAGGGAAATTCCCAATATGAATTGTGCAATACATCTGGGGACTTCCTCTGACTGCGTCCACCACCTGTACAATTTGGATTATTATACAACTAATTTGCACTTCCCTTGAACTGCAATCTCAACTGGGTCTTTCTAAAAAATGACATGTATCAGTTATATATGAATGAATCATCAAATATCTGATTGATCACTAGATGTGGTTCAAGTCCACGTTCCACTCTTTGACCAGTCACTAGCTCCTCCATTAGTTAGAACTAGTTAAACTGATTTTAACTCAGATAAACTAAGTTAATTAATTACAACTTAAAATAAACTCAACCAAGGCTCCAATTTTGTACAAGACACTCTACATGACACTAGTTAGACCCTCAACTTGAATTAACTGAACCAACTAAGTCATACTAACTTATTTAACTCGTACAAGTTGTCTTGTGATGCGGAATTACAAAATATTTTTCTTTTTCGATTAAATTGAGTTCACACATAAATTATTGCTTTGAAAGTTGTGTTATACATAATTTGTGTACACTAAATTACAAATTGATTTTCTGAAATCTATTTTGTGTAAATGTCCACCAATAGATATATATATCATGGAGGATGAATGACGAAGATCAGCCGAATCCCATATGGAGGTTCAGGGATCGGGGGATGTTCATGGTATTTAAATATAATCTTAAATCTCCATACATGTGTGTACATATGGAATTGATTTTTTATTAAAGTTTTGTGAGTTAAATTAGTTGTTAATAAGTTTCATTTTTTAATTTTTAGGAGGTAAGAGGAGAAGGGTTTCTACTCCATCCATGGAGCGTGCCCATGGTTCAACCAGTCGTGGTATGGTTCATGCAATTTAATCAATGAATATGTATATGTATTTATATGTACACATGAATGCATTTTTCAATTGATTATAAATTCGTATTTGTTTATGAAGCTTCTCCCTCATCTCGAGAGGTTGGTGGTGGTTCAAATCCACCTAAAGGGCCATCAATGAGTGGTAGCAGGTTGCGTGAAGGGGGTGATATTTATTCCCCCGAAGGCCAATCAACGGCTGCTGGTTCTCAGTAGGGTCATTTTGGGTCTGGTTCTCAACAGGGTCATTCTGGGTCTGGTTCTCAGCAGGGTCATGTTGGAGAAGATGCTAACCAATAACATCAAGGTTGCCATCAATTTCAATATTTTTTTCATTAAATTTGTACAACTTTTTTTACATGTGTTTTTTCTAATATACGAAATTATATATATATATTGATGCAGAGGCCGAAAATGTTCCAACTAGTGGTCAAAATAGACGTAGGGCAACCTGCTACATTCAAGAAGAAGATTGTCTACCCAACACAACTTATCCGACCGAGATTATTGATATACCATGGAAAACCAACATGGCACAATGCACCTTAAAAAGGTGTGAAATACTTTATGCAAAATTGCAAAGAGATCTCGTGGCTTTGTCTCTACCTGTTGAGAGTCGACAAAGCCTTGAAATAGTTACACATTCATTGAGTGAAATTGTAAATGTGTACAGAAATCTTGGGCCAACGACTGATACATTTGTAGAAATGATGAGAAAGAGAAAATAAATAGTAATGGGTCTAGATAAATGGGAGGACGTAAAAAAAAAATTTACAAAAGAAGTGGCCAAGTCAATGTTTAATTACAAGGAAGGGCCAAAAAGAAAAATGTTGAAGGTGCAGTATTTCAAGCACCCATACATAGCTCATTATTTGTATGATAGGCACCTTGCGGCCTATGGAAGGCTCCAATGGAATGATGAGGTTCCTGTTTATTTTGCACAAATGTTTTATGCATAATTTTTTTTTGGGTATGAAACCCAACTACAATGACCTTTCGTCAGAATTTTTTGGCCTGGGGAAAGGTCGATTATATGACCGTAAGGGCGCTAATTGAGATGTGGAGTTGCCTTGCCCTGAGCCGCCATTGGTGAGTCAACCATTTTGGGTCGAAACTTTGCGGTCAGAGATGGATACGACTTCTCAAATAAGTCGAGAAGCAAGGGATGTTATGATCAACAATGTTTAGAGCGGATTGGGTGGAATCGATGTTTGTTTAAATCGACAAAGAGCACGTGAAAATGCACGTGCAAATTTTGTATATTGTACAGATGAGGAGATTGACAACATGAATGTTGAAGATCTCCGAATATATGCAAAAAATTGTCGCAATGGTTTGCAAGACCTAATTTTTCATGAGGAAGAGGGCACCAGAACGGTATGTGTTAGTGACCTTAGGGTTTGAAATTATTTTAACATACATATACATGTGTGCAATTTGTAATAAATACATGTGCATGTACATGTATACATTTATTTGTATGTGTACATTAATCTAACAAAAATGTATGATTATATGTTAAAACACCATTTGCAGTTCTCACACATGATGCGTGATGAAAATTTTAATATCACGTTCGGGACCTCTGGTTCAAACAATGCAGATGGGTCTGACCATCAAGATATGTTGGCAAATGTTAGTGTTTTTAAAGTGACTTTAAAATAAATAATTGTTGCCACACATGTACATGTATGTATATATATAATTTGATAAAATGTTTTAACAGGTATCGATTCCGTCTGATGTTTTTGGGATGGCGGTACCTTCTTCTTCCTTGGGAGATGTACCTTCTACTTCCTTGGGAGATGAGCCACAAGTATGGACAATTTTTCACAAGTTTAAAATTTATGTTTAAAAGTTATATATATATATATATATTCTACCTCAAAAAGTTTCATTAAAAATTGAGATATATATATATATATATATATATATATATATATATATATATATATATATAAAGAGAGAGAGAGAGAGAGAGAGAGAGAGAGAGATCTATATTTTGAGTTATTTAAAAATTTTTGAATTTAGGTTCCTATAGAAGATTTCTTTAATCTGCGGACTCTAGCGACGGAGATAGGAACATCCACAACATTTGAACAAGTTGTCTTTAGTTCCTTTTTTTAATATTATTGAAAATAAGTTTATATATGTACACGTGCATTTTCATTTGAAAGTTTTTAATATATATATATATATATATATATATATATATATATATATTTAACTACACATGTATATTGTACAGTTTACCACTGCAGATGTTCCTATGGGGGCAGGACTTGTTCATCAAATGGAGAGGGAACCTCATGAGGTATTGAATGATTTTTTTGTTATATTTTGTTTTTTACATGAAGTTATAGATATATATATTCTCACTCATTTTTAAAACATCAAATTTTAATGTTCAAGTACATGTGCATTGTGTATGTAGGTTTCCCATGATGCTTCACATGATAGGGCGCGGATTGAGACCCTGATAGGAAAGATGCTAGATCTGTCTCTATTTGATGGACATGATTTGTAGATTTGATTTCAAGATTTAGATGGTCTTAAAATTTGTTAAACTTGATACAATTTGATACTTGTGAGATCTACAATTTTTGGACATATTTTATTACATTGTTAATATAATTTGTTTTATTTAATTTTTGGATAGTTTTAGTACTTTTGGCATGTGAATGTGAAGTAATGTTGTCATCTATAAATTAATGTTGTCATCTGAACTACATTTGGCATGTTATGTAATAACATGTGTTATAATTTGTTTTGTTTTTAAAATTTAAGTTTTGGATGCTTGGAGTACATTTGGCATGTGAAGTAATGTTGTGATCTATATTTTTTTGTTAAATTAAAAGTTAAAAGTTTTGGATGGTTTTAATCTACATTTGGCATGCGATATTTAATGTTAAATGTTTTTGTTGGATAGTTGAATTATAATTGGCATAGCATGTGAAGTTTTTAAAACTCAAGTTTTGGATGGTTTCAATCTACATTTTGCATGTGATATTTAATGAACTTTAAATGTTTAATGTTTTAATGTTGCACGATATATAATCAAAAGGTTTTTAAAACTTAAAGTTTTGGATGGTTTCAATCTACATTTGGCACATGTGGTATATAATGTTAAATGTTTCTATTGGATCTAGTTGAATTATAATTGGCATGGCATGTGAAGTAACGTTGCACGATATATATAATCAAAAAGTTTTTTAAACTCAAGTTTTGAATGGTTTCAATCTACATTTCACATGTGATATTTAATGTTTTAATGTTGCACAATATATTATCAAAAGTTTTTAAAATTTTAAATTTTTGAATCGTTTCAATCTACATTTGGCACTTGTGGTATATAATGTTAAATGTTTCTATTGGATAGTTGTTCACTATAATTGGAATGGCATGTCAAGTAATGTTTCACAAATCCCTTTTGGATGGTTGAAGTACATTTGGAATTTTAAGGTTTCTTTTGATCCTTACATGTAGTCTTGTTTGAATGAAAAAATTTCCAATAGGAAGAACATAGCTTTTCAATGCAACTAACCATGTATCAATTGAGCTCTAATTGAAAATAGAGTTTAAAGAAGTAGATATATGTACAAATTATCCCTTTAATTTTGATTGGAAATATAAGTCTAGTACATATATATATGTTTGTTGAATTTGGGTCAATGTCGTTAATGCACTCAAATAGGTAGCCTTGTTGATTTATTTACATTGTGGAAACTTTTTACCAGAAAATCCAACTAGTTTTTCATCAATGCACATAGAAAAACTACTTGGAACAATTAATTGCATTCTAGAACATATCTATCCAATACAAGTAACATTTTTCATCAATTCACATTGAACATATCTGACCATTGGACAAACAAATTTTGTACTAGATTTTCAATCAGGAATAGAGATGTGGGTCAAATCCCACCAAAAGTTGGAGAAGTGCTCCGAGTCTCTTGTCTGAAAGGAATTTTCGTACAAAACTATACTGCAGATGATTTATTTACATTGTGTCCATACTTTTTACCAGAAAATCCAACTAGTTTTTCATCAATGCACATAGAAAAACTAGTTCCAGTTAATTGTATTCTAGAACATATATATTGAGTACGTAAATAATTTTTCATCAATGCACATAGTAAAACTAGAACAATTAATTTCATTCTAGAACATATATATATATATATATATATATATATATATATATATCCAATACATATAACATTTTTCATCAATGCACATGTATAGAAAAGCTACTTTCAGATGATACTAGAGCACGTGCTTCTACCAAAAAAATTTGTACATGTGCAAACACTTGCACAAATAACATAAGTAGCTCAATTTTTAGTTGAGTACTGGAAGTTCTAAAACATATTTAATCCAAAGAGAATAAATTGTTGGAAAATTCACTCAAAAAAATTCTAATGGAATTCCATCTTCAATAATCCGTTCATGATCAGATTTTGACATTTTCCATTTCTTAATTTTTGATTTTTTCTTTGATTGAAATTCTATCAACTTTATGCGTGCTGCACACACCAAGTGACTATATTGACAACTTATGGAATCAGGTTCATAGTCTTCAAAGTAAAAAAAGTCTCCACTTTGATGAGTTTGTTTGAAAAAATAACCTTTCAGTATAATAGACCCTCTGTCATACTGAAATCTGTGATCATTAAAGTCTTGTAATAATTTCATTTTTCGTTCGGTGCAGCGCATCAAATAATACTTCACATTTTCATCGTTGTCAATAGGTGCAATTACAGCAAAAACATCTCCTGCACAATAAAATAAATTTAACATTTAATTATGCATATTTAAATTTATTTCTAGATCTTTAAATCATTAGAAAGTAATTCAAATGTTACCTTCTCTAACAAGATCAGAAACTCAATCACCATAGGATGATATTGTAGTTTCCTCTGATTTCATTTCTTCAAACATTGCAACGGACATTTTTCCCTTTGTATTTAGCTCTATATGTTTCCAATCGTTCACATACATTTTGTTTTCACAAACGTCATTGGATTTTGTGTTGTCTATGCAAACATCACAAAAACAAGAATATTTTCTTTTATCCAATGCAAACACATTTCTGGACGACTTTGTTTGAATTGAATGCAATTTTCGAGTCCCTTTTATTGTTTCAACGTCACTTCCAATTGATCTATCTATGTCTTCAATCCCAATATGCCAGAAAAACCTTTATATGGAAAATTAGAAGAAGAATTTGTAAATATGATATCAAAATACAATCAAAGATAATCATTGCATGATAAATGCACAATGTTTAAAATTAGATTTCCAATATAAATTAAATTGAATGTACCTTCGCACTTCCCTTGATGGGTTAGTCTCATGGCTTAGAGCAGCGATGCACCATTGAATAACTTATTTAGCGTTCACAAGTCAGCTTGCAGAGTGGTTCATTTAATATCTTCGAAGTGCTCGTTTTATGCATGCTCCTGCACCGTCATGTTCTCCTTTTCCATGGCCAGTCTCAAAAAAATTCCAACAATGTTTAATGCAGGTTTTCTTATGAAGACAACACAACCAAAAGAATGATCGTGCATATTTGAATTGACCTGCGCATCCATCTGACCGTATCCAATGTTCATTGAATGTTATTTCACGATTTTTCAAGGAATCATAATTTTTTCCAAAACATTGTTGTACAAAACATGTATCATGTGTACGATCGTCACTGATATAAAGGTGATATTATTTAATGATATGTCGATTTTCACTCGTACTTTCTATATGATCGAAATTTTGTTCAGCATGTCTATATAGAATATGGACGAGCATTGAGACTTGGTCAGAATGATAGTATTCACTCTGAATTTCTTTTTGTGGAACAAATGTGTAGTTTTCTGCAAAATCAATCACTGACAAAATGGTCCCTGGTGGAAAAACTTCACGAGATTTTTTGAATTGCAAGTCTTGCCATCGATATCTATGGGAATTCTTGGTATATTTGTAAATTTCTGCCTCAAACTTTCTCAAAAAAGTCTATCAGAAAAATTTCATCTTCTAGTAATTCAATTCTTTTAACACTATTTGCACCTTGAATCGATGTATTGATATATTCATATCTCTTCCATTTCACTTTCATGTTGGACAATGAATGATCATTTATATCAATACGATATTTGTTTTGAAATTTAGTCAAATTTCCACAATCATCGCATTTTTTACAACCAACACATTTCTTTTTGTAAAATAGTTCATCGCTTTCTCTTTCACATAGAATTTGAGATATGAAATCATGGATAGTGGAAGGAGTCCTTTATTCTAATTTAATTCAAGGAAAAATTAAATTATAAAATTTTGGTGCCATTTTCAACACTTCCTCTCAACAATAAAGGGATTATCAGATACCCTGATCCCACCGCTATGGAACTCAAACTTGTCTCTTAATAGTTCCTTCTTGAATATGTATGCATCATGTCCCTCTGTGGGAATGTAATCTAGCATCATGAACCGCCTCTTTACACAATCTCTGAGATGGTGGTACCGAATGTTGATATGCTTGGAGCTATCATGAAAAAATGGATTAACCGATAGTTTGATGCAACTCTGGTTGTCACAGTAAATCATTATAGGATCTATATGTTGAAAAAATAGCCCAACATTTATCTTCTTCATCTAGATAACCTCATAAGTTTCTTGACTACCATCCATGTGCTATGCTTCTGCTGAACTGAGTGCAACTGATCTTTACTTCCTATTGTAACACGAAATGGTTATTGACCCAATACTGAAGATTCTATGTGATGTGATCTTCTTGTAAGATGGAACCCCTGCCAATCTACATCTGATAAGCCTTGCATCTTTACTCCCATTGTCCGCCTGTACCAAAGAAAAAACTGAGTCGTCCCTCTGAGTTATCTCAACACATGTTTGGTTTCCTTCTAATAGATCTTGGTTGGCTTAACCATTTCTTGACTAATATGGTTTACCACATAACACATGTTTGGTCATGTGTTCACCAAGTACATAAGTGAACCCACAAGCTCACTATAAATAGTAGCTTCTACCACTTGACCTGAAGTAGCATCTTCCTTCCTCCAATTCCCTGCTAGAGGATTCTCCATGGGTTTTATACTCTCCATTTTTAACTTCTTCAGTATCTCATTGGCATACTTTCCATGAGAGACATACAGTTCCCCATATCTTTTCCAAATTTACAAAGCAAGGAAATAATGTAATAGCCCCATGTATTTCATCTTGAATTCTCTTGCCAAATATTCTTTGCAAGAAATTATCAACTTTTCATCACCTATTAGAATTAAATCATCAACATATAAAACTATAATAAATAATTTACCTTAAACCACAATATGGTAAAGGTTTTCATCTTCAACACTTTTGGTGAAGACGAACCCAGTGAAATAGTTGTTGATCCTAGTGTACCATGCACATGGTGCTTTCTTCAGTCCATATAATGCTCGCTTGAGTCCACACACATGTGAATCTTTGTTGAAGCTCTAAAATCCTTTCAGATACTCTATTTATACCTCTTCCTCAATCACTCTGTTGTCAAATGTGTTTTCCATCCCATCAACGCTTAAACTGATAGAATATATATGATTGAGGAGTGCCTTTATACTGAAACAAAGGTCTCCTCATAGCCTATTCCCTCCACCTGATAGAACCCCTTGGCCACAAATATAACCTTTTTTTTCTCAACACTCCCATATGTTGCTTGCTTCACCGAGTAGATCCACCCAGATCCTAGAACTGACTTGTCCTCCGATCTTGGGATAAATTCCTATGCATTATTCTTGATAATGGAGTCATACTCCTCTATGATGGCATCAACCCATATTTTTTATTACACTACTTCCTCAAACGAGGATGTCTCACTATGTACACTCTTGCTCATAATATCCATGTAGATAGTGTACCGAACTAGGGACCTTCTTTACCTGCGTTGTGATGTGGGTGCTCCCACGTTATCTCTAGCATCATGCATCAAACTGTCAGCCTCTCTGGTGTTTTTTCTCCCATCTATGAATGTCTATGGATTAATGGGCGCTTCCATTCTCTTCTCCTTTGCATGTGGCTGCTCCACATCAATATGAGGTTCTTCTTTTGGAGATAAAAAATTCTCATCTACATGCATATAAATCTCCCTCTCAAGGGAAATATCTACAAACCACTATCATCCTCTAATATGGCAGGTACACCCAATAGTTTTGAGGTGTATCAGTGTAACCCAAAAATATTCTCAACTCAGCTGTTGGTTCTATATTTTTCTATGTATCCTTGGTAACAAAACAATAAACTAATGAACCAAAAACTATAAAGTGCGACACATATATCTTCTTATCATAAAAGGCTTCATCTGGTGTACTCATCCCGAGTATCCGATGAGGACTCTTGCTATGCACATACACATTTGTGCTGCATGCTTTGGACCAGAAGTGCAATAGTAGGGCCTAATCATGTAACATCGCTCATGCATCTCCCACAATTCCTTTTTTCTTCCTTTTTGAAATCCCATTCTGTTGTGGGTTATGAGGTGTTGGAAAGTGTAACTAGGATCAGTCTTCATATTGACTATGTAATTATGTATTTATGTATTGAAGAAGGTAAAGATAATATATATATATATATATATATATATATATATATTTGGTATGCTTGCTTCATAGGTTTCATGAGCAAGGCTTTATTATACATAAAAGGACTTCTTCTTGATTTCCTTTAGGAATTTGTCTTCTGGTCATAAATGTACTATTTAAATAGTCATGTATATGAACAGTCAAGTCAATCTAATATGCCTCAAGACCTTGTGACATAAGCTCAGAATGATGCCTCATATTAGCGTTGAAATTCTCCTATAGAAAACCTTCATGTCGGCCTATAAAATAGTGATCAAGTTGGCCCTATATTAATAAGACAGGTCGGCTTATTAATATACATAAACAACTATATATACTCTTGTATATGTTGCGGAGAAGAAATAGAATTTTGCAGATTTATCTGTGGTTTTAACAGAGTTTAAAAGTTCAGATCATAGGAATATAAAATGAGGATTCTACCTGAAGAAATGCGGATATATCTGAAGCAGTCAAGTGTGGATTAGTTTGGGTAATCTTCGGTGATGTATGTCTAAAGTAAATGCGAGGATAGTGTAGTATATATATCTGAAGTAAATGCAAGAACTATGCAGTAACAAGTATAATAAAAAGAAAACAAATTAAACATAAGTTCAAATCTATAATTGATGCGTCGAAGAGACTATGGCTAGTCCAAAGAAAGGGACAAAGTTACATCAAAGTGCGGAATAAGGTAAGGAATGTTCAAGTAAAGATTACAATAAAAGAGAATGAGAGATCTATACTTTGTGAATAAGGCATAGAGATGCATGTTAAGAATAGATACATAAATATGTATCTTTGTCTTGTACTTAAAATTTAGATAAGAAGAAGCCAAAGTAAAGGAGATATTGAAGACTAGAGACCGAGTTCTGTAAGGCTGGTGTTGAACGGTGTAGACTAGTTAAGGAAGGTGTAGGAAAGAAGGACTAACTCAAGGATTCATTGAGGCTGCAGTGCCAAGGTCTTGAAGGCATATAAAGGTTAAGGGTTTGTGTCATGGTCATGGTACTTGCCATCTGAAATTCCTTAAGAATAATTTCTCGTGGGTTTTTGTCTCCAAGTGGGAGAGGTTTTTCCCTGGCTCTAGGAGCCTAATTTTTGTGTCTCTTGTAACTTGATAGTTCACTTGATGAATGAATAAATAAGATAAAGAAGAGAAGAGATAAGTAACTCAAGTATGATCACAAGTAATTATCAAGAAGAGAATTTGAATTAATCACCAACCCTCTAAATTATCAACATGGTATCAGAGCTAAGGTGCTGAACACAAGGGCTACTTGACAAAGAATACACTCCAGGAAGTGAAGATCAAAGTTTGGGTTGAAAATTCAAATAAGTTTGTAAGGAAAAATCTCAAGATATTTCAAGAAAGATCTTCTATCTCATTCAAAGGATAAACTCATTCAATAAAATAATGTTTGCCATCAAATATTTACATTTAAGACATTTTTAGAAAAGGACATCATATTTTGAAGATATCCTTTATCATCAAGGATCCAAGAACATCTACATTGGAGATTTCAATCTTAGAAGAAGCTCCTAACTTCATCTTCATAATCATCAAGGAAGCTGCAAGCCACTCTAGTCAAGTAAGTATATATGAACTTACTTAAATCTGTCAAGATGACTTATTTTAAATAGAGCAACAAGCGGGTTGGGTTATAAAAATTTAGTGCATTGAAGAAGAGGAAATATTTAAATTTTATTAAAGATGAAGTTATGGACCAAATCAAAGGATCTACAATTCAACTACCAAAATAAGATGCTCTAGCTCATGCCAAGTACATGAAGGGAGAAATCAGAGCCCAGAGGATTCTCATAGAATCCATTAAGGACTCACTCATTCCCTATGTATCAAAACTAAAGTTTGCAAAAGAAATATATTAGAAACTAGTGGAGTTATTATTTGTGAGTACTGCAGGAGAAGCAATCTCTTTGAGACAAGAACTATACAAAATAAAATTGTCAAGAGAAGAAGGAATCACTTGATACTTCATGAGGGTTTCTGAAATAAGAGATCAAATGAAGGGATTGGGAGAAGTAATGTCTAACACTAAGATGACTACAGTGGTTTTGAATGCTCTACCAGAAGGATGGGGAAACTTCACTTCAAGTTTAAACAAAAATAAAGAAGCCACGCCATTCCATGATATATGTTCTCTATGTAAAATAGAGGAAACAAGATTGAAAGCCACATATGATACATGATCAAGTGAAGGGAATCAAACCTTTGCAGCCATATCCAGAAAGAAAGGAAGATTCCAAAAATTTGGTCCTCAGAATAAAAGAATAAATATGGACAAGGTATGATGCTTTGGATGTAATGAACTTGGGCATTATAAAAGAGATTGTCCTAAACCTGAAAAGAAAAAGAGGAAAAAGGAAGAAGCCCATATATCAAATATGAGTGAAGAACCTGATGCAAATAAATCTAAGAAAGAAGAAGCAAGAGATCTCTATTATGATTGAGATCATCTTCCTCTTTAAGTAATTTTTGTTGATTGTAAAACAGTATGTTAGGAATAAATGTATATTAATAGCATCATGATAGAAGCATGGTAGGAGCTATTGGTGAAACAACTTAGGGAAAACCTCACTAATAAAAATATTGATGGAAGGCATACATCAAGATCAAGGGTCATCATGGAAACATGTGCTGAAATTTTCTAATGGAATTCCCTATGAATTCACTGGTTAGAAACAGGGATAATTTTAAGAACCCCTCTAAATTTATATATATATAAAATAGGCGAATCCCCATGATACATAGGAAAAATGGAAGGCGATTTTATTAATAATATAATATGTATATATAATTTTTTGGCGAATCTCTCACGAGATTATATTATCCTGTAAAATCATGGCAAATCACCAGTACAAATGGCGAATCACTACTACAAAATGGTGAATCATTGTCTAGTGGAGTTCGGAGTGTTGGTTCCAATGAAGATATGGTAATTGAACTAGGAGTAGAAGGAAGAGAACCACCGAGACCAAGCATGGCACATGGTGACTCGTGAGGGAAGTAGTTCTCGTGTAGTTTGGAAAACACGTTCTTCTAGTTCTACTAAGCGTAGTGTTGTTTGTCATGCTACTACTAGCACTGATATTGAGGTTGGAGAGGAGTTTGAGGAAAGGTAGCAGTGGTGGAGAATTACAAAGAGTACCCCATGATGGGCTCCATTTTTCCCTTTGGTATTTGTGCCTGCAAGACCTTCTATCCATTGAACCAACAATTAGTCGTTCAACCAACAATCAACTTGACTGAGTTGATTAGGTACGAGTCAACTTAGACTAATCTTAAAAACTATGCTTTGCACTATCCCATATTTATCACACTAATGCTACACAACATTGTGCATTTGCACCTAACTCTCAATAATTCTTTTCCAAGAAAAATCTATAATAAGAAAAATATTTTACTATGTTCTAAAAGGTGAAGATGTCGAAATCATGCCACAAAGTGAAAGGAAATAAAATATCTTTCCTCAAATATCCATTGACTTGTTATGACACAGGTGGTGAAGAAGGTCCAGAATCCAATCAAGTAGCAAGATAACCCAAATCATGCATGCCACCATATCCTATAATATCCTTTGAGCTCTTCCTGAAGAACTGCTGATCCATTGACATGAATTGTTGCTCTTCATGATTATTAACACCCAACTACAAAATCTAAGGACTTTATAGCTAAACAATGTAGCTATAGTAAACTCAAAATTAACATTTTTTGAGTTCAATGATAGATCCATCTCCTGCTTCTGAAAAACCTATGGACCAATTTCATCTTTGGGCCAAATGTATACAGCCAAATGCTGAAAACCACCAATCATCATACTAAGTATGGTCCTCTATTTTTTCTGTCAAATATGGGAACCCAACTCAAGATTTGTGACAATTTCCCTGGGGGATCCATTAAAACTTATGTGGTTACTCTTGATTTCCCAAGCAGAGAAAAACAACAATATTTCTCAGTATTCAGATCTCAATTCTCTTGTCAGATTTCAATCCAAAAGGTTTAATGCTTTTCATATGAGATCAAGTAATTTAGAACCTTGCAACATATATTGTCAAAAATAATTTCACCATGAAGCACAAGTTAGAAAAGAAGCCCCAAAACCTTTACTCTTACATAATTTCTGAAAAAAAAGCATGTAGCAATAGAGTCTATGGTAGTTTCAAGTAGCATAAATATCCTTGTATATGCACAATTCAGTCCTTTTATTGACTCATGGTCCTCTGTTAAAACAAGCTCACTGCTTGACATACTCAATATAGATTGTTAACAAAAACATCCAAACACATTTTACTATGATACTCCTATACTCAACTGTGTATCGACATATATAATGCATTAAAAAACCCTTCTCTTCCCAATACCAATCCTGATGAGAGAAATTCCAACCATATACATATGAACTCGAACATTGAAACCCATCTATAAGTAAATGTCATAAGTCATAGGTTTTTAAAGGTATCCGTTATATCCATATCATATCTTTGTTGTCGCTGTTGCGCGCGCGCGCCACTGCCTGTAACGCGCGCGCGCATATGTGTGTATCAAAACAACATTTAGATTTTATGATGCGTATGGATTTGCGTAACAAATTTGTGAAAATATTATGACCATAGTTCAAATTGTTTCATCCCACTCAGCCAAAACATCCCTTACTCAATAGTAGCAATATGTCCTTTATATCTTAGGGAAACCTTTTTAGTAGTTACTCTTGCAATATTTAGTGACTGATCATAGAATAGTATTGTCGAACATGAGTCATTGAAAAAGGGTCTTGGGGATCCAAATCACAACCAATCAAATCATACAATGATATGTTATCTATAGTATCATTAAGGGTAGATCAATGAAAGGCACTCAGCGTCACTGTAGCAGAGAAAATAAGCAGAAGCCTCATACTCCAAGGCATCACACTAGAAAACTGCCAAAACCAAGATGTAAATATCTAGCAACTAAAATCATGAAGCCTCCCAATGAAAGCAACACACATTATAGATGGAAATATTTTTTTAGTAAAGAGAATGGGCAATGCCAACTACATAGAATAAGAATAATATTTTTCATTTGTATTCTTATGCAACATTTCTGTTTGTGATTCAGGAAAAAAAAATGATGGTTTCAACCATTTAAGGATTTGGGGCTACTATTTTATCAAAATTGCATGAATATCAACTAAAAACACAAGTCCAAAGCCCATTGATGTCCACTCATTATGAAAACTTAAGACTTGGGTCATATGGAAAAATGGATAAGATTGATCACGAACATAAAATGAAGGAATACACCAGAGAAACCATCTCATTTAAGTCCCTGTAAAGTTCTTTATCTACATATCCATTGACTTGTTATGACACAGGTGGTGAAGAAGGTCCAGAATCCAATCAAGTAGAAAGATAACCCAAATCATGCATGCCACCATATCCTCTAATATCCTTCCAGCTCTTCCTGAAGAACTGCTGATCCATTGACATGAATTGTTGCTCTTCATGATTATTAACACCCAACTGCAAAATCTAAGGACTTTATAGCTCAACAATGTAGCTATACTAGACTCAAAATTAACATTTTTTGAGTTCAATGATAGATCCATCTCCTGCTTCTGAAAAACCTATGGACCAATTTCATCTTTGGGCCAAATGTATACAACCAAATGCTGAAAACCACCAATCATCATACTAAGTATGGTCCTCTGCTTTTTCTGTCAAATATGGGAACCCAACTCAAGATCTGTGACAATTTCCCTGGGGGATCCATTAAAACTTATGTGGTTACTTTTGATTTCCCAAGCAGAGAAAAACAACAATATTTCTCAGTATTCATATCTCAATTCTTTTGTCAGATTTCAATCCAAAAGGTTCAATGGTTTTCATATGGGATCAAGTAATTTATAACCTTGCAACATATATTGTCAAACATAATTTCACCATGAAGCACAAGTTAGAAAAGAAGCCCCAAAACCTTTACTCTTACATAATTTCTGAAAAAAAACATGTAGCAATAGAGTCTATGGTAGTTTCAAGTAGCATAAATATCCTTGTATGTGCACAATTCAGTCCTTTTATTGACTCATGGTCCTCTGTTAAAACAAGCTCACTGCTTGACATACTCAATATAGATTGTTAACAAAAACATCCAAACACATTTTACTATGATACCCCTATACTCAACTGTGTATTGACATATATAATGCATTAAAAAACCCTTCTCTTCCCAATACCAATCCTGATGAGAGAAATTCCAACCATATACATATGAACTCGAACATTGAAACCCATCTATAAGTAAATGTCATAAGTCATAGTTTTTTAAAGGAGTATCCGATCAAATCAGTAGATCGAAAACAACATTTAGATTTTATGGTGCATATGGTTCTGCATACAACAAATTAGTGAAAATATTATGACCATAGTTCAAATTGTTTCATCCCACTCAGCCAAAACATCCCTTACTCAATAGTAGCAATATGTCCTTTATATCTTAGGGAAATATTTTTAGTAGTTACTCTTGCAATATTTAGTGATTGATCATAGAATAGTATTGTCGAACATGAGTCATTAAAAAAGGGTCTTGGGGATCCAAATCACAACCCATCAAATCATACAATGAATAGTATCATTAAGGGTAGATCAATAAAAGGCACTCAGCGTCACTGTAGCAGAGAAAATAAGCAGAAGCCTCATACTCCAAGGCATCACACTAGAAAACTGCCAAAACCAAGATGTAAATATCTAGCAACTAAACTCATGAAGCCTCCCAATGAAAGCAACACACATTATAGATGGAAATATTTTTTTAGTAAAGAGAATGGGCAATGCCAACTACATAGAATAAGAATAATCTTTTTCATTTGTATTCTTATGCAACATTTCTGTTTGTGATTCAGGAAAACAAAATGATGGTTTCAACCATTTAAGGATTTGGGGCTACTATTTTATCAAAATTGCATGAATATCAACTAAAAACACAAGTCTAAAGCCCATTGATGTCCACTCATTATGAAAACTTAAGACTTGGGTCATATGGAAAAATGGATAAGATTGATCACAAACATAAAATGAAGGAATACACCAGAGAAACCATCTAATTTAAGTCCCTGTATAGTTCTTTATCTACATATCCATTGAATTGTTATGACACAGGTGGTGAAGAAGGTCCAGAATCCAATCAAGTAGCAAGATAACCCAAATCATGCATGCCACCATATCCTCTAATATCCTTCCAGCTATTCCTGAAGAACTGCTGATCCATTGACATGAATTGTTGCTCTTCATGATTATTAATACCCAACTGCAAAATCTAAGGACTTTATAGCTCAACAATGTAGCTATACTAGACTCAAAATTAACATTTTTTGAGTTCAATGATAGATCCATCTCCTGCTTCTGAAAAACCTATGGACCAATTTCATCTTTGGGCCAAATGTATACAGCAAAATGCTGAAAACCACCAATCATCATACTAAGTATGGTCCTCTGTTTTTTCTGTCAAATATGGGAACCCAACTCAAGATCTGTGACAATTTTGCCTGGGGGATCCATTAAAGCTTATGTGGTTACTCTTGATTTCCCAAGCAGAGAAAAACAACAATCTTTCTCAGTATTCAGATCTCAATTCTCTTGTCAGATTTCAATCCAAAAGGTTTAATGGTTTTCATATGGGATCAAGTAATTTAGAACCTTGCAACATATATTGTCAAAAATAATTTCACCATGAAGCACAAGTTAGAAAAGAAGCCCCAAAACCTTTACTCTTACATAATTTCTGAAAAAAACATGTAGCAATAGAGTCTATGGTAGTTTCAAGTAGCATAAATATCCTTGTATATGCACAATTTAGTCCTTTTATTGACTCATGGTCCTCTGTTAAAACAAGCTCACTGCTTGACATACTCAATATAGATTGTTAACAAAAACATCTAAACACATTTTAATATGATACCCCTATACACAACTGTGTATCAACATATATAATGCATTAAAAAGCCCTTCTCTTCCCAATACCAATCCTGATGAGAGAAATTCCAACCATATACATATGAACTCGAACATTGAAACCCATCTATAAGTAAATGTCACAAGTCATAGTTTTTTAAAGGAGTATCCGATCAAATCAGTAGATCAAAAACAACATTTAGATTTTATGGTGCAGATGGTTCTGCATACAACAAATTAGTGAAAAAATTATGACCATAGTTCAAATTGTTTCATCCCACTCAGCCAAAACATCGCTTACTCAATAGTAGCAATATGTCCTTTATATCTTAGGGAAATCTTTTTAGTAGTTACTCTTGCAATATTTAGTGACTGATCATAGAATAGTATTGTCGAACATGAGTCATTGAAAAAGGGTCTTGGGGATCCAAATCACAACCAATCAAATCATACAATGATATGTTATCTATAGTATCATTAGGGGTAGATCAATAAAAGGCACTCAGCGTCACTGTAGCAGAGAAAATAAGCAGAAGCCTCATACTCCAAGGCATCACACTAGAAAACTGCCAAAACCAAGATGTAAATATCTATCAACTAAAATCATGAAGCCTCCCAATGAAAGCAACACACATTATAGATGGAAATATTTTTTTAGTAAAGAGAATGGGCAATGCCAACTACATAGAATAAGAATGTTTTTGCCAATGCTCTGGCCATATGATCAATTCTTACCTACAAAACAGTTTCAAGCATTTCATATAATATTATCAGTTTCCATTATTACAGGAAACTCTGAAGAGCCCATTCCACAGTAATCTAGATGAAACAACATGAACATATCATTGATGGTGACAACTTTATCATGTTGTACAAGTGCAGAAATACAAATATGCCAAGGGCTACTTGCAAAAAGCATTTGTAGGTAGGGATTGAGCTCTGTCTTCTACAGCTGTAGAGAGCAGCTGAGGTGACTGCTAAGGGCCAACAAAAGGAAATTATTCTATTCGAAGTACCCTGCAGGTTGACTTTCTAAACAGCTTGCCTTGTGCAGTCACAGTTTTCACTAACTGGCATGCTACAAAATATACAGGGCTCATACAACAATGTGATCTTATTGTAGCTTCCAGAAGCAAAATTTGCTCATGGATTTCCATGATGCAACTGTAGAGAGCAGCTGAGGGACTGCTAAGGACCTAAAAAAGGAAAGTATTCTAGTGAAAGCACCCTGCAGGTTGACTTTCTAAACAGCTTGCCTTGTGTAGTTATAGTTTTCACTAACTGGCATGCTGCAAAATATACAGGGCTCATACAACAATGTGATATTATTGTAGCTTCCTGAAGCACAATTTGCACATGGATTTCCATGATGCAACTGTAGAGAGTAGCTGAGGGACTGCTAAGGACCTACAAAAGGAAATTATTCTAGTCAAAGTATCCTGCAGGTTAAATTATAAACAACTTTACTTGTGCAGTAACAGTTTCCACTAACTGGCATGCTACAAAATATATAGGGTTCATACAACAACAAGTGCCCTCTCATGCAAGCTCCAAGAGATGGGGAGTTAAGTCTCCACCAACACCCATTACTCCAGAGTCCATACTACTCTCTCATTGACATGTGAGCTTATGTTCAATACAATGGTTGAATTGGAAAATGTATGTGGGTTTATTTTTATGTCAATTCTGGAAGGACTCAATGCCATTGAGAATAATGTGGTGAAATTTTGTTAAATCCCAAGGCAACTCTTTGCAGTGCTAAGATGAGGGTAACCCAGTCTGGAACTTGTCTCTCTCTTCAGTAAAAATGGGCCACTATCATTGTAGGCATAAATGATGCAAATTGTATGAATTTTGAGAGGTTCAACAAGGAGTTAAGTGTTGTGAGCTTGAGGTTGTTCAAACCCAATGATGTGTGATGAATTTCACCATTTACTGCAATCAATAGCAAGAGGATTGTGACAATACATTAGAAGCCAAAAATAGGGCAAAGGTCCATGTGCAATGGAAAATACACCCTGACTACAGAACCTTAAGGAAATGAAGGAGATCACCAACTTCATGCAGATTGAAGCTAGAGTTTCAGATTGGTTCTCTAAAATCCCTAGTTAGTAGAATCTCGAGTCACCTCTACCTCCCATAGGAGATGGTTTCATCTCCTACCCCGTCAACTTCTAAATTGTTGAGGACTCCTCATTTTGCAACTTTCCCATGGCCAGGGATGAGGATTTGTGCATCTAACACTCCAAAACCAAAAGTGGAGGATCCTACAAGTGAAATCAACCCTGTGGAACAATTTGACATGTAAATGCACTCAACAAAAGCAACAATGGGGACTCAAGTAGGACTAAAACCTTAGAGCATTTCTAATCTGTTTTGTATATCTATAGTATTTTGTCATTGTTTCAATTTGCAAGGAAATATTCCTTCGAAGCCGATAGAGAATAGAATAGGGTGGACAAGAATAGGGAATTTTGGATACGAGACTATCTCAGGCTGCAGAAAAACACTAATATATATGTGTGTGTATTATACCATTGTCCAGTTTGGCTGCAGCTTTTTCTAGTTCAAAAGGACTGGATGAAGACAATGAGTATGCAAACTCTTCTTCCAATTTTTTAAAAGGCAGTTCATCTCTAAACTTAAATGCTTTACCCATCGTTTAGTACATTGTTGAACCTTTGCATATACTATAATGAAACAGAAGGTTTAACTTTCCTCTCTATCAGGCTGAATATATCAAGCTATCAGCATGTCTTTGGACAAATGTATTACAAATCAAGAATCTCCTGCACTTAAATGTATGACTGGGGCATTTTTGTATTTTCATGTATTGTTAATGTAAATATCATTGTTCATGTTAAAAAGATAAAAGACATAAATTTTCAAATCAAAAGCAGAGCACTTGAATCTCTTGAATAAAATTTTAACTGGACAGGTAGTAACTTATGCTTGCACAAAGCTCCAATTGGCAATGCCTCCGGTTGAAATATTTGACATGGGAGACCCTAAAACCAAGTGAAATTTCACCATATGTAAGCTAAGAAAAGGTCAAATCACTGTAATCGTAAAACTTATAGACAATTCCCTTAGGAATGAGAAATATAAATGAATGTCCAACATTTTTGGCTGCATTTTTCATACTATGCCCATAAAGATGTATACAAGAATATTTTCAGTCAACTACAAAAGGGCATCTCCAATCAAACAATAATGAATTTCCATTAGCCTCTGCTGGAGTATCTTCAGTCTCTGATCTTTTGAATAGGCACAAAATGTCATAACCAGAGGTTTACCTGCCAAAAAGAAATTTTTGATCTAAGGATGGTATGAAATCTATCTACTGTAAACAAATAAAAGCCAACACCCCAAAATTCAAATGGAAAAGCCTTCAATTAATTTAGGCAATAACAGTGTCTTGTTTATCATACGGCTAGACCAATCAAGAGGCATGAGATCCTTGACACTCACATAACCTCACAAGGTACAACTGATGGGATTCATCACCAATGACCAAACTAATCAACTCTATCATCAAATAGTTCATGACCAAAAATTCCAATATCAACCATGAAAGGAAACCCAGGTCAGTGAAAGAAAGCACTGTTGTGGACCACACCAAGGTTAAATCCTCAAAAGAAGTGGCCAATGCACCACCTGCAAAGGGACCATTGATCTACCCTAAGGACCATTTAGTCGAACCAAGTGATTGTACAATGTATGCAACATCCCACCTCTAAATAGGTGGAAGAGACTTGACACTGCAGTATTAAGGGAGCATCTTAAAAAAAGTCAATATCAAAACTAACCAACTACTAGAATTAAAGAAACTGCATATTTTCATTCTCTTTGTATAAATTCAACACTGACACATGCCTATTGCGCATTTTTTATCATTTGCTATACCAAGTCTAGTAATTTCCAACTCCTATGATCCCACCCTTAATCGAAACAGTAGGGTATGTTTTTGAAAGTGTCCAATTGCCAGAATGTTCTGGGGATAGTTTCAAGCAGAATATAGTACTTGTTCACAACTACCTAGCTTGGAGATGACCCCTTCTAGGTAACACTTGGATGACCCAAGATTTTCGCAAAGAGCTCCAACATATGATGTGAATGTCTGCTAGTGCTTTGTTTTGGAAGAGGAAATACATAATAAATCTTCAAAGAAACAAGTCCTGCATACAATTGAGGGATTTCAGAGCATTTTAAACTGAACTGGCACTCCGTGTCAATGCAAAAATTGATGCGCTTCAAAAGGATGTATACTCCTTACCCTTTAGGGCATAGGGTTCTTCATGTAATTCTAATGTCTCTCAATTGTAACTCTAATGTCTCTGGTGTAATTCTGGTGTCATTTTGAGTAATATAAGGTGAATTTTCAAAATAATAAAGAAGGATGTTTGATATCAAAATTAGATATCTTGACATCCTACAACTGATAAAAATGAAATAAAATAAAATTATATAAAATAAGAAAATAAGAAAAAATTACTCTTACCATGGCTTACAACCAAAATCCATTAACTACATATATATCCAAGATTCAAAGTCACATTAATGCAATATGTCAGCCCATATCCATTTATGGTTTCTAAAGATGATAGACCTTGTTGGCCCTAGCACCATTTAAAAGATGACAGATTTGCAGCTTCTCTAATTGATTGTTCAACACTTGAAACTATCATAGTAAAATAGATTAGCAGGAGGGTCATACCATCAGTTCTGATTTCAAACCAAAATGTTAAATCGTGTAAAACACTGGAATTTTATATTTTGAGATGATGAAATTCAAGGTGCACATCCATGCATATTACAATCCGACATTCTAACAATTTGGTGCCCACGATCTAGTGTGGAATAACCAAGGCTTTTAGGCTAACAGAAACAAAGTTCCAAACCCATCATAAACACTTTTTAATTTGGAATAGAAATTAATGCCACCTTAGGAAAAATAAAGATATTTCGTCTAACCATACCAAACAACCTGGCTAGAAGTGTATAAATGCCACAATCACTATTATCAGATAAACGCATCTTCTAATGGGTTACAATTACGACAAGGTGATTCTCGTTTCAAGCATGATTATAAAACTTAAAGGAGAGGAGTATTTTCATTTTTCAGAAAAAACAAGTCAGTAAAGTACTCCACATTCCACATCGCTTTTACTGTGTGGATGCAGAGGCACTTGCCAACAACCCTCACCACCCCACCTTCTATCTCCATATGTCTCCCATGCAAATATTTCAATATACAAATGGTTATGGTTTAAAATGACATGTGATTTTCATTAAATATTCTATGATAGCAGCTAAACAAAAACAGAATATTTAAGGCAAATGTCAGCACATAACATGACATCTAATAGTTCAAGTGTTTTTCATAATCCTTTGAGAATTGTAAAGAATTTATCTAGGTACTTGATTTTTGCATTTAGAAGTAGAAATTGGAAAAAATGTGTGCATATTACACTGATCATAAAATGATGCAAAGGGAAATAGTTCATACAATTTAAGGACTGTAATTTGGGAAGAAATCGATCAGTGAAGTCTATTGCATTTGAAATGCCTGCACAAACAGATCCACTAGGGAGTTTCTCTTACAAACCATTCAATAAAAATATAATTCATGATGTCCGTGAGTAGTAAACAAGAAAAAGATGTCTAGCTTATCCACTACTCTTCAGCTTACCTATCAGCATACAGTGTGAATTTGGGAATTTTGGAAGCCTAAAGAGATCATAAAGCACAGCTTGATCTTTTGAAATCAAATAATCCATCTCATCGATAATCAGAAACCTTTTCAAAAGATAGCAGAGTAGAATTAGAACACCAATAAAGTTGACTTGTTTGCATGCACTAAGAGATCACGATGAAGTTGACTTGTTTACATACTATAAGAAAATTTACCAAAAACAGAAATACATCAATGGGGACTTATAAAGTGTTTGGCTTTAACATTGCATATTTGATTGTCGAAGGCTTAATAGAAATACTTATCTTGCACATCAAAATTTAACAAGAAAACACATAGGGAGGAGTTAATTTACAAAAAAATGCTACTAATATATAATTCTTACATCATCTTTTTGGCAGATAACTATTTCTTCTCACACAGAAAGCTTTTCAACTTCTGAAATGGAGAGTTATTTACCGAGCATTTTTTATTTCCTTGGCATTGCTCCAATATCTGTTATAGAAGCAGAATATCAATTAATATAGCATATCAATCCTACATGTTCTCATCAGTGTAATTCAACTATCCTTCATTGTGTATTTCTTAAGTCTATTATGAATGTAAAATGCTAAAGTTGGGGCTGTCATTCATTGGAGCAATCCCCTGATTTTGTCTTGTACTTACCCTGCTGAATATGTCTGAAGTGTTTGTCAAAGAAGTGCAGTTAACACCTCAGATGTTATGTACTCTCACAGATCGTAATTTTCATAATCTTTTCAGATGATGAGCTATGATTTCACAAATAGGTTTCTTGTCCATACGCGATGTGATGATTTCTTGACTAGTCATGAAAGTAATGAACTTTTGGTATGATCTAATAACACATCATAACAATAACGATTTTTTTATTTTTTCTTGTGTACCATGGAGAGACATAATTGTCCTTAGACAAGTGTTATCATGACTTATGACAACTCGTACTACTGGTGATCTAGTTGAGTAGTGTACCACATATCCTAACCATACCTAACATTTTCAATTAGGCTAGAGGTAAAGAGCAAGAAGTTGGTTTATTAGTATCATTTCTCATCTTTATTGGGGGCATCAAGATATGTTTCAATTACAGTAGTTGGTTTACTAGTTTTTCATTTCATTTCAGTTATTTTAGTTCTCATCTTAATGTTGAGGCGCCATGGAAGTTGGAGCACCCCTTCCCCCTCTCCCTGCCCCCAAACCCACATTTTTTTTCATATGAGCTTCTCATGACTAGTGTAATCTTGAGTTCCTTTGAGTCTCGAGCTATCTGGTCTTCAGTGCACATTAATATATATAACAAAATAGACCAGTGGGTTGAATTAAGTTGCTGAGTGCTTTTACAAAAAGGACGCCTTGGGGTCAAGTTCACGGGCTGGCTGCCTCTATGAATATTGTGGGCCCTTACTCAATGTCCTTGCCAGATTAGGTTGCCAAAATCGCAACCTACTATATATATATATATATATAGAGAGAGAGAGAGAGACACCAGTGGGTTGACTTAAGTTGCTAAGTGCTTTTACAAAAAGGACATCTAGGGGTCAAATCCATGGGCTGGCTGCCTCTCTGAATATTGTTGGCCTTTACTCAATGTCCCTGCCATCTTAGGTTGCCAAAATAGCAACCTGCTGGTTTTCCCTAGGAACCATCCTTGACATGAAGGGAGTGCCCAGTGGTCCTTTTAAAGACTTAGTCAGATTTAGGGTAAATAACACAGATCCTAGACCAGTGGGTTGATTTAAGTCATCAAGTGCTTTTAAAAAAAGGACATCTCGCAGTCAAGTCCACAGGCTGGCTGCTTCTGATAATTGTGGCCCTTTACTCAATGTCCATGCCAGCTTAGGTTGCCAAAATAGCAACCTGCTGGTTTACCCTAGGAACCATCCTCGAAATGAAGGGAAGTGCCTAGTGATTTTTTTAAAGACTTAGCCAGATTTAGGGTAAATAAACCCACAAATCACCCCCCATCCTCCTGCCCCACCCGTCCCCCCAATGGCCTAAGTTCCATTTCCTATATTTTGTATTATGCATTGAAAAAATGTGGTTGAGAACTGATATCTAAAATTCGGTATTATAGCATGAATTTTACATTTTTAAAACTGAAATATGTGATCAGAGTCATGTTTATGGTTAATGATTTGTTTTTTTGTTATACAATCCAAGAATTACAGAACTTTCCACAAATGCATTGTAACTATTTCTACCACCCATGAGGCTCTTACTCATTGCAGCATTACAGATTTAAGAAACAAATGCACCTTTACTTGCAACTAGTTTTGTGTTTCCAAGTTACTATACAGCAGCTAAAGCCAACATTCACCATGAAAGAACACTATTGTTTGTGCTTACAATACCTGATGAAATTAAAGTTTAAACCATTACTCCAACTTATAACAAACATCTCTGATCGAAATTTTCATACCATCTCTTCCAATAACGAGTTTGAACTTGAAGCTTGTTCATAAAAATGGGTTGTGGTTGTGAGGTAAAGTTAAAGCATTACTTGGAGTTAAAACTCGCAGTTCTTATAAGAGGCCTCTCCTGGAATTTTTTATGACATTCACAATTTTAGTTTTGTTTAAGTACAACAGCAACAACTTCAGTTCCATGACATTCATACACAATGTTTACCCTAACACAACAGCAACTGTACTAACATATAAAGCTTCATTCATCGTACATCAAAACTTACTATCTAATTCATGTTTCTTAGCAGCGCATGTAAAGAGCAGGAAAGATACAAGAATTAACTCCTAGAAACTTATATTAACCTGAGGTGAAGCTCCAAAAGGAAGATGTTGACCCCCAACACTGAACCAAAGTTCATCAGCCAACTGGAAAAAACAAGTTATCACAGCAATTAAAAAATTATCATGAAATTTATAGCATGTAACAAGAAAAAGCTTGCATGATATTTCTCATTAGACCCAGAATGTTTGGACCAATAGAGATTGATGCTCAGAAAAGGTGCCCAAGAGCAAAGAAAGACACATGATCACTCAGCTTGCCTACAGCTGCAACGTATCACAAAGCATATAAAGAATATGTAACCAGCAATGTAATCCAGAGCATATCAACAATATCAATGCTATTTGAAAGAAACTAACCTTTGCATGTACCTCCTCCATATACAAACTTCCCACTGGCAATGGAGGAAGGACGGATTTATTCAATGAAGCTCCAACGCCAACACTACCACTGGATTTATCATATATACAAATACGGGAAGTGACTGGTGTTGTCCTGTCAGGAAACTCTAAAGGTAACTCCGCTGCTTAAAAGCAGAAGAGGAAATTAGATGTATTTTCAACTGCACATTTTCAAATCTAAAACACTGATGTTCTATTAAACTAGTAGTGGTATACAATGGTAATAAATGAATTCAACATCTCACCTTGACGGTCCACACAATACTCATACTGAGGCGTGATTGGAAATGAAAATGACAAGCCCTGATAGAAAAGCATAATCTCATCTTTAATGTTTATTTCCACCAATCTCAAAACTAAAGCAATCAGTTAACTAAAGCATATCAGACCGTGTCACTACTTACTGGATAGAAAAGTGTATAGATCCTCCTATCTGCATCATAAGTCCCAGGATAAGTTGGTCCACATGCATCATATACAGCTGCAAATGTAGCAGTATTGGGGCCACTGCAAACAAGGAACTAGATTTAATGAAAATTAGTAAATAAAAAAGCCCGTTAGATAGATTGACTGAGAAATAAATTGCATACAGAAGAGTAAGGACAAAGGTTCATACCCAATTAAAGAATTTGCATAGTAACCGCATAGTAAGAATTATTCACAGGAACCGCATAGTAAGAATTATTCACAGGAACCGCATCTTTTAATAGTCCTCTCTGTCTTCCAATAAGAGGGGCACCCAATTCAACTCTCGTTTTCACGGCATTTTGAATTGTCTCGCCCCTTTTCACCAGTTACTGTGGAACCAGTTGCTGTCAATGCGTGCAACTTACCAGATCCACCACATCTGAGCCCAGGCATCCAACCACTCAGCCACTCATGCGCAATGAAAAAAATAGGGCGAAACACTCTAAACCCTCCCTCCGACCCTGTAAATCCAGGCGAAATCTGCTCCAACAAAGAAAATCGGGGGCGAATATCATTTTTTTCATTTTTATGCGTTTTTTATGGGTCGGCTAATATTTAATAATTAATTATTTTTAAAATAATTATTGGACTAATTTTATTAAACTATAAAAAATGGGTTTTATATAAAAAATTCGCCCTATTAAAATTTTAAATCCCTTAAAATTCGCCTTTGGGCTAAAATTCTCCCCTAAAATTTTCCCTGGTTAGAAAGAAAGAAGAAAGGTTTCATCAAATAATTATATGCTACATAATTATGGGATTAGGATGTGATGGAATATTGATGAAGCAGGTCAATGGCATGAAGTTCCTCAATCTATTAAAACTGCTACATGATGACTTAAAGGAAAGATTTATGAGTTATATATATTTATATGCTGACACTCGATGCTGTGAAGTCATGTCATATGGTTGGAGGTAATGGATATCTATATTTAGAAGTATGATCTATGGAGGAAGATCTCTCATGGTGCACTCACATATGAAATCAACATAGTATATCCTCATATGGAATATGGGGTTGTTGTATATGAACTACGAACTGGAAATTGGAAGTCCCTGGGAATGAATATGTGTAGAAAGGAAGAGATCATGAAGTGCAACTATGTCAAGAGGTAGTTATCATCTGGAAGCCAAGAAGATGTGACTAGAATATCTCCTAGGAGAATATGTTGACTCTGATAAGAAGTATGGTAAAGAGGAAGACCCTTGAAAAAACATATAATTAGGAGAAGTGTAAATTTGAATAAAGGATGCCAATGCCTACAGAAATATGTGATAGTGAAATATCATCACTGAGGTAACTTTTGTTTTTAAAAATTTCATACGTATATATTTATCTGGATGAATTTGTGGAGGGCTACTAATCATGTGAAAGGATGTAAGATCCTTGGAGATGATTCGAAAGAAATCATCATGGCATAAAAGGGTGGACCAGATAATGTAGATAGATAAACCAATTTTTGATAGCTAACATTACTCATGGATGAAAGTGATGGATGATTTGTACTCGATGGAGCCAAAGGTTGAAGATTCATCAATATTGAAATCCATGACATCGAGGGGAGGAATTCTTCATGAGCAGTTGGGTGTCTCACCATTGTTGCTACAGGTCTCTGGTTAAGAGGGAGCCTAGTGGTAAGTTTCTTACTTGGAAGAAACTGGGTAATTCCTAAGAATGAGCTTAGGTACATTCCCTGTACAGGAATGAGTACATTTCCTTGTAGAATAGATCCTCCCTCGCTGAGAGGGAGAGATAGACACATAATTCTGTTCTTCACTTGGGAAGACAGAATGGATTATTGGGTAATCATATGGCATTCCATACTCTTTGAGAATGTGATAGGGCATTCAAGATAAGAGTAGTTGGGGATAAATATTCTTTGAGGGATAGCTACCCAAGAGAAGAATAGACCAAGAAGGTCATAGTTTGGGAACACCTGGGTGGAGTATGTACCTTGGAGAGACAATTACTATGGTGTCTATAAGTCATGTGTCTCATCATCATTATAGCCCATTATCTCGTTCAGAGATGGGGCTATTAGTCAAGGCCTTGCACTTTTACGATGTTGGTTGATATGATGCTATAGAGATTCGATTACCAATCCAATTCGTCTTATGAGATTCTTTAGTTTGAAAGTGACCATGTACCTATATGAATACCTCCCTAGTTAAGAGGGAGTGTTGGAAAGTGTAACTAGGACCAGTCTTCATATTGACTATGTAATTATGTATTTATGTAACAAAGAAGACAAAGATACTATATATATATATTTGGTATGCATTTTTCATGGGTTTCATGAGAAAGGATTTATTATAGGTCAAAGAAATTCTTCTTGATTTCCTTTACGAATTTGTCTTCTAGTCATAAATGCACTATTTAAAGAGTCATGTATATGAAGAGTCAAGTCAATCTAATATGCCTCAAGACCTTGTGACATAAGCTTAGAATGATGCCTCATATTAGCGTTGAAATTCTCCTCTAGAAAACCTTCATGTCGACCTACAAAATAGTGATCAAGTCAGCCTTATATTAATATGGCAGGTTGGATTATTAATGTATAGGAACAACTATATATACCCTTGTATATGTTGTAGAAGAAACATAATTTTGCAAATTTATCTGCAGTTTTTACAAAGTTTAAAAGTGCGGATCACATGAATATACAATGAGGATTCTACCTGAAGAAATGAGGATATATCTAAAGCATTCAAGTGCAGATTAGTCTGGGTAATCTTCGGTGATGTATGTATGAATTAAATTCAAGGACAATGCAGTATATATGTCTAAAGTAAATGCAAGAACTATGGAGTAACAAGTATAAGAAAAATTAGACAAAGGAAACATAAGTTAAATCCTATAATTGATCCATAGAAGGGACTTTGGCTAGTCCAAAGAAATGGACAGAGTTACAACAAAGTGCGAAAAAAGGTAAGCACTATTCAAGTAAAGATTACAGTAAAAGAAAAAGGGAGATCTATACTTTATGAAGAAGGCATAGGACTGCATGTAAAGAATATATACATAAATATGTATCTCTGTCTTGTATGTAAAAGTTAGATAAGAATAAGCAAAAGTAAATGAGAGATTGAATACTAGAGTCTGAGTTCTCTAAGGTTGGTGCTGGACGGTGTAGACTGGTGCAGGAAAGAAGAATCAACTCAAGGAGTCATTGACAATGCAGTGACAAGGTACTGAAGGCATATAAAGGTTAAGGGTCTGTGTCATGGTCATGGTACTTTTCATCTGCAAGTCTATAGAATAATTTCTCATGGGTTTTCCTCTCCAAGAGAAAGAGTTTTTGCCTTGGCTCTAGGAGCCTAATTTTTGTGTCTCTTGTAATTTGATAATTGACTTGATGAAAGAATAAAGAAGATAAAGAAGTTAAGACATAAGTAACTCAAATAAGATCACAAGTAATTATCAAGAAGAGAATTTCAATTAATCACGAGCCCTCTAAATTCTCAACATGAGGCGAATGCCTTCTGATGCACATAAGTTCTTAAATTCATTCAACATATCTTCTCCACCGTTATCGCTCCTAAGAAACTTCACTTTCATGCATGTGTCTTTCTCAACAATTGCTTTGAAATAACAAAAATCTAGGAATGTCTATTCTTTCTTCTGCATGAGGAATATCCAACACTTGCATGAAAAATGATCTACAAAAATCACATAGTACATGTCCTTGCCTATGGAGGCTATCAGGAACGGTTGACACACATTTGCAAGAACTATTTCAAATGTTTCATGTGCTCAATTGTCCTTATCATGAAAGGTGGCTTTGGTGTACTTCCCCAATGTACACCCTTTTCATGTATCATGCTGCTCAAGTGCATCGTTGGGAAGTCCAATATAATTTTTTTGCATGATCTTCAAAGCTCTATGGTGTAGATGGCCCAATATTCCATACCATAACTCACCAGTTTCTTGGCTCTCCACCTTCTCTACTTTCGTGCTCAAGGCATCACAATATTATACATCCAATTTGTAGAGGTTCTTTACCAAAACCACGATCTTCTTAACCTGTACCATGTCTATGTGACAAATGAACACCTTTCCATTACTAAATGTCACATCATATCCATGGTCTTCCAACATAGTAACTGAAACTAAGTTCTCCATCAAGAATCATGATGCCAAGGTTAAGAATTCCCTATCGGGGGTGACCAGAAAGATGACAGACCTATTGTGCCAAGAAGCTCAACCCGCTGAAATATGTGTTCCCGTAGCCCTTGAGGATAGTGGAAATCAAAACCCTCATAGTGCCAACAAGGGTGTCCCTGATGCAACCCCAGAAGTATATCTCAAGCATCACAACAGAGGTTTCACTATGCAGAAAATGGTCTTCCACTCATAAAATGACCTTGTCGTTCCAGGTAGGGTTTGGATCACTATTTTGTCAATTCGTGATTTAGTTTTTCTTAGAATTGATATAGAAAACATAGTAGGTTTGCATCTCCTTCATGCCAAAAATATGCATCTCTTTCAGATCTTGAGTTGAGACAATGTTAACCTCAAGTTGTACGTAAGCTTCCTCCATTATCTAGAGTGAATTATCCACAAAGAAATTCAATATTTAGAGATCACCCTGGTTGAATTGAAATTAAAAAATAAATGCCATGAATTAAATCTTCTGAAATCTAAGACGATTGCAAGTGTATAATCATTCATTAATACCAATTTTGGGTATTTATTAATGATATATAAAATGAATATATTAGTTGTAACTAATGTAACATGAGAAAGAAGATAGTAAAGTTACCTGAAAAGAAGCGTGGTGAGGTAGATTTATTTCTCTATTCTGTAACGCAGCTAAGACTTCCAGAGCTCTTGAACTCTCGAGATTGGAGATCGAGTTTCTTATCTTTGCTTTCTGCCTTAACTGGTTTTTGGGTATTAATTAATAATATATAATATTTTGGGTATTTTAATCATAATATATACCATGAATATATACTTTAGAATGAATGAAACATGAGCAAAAAAGAGACTGAAGACTGAATTTACCTGCAGAGTGGTGAGGGGTCTTTATTTTTCTATTCTGTAATGCCCGATTACAATTTCCAGAACTCTCGTGCTTGTAGATGATTTAGTAATCCTTCCTTTCTACCTTTTGTTCAAGACTATGGTTCTATTATAAAGAAATTGTGGACTTCATAGTTGACTACAAGATTCTACCATTGGAAGTCCAAACGGGCCGATTCAGCGAAGGTGGTCTGTGTTATGCAATATTCTTGAATATATCAATTTAACATTACCTTTGTTATAATTTTAAAAATATATTATTATCATCTTTAACGGTGTTTTAATAATAATTATACTCTTATTGATTTATTGGAAAAACATTGTCTTATAATGCAAATATTCATAATTAGAATTTAGGTTGGAGAATTTTTTTACGGGTGTAAAGAAACTGCAATATACAATATGTTAACTCAATCATCTCTATCTTGTCTGTTTGTTTTTACTCATATACATAATTTATTTTCAAAAATAAATAATTAAGTCTTACATATCCAATATTTATTTAAGTAAAATATTTTTGTATAAAAAAAAAAAAAATAATAGTAATATTTATTATAATTAATTTTTATATTAAAATATATTATGAGAGGTAATTTTTTCAACCAGTACATTAAATAAATTATTTCATATATATATATATATATATATATATATATATATATATATAAAATCAAACAAAATCTTTTATTTTCATTTTTATTATTGCACAAAAATATTGATTCTCTAAAAATGTATTGTTTCTAATTATTTATTTTAAATAAATTTATATTTTCAAAACTATGAACCAACCTAAAATTAAAATAGATATTTTTTTATTTTATTTTATTTATAATCATATGAATTTCCAATATATTATCATCATTTAAAAAATTCTATTTATAATAATATAAATGTCTAAATCATCATCATAATCTCAAAATAAATTCTTATAATTATTATCAATATCTATTAAGTGAATTATAAAGATCTAATATTTATGAAATGTTTTAGAATATTCTTAATATTATTTACAAATAAAAATTTAAAAATGAGATTTATTTCAAAATAGTTATGCTTTTTATTTTATTTTAATTAAATTTATTAATTTAAAAAAGAATGATATATGAATAAATGCAATATCAAATGGAGTATGATTTTTTAGGAATTCTCTATTAATGACCCATGGTATCTTCTCATAATACCATAACAAAGTCTATTTACAAGTGGAAGTGAGTCTCCATGGTTAAAAATCTTGTTACATGTTTTTTGGTTTTTGTTCTTTTATATGTTCATTAGCATTTATCAACTATTTAGTTTATATAGCTATATTAATCCTTGAGAAGCAAATACAAAATATCGAACTCATCATAATTTAGTAACACAACCATAATAATGCCACTTAAATTATAGCATGGACCATAAATTATAGCACTTATGAGTTAATGATATAGAAAACCTTATTTTCTTTCCTTTATAACTAAATATATATAATAATAATAAAATATTATATATTTGTATAATTATATTAATGTGATGTGTTTATGTTTCCTTTTTATTAATATAAATATCTAAAATATGCTATAAAATAATTTTATTTTTCATTTAAAAATAATATTTATTTAATAGATATAAAAATGATATATTAAAATTTGCTAATATGTTTATAATAATTAAATTCTATATAAAAAAATTCAAATTAATTTATACTTACATAATTTTTAAATTATTTTTTTAGTATTTTAAATATAGACATGATATTTTAAAAAAGTTATGAATTAAAGCTGCACTTCACGTGATCTTTCTAATTCACTAATTGACACTATATATATGTTTACTATTATTTTATAAGTATATTTTTAATTGAGATTGTTAAAGTAGATGTGAGACTTTCTTAAAGTGTTAGTGGTGGCGTTCCTTTTAATTTTTATAATACTAATATGGACAATAAACATATAATATTTTTTGTTATTATATTTTAGTTAACCATTTTATAATTTTTTATTGTTGTCTCTATTACATCTACTTAGTCTTGTCTATGACACTATATTAATAATAATTTATTACATGAGATTATTAGTATTCTTTTGGGTTGGGTTAGTATTGGTATATAATTTGATAGTTTTTAAAAATTATTATACATGAAATATTATTTATTGAATCGTTTTTCCCATAGACCATATTGGTTTTGATGGATATTAACCTTCATCATCAAATATAGACAATAATTTCCTTTTAGCTAATAAAAAAATTGAAATTTTATTTGAGCACATATTGAGACATGAGATAAAGTAACTTTAAACTTAGTAAATAGAGATATAAATTTATATTATAAATCATAAAGTATATTAATACTATGTTTTAAAGTAACATTAATTAAAACATTAAAATATTTAAACATGCATATAACATATGGATAGCCTAAGTTTGAATGAAATAATTCATTACATTCAGCGTAGTTTATTCTTCACTCCACTTGGAATGACCTTGGTTCTCCACCTTCATTTTACTTGGCATGTCTTTCTCTCATCTCAATCTACCTACTCTCATGATTTCAAACTAGAAACATGGGAATAATAAAAACCAATACCAAAGTAGCAGGGAGGCCTACATCTCAATCTCATTTAATATATTGTGCTTTGCATGAGACCTAGATAATTCCCAGGCAGAACTAGCTCTAACACAATTGTAAGACCAATTTTTTATTCTTTCTAGTTTCTCTTACTACAATGAATATATTATGCTATGAATTAACCACCCAAGTGGTTAATTATTTCTCATCAACTATTGTAAAGGTATGCATGCAAGTTTACTACGTAAATAAATAAATTTAGTAAGAATTTGTTGATCCAAAGCCAACTAATTATATTGACTCAATAACATCTACTTTAGGAACCATCGTGTGTAATGTCCCTTTTTCAGGACTGTTCATGAATCATGTAATGAAAAACACATTTCCACCAACATATGCAATAAAAAAGTGAAATGGAATCTTGTATCCCATAGATTAGTCAATATAAATTCTAAATCCAAGAATAGAGCTGAAAAAAATCAAAATAGGTGGGCTAAACATAAATCCCACACTAGTGTAGCCAAAAATGGTGAAAAACCCCAAGAATGCAAAATGCCAGAGCAGCTGCTCAAGGGACTGCGCAGTCTAAGAAAGGGTTTACATAGAAAATGATAGGAGAGTCATAGATATACTCATATATTGATAAATAATGCTAAAGTACAAAGATCTAATCTCCTATACAAAATACAAGATAACCCGGTAAGGGTTTCTTATCAAACACTCTATATATAAAATGTGATATTCAGGAAATGACTGAATAATCACTGCAAAACTGAAGTACATGAGTGAAAAAGGCTGAAATATGTCTGATCTGATGTAGAACCCTCAAGGGATTCCTCCCATGAAAGTATTAATCTCTCAATCACAAGGAAACACTGTAACGGAGCCACCAAACCATGCAATGAACACTGCCTCCAAAATAACACACTCCCTAGCAGAAACAACGTTGGAAGGGTATGAGAAATGTGTGGTCTGATACCATAGATTTGAAATAATCTCTGGAGCTCTCCAAATAGATTTCTCAAGTGAAGGAAACCTTCCTCCAATGAGAAACTAGCTCATAAGCCAGGATTCCAATCCCTTCCACTGATGCACCCAGCAACACTGCACAATCTCCGGCAAAGCTATCTTGATGTAGATGGCTGAAGCTTGGCCTGAAAAACTGATGTCGAATGATGAATAAAAACTCTTCCAATGAGCTCCTCAAAGGAAAGAGGTGGGATTCCCGCTCGGGAACACCCAGTGCTAAACAACACTGCAACTTTACTAAAAAACAAAGCAGCAACAATTCTTGGCAGCCAAGAATAATAATCTACAATGTAATGAATAATGCTGCCATCCTCTTCCTTATATAAGATGTGAGTTTTCTTGCCCTTGGCCCCACTCACTTAGGTTACTTCTAATCCAAGTTACATTTCCCTCCAAAATTGCGTTATCCATCTTAGGATTCCTCCTCCACTAAAACTGTGCTGTTGACTTGGTCAAAGCACCTTCATTTTATCTTTGTGCAGACATGGAGGTGTTTTATTGAGCTACAAAGAGTGTCTCCTTTCACACTTGGAGTGTTTTTATCCTCCTCAAGAGACTGATGGGATTTTCTACCCATTTATTCACCGGCTAAAGCTGCTGCTAACTCTAATGTTCCATTTAGCTTGGAAGCTAAAATTTTGGAACATTATAGTCCTCCCCTCCAAAATATTTGCTTGTCCTCAAGAAAATGCATAAGGAGAGAAAAATATCTCCCCTCCTCCTCATGTGGCCTCCCATCAATAGCCTCCATCATTGCATCAATAGAATCTGCAAATATACAGTCATCCAATGCTCCCTCCCAAGTGTGCAAAACCCAAGTGTCTGCATCAATCAAAGGTGGAATATGTGAATGGAAACCTACTAGCTGTCTCATGGCCTTCACAAAGTAGGAGTGATGATCATCATGGTGAATTAGGGTCTCCCTCACCCATGCTATCATCCAAATGAAGTGAGTCACCCTCCAACATGGTAACTCATGAAAAGTCTTCTCCACCTTGTGCTCCTGAAATGAAGGTGGGATGAGTGAATGTACTTGATAGGCAAGAGGGCCTATCCCACGCTGTCCTCCTCTCCACTCATGACAAGTGTAGAGGGCATGCTGATCTTGGGCTAAAACATGATTTCCCTCCAATGGCAAGAAGAAGATTGAGCCTCCAAGGACTCTTCCTCCAAAATCATGAGTTATGCCAACCCAAACCATTCCATTCAAGATGAATGGCACATCATCACCACATGACATCCAAATAATAAAATGGTTGAAGGTTATGTGCAAGTTTGGATGATACATATGGTCTCTCTAGTGGATACAATGCAGTCCTCCCAACTGCTGATTGAGAATGTCATAAGGCAAGTGGTTCTGCAACAAGTTACAAGTTCTATATGTTTGTTCTCCCAACATGGGGAAGTAAGCATCCATGTATATCAGTTGTACATATACAAAATAAAAATACACTTGCCCAAAGTCATGTATATATGGGCTACTATCATCATAAACATTGGCCCTAAAGTGACCATGAAACCTAAAAATACTCTTTCTCTTTTGAGGAGCCATGCACTGTTCAAACATGGTGGGAAAGTACAAATACTCAATGGAGTAATCAAAAAGTACATAAATGCATTTCCTACCTTAAATAGTGAGTGGGATGAAATTGAGATCCTCCAATAAGTCCTCCCATGAGAATCTACTCATAAAGATCTGCAAGAAGAAGGGATACCTCCTCCCCTTGGAATATCTCATCCATAAGAACATGCTCGTATGTGACAGTGCTGTAGGCCTTTGTAATAGGGCTCCATGACTTCTCCCTTTGACATTCCAAATTGTTAGTCCCCTAAATTGCATTCTTTTTTTACCATTCTTCCCTTCCCAAATCATAATCATTTACCTTGTTTTACCTATCTTATGCACCCTCATCTTGCACTAGTGTGAGAACGATGACACATTTTTCATAAACTTCATATTTTACATTTTTAACTCATTTTAGCATTTATTAACTACCTATTACATGATTTATTAGTTATAATTACTTTCATAACTTATCATTACCTCCTATGCTATTTAATATATGATCACTTATCTTGATCGCTAATTTTTAGTGCAGAACATATCCCGCACCAGCACCAATGCTGTGAATCTTGGCAGTGAATCTAGATCACTTGGGTTGACCGCCTATTTTGTATACGATCAATGAGGATATATCCAAAGGCAGTCGAGTCCCAGCTATGACAGCAAGTAAATCGAGAGTAGCTGAGATCAGACTTAAGAGAGACGAACAACTGGAGATACCCACTGCCTATTTTGTTAAAAGTGATTTAATTTTGAAGTCCAAAAGCTTATTCTGCAATCGGTTATATAATTTTTTATAACGATTTCTGTAATTGGCTATGTAATGGTAAAGTATCGCCAAAAGGATCTATATAAGCATAAATGTAAATAGGAAAAACAGTTCAATGTTTTTAAGAATCGAATAGATCAGAGAATAGAACCAGGAGGTGGTAACAGGACTGTCTTGTGTTATCGCCCAAATCTAGGCTGGATATGTAATCACGTATGTAATTGCTTTAAGGATATAATAAGAAGAGCTCCGCCTCATGTTCTATACATTTGATCCTTTGTCTTAAATATTTGATGAGTTAATTCTGAGTAGCATTTTCGTTTGAAAGGGAAACACACTGGTTGGCTAAGGGCCCAACCAATCCAGCACATTCTCCCTCCTTGTTGTTCTTGTGATTTATGTTTTAAACTTTCATGTGTGATTCAATTTGCAGTATTTGAATTTTTTTTTGAGTGGAAGTAGATCTGCTGCGTGAAGTAGTTAAGTTACTTTTTGAATGGTTGATTTCTTTCCCTTGCCTGGTTCGAGCAGGAGGAGTTACCTGCCCTAGTGCATGTTGGTGTGCTATTCATTTTCTGTACGATCTGGTTTATTTCCTTTGCCTGGTTCATTATTGCACCAGTGCACGTTGGTGTGCTATTCATTTTCTGCACGATTTGGTTTATTTCCTTTGCCTGGTTCGTTCCTGCACCAGTGCACGTTGGTGTGCTATTCATTTTCTGCATGATTTGGTTTATTTCCTTTGCCTAGTTCGCTCCTGCACCAGTGCATGTTGGTGTACTATTTATTTTCTGCACATTGGTTTGGTTTCTCCCTGGTGCAAGCATGAGAACTATTCTCGCACCAGCGCTAGATAATATGATGCAGCAAGCCTTTCTAGCTTACTTCTAACAACTTTCTTGCTTTCAGTCATATCTTAATTAAAAGAGAATGTTTTCTTATTTTATACAGATATTCATCTTTACTAATATATGATTTGGTTTTATCACACTGTAGTAATGAATCATTGATTTCAAGGATCAAATGTTAAGGTGCAAGAAGCTCAGATTGAGTACAAGAACTAATTTCTTGGTATTGGATCCGAGTGTTGCGGACTTGAGAAAGTTCAAAGCCCTTGCACGAAGAAAGTCATTTTTAGTAAATACATTACTTTACAATTTCTGCATAAATCGTTGTTCCTACACTAGTGTAAGATTGATTTTCGCAAGAAGGATATCTTTACATATGCAGGATTGAAGGGGCCCATTTGTTGAAAACTGCTAAGGTGTCTTTGCTGAAGGAAACACATTCTCAGTAGCTAATCAATATTTAGCTAGAGTGATTGCTCCTCTTTATTTCTGAATCTCTTTTGCAAGTACATTTCTTCTTGTTCTAGCCTTAGATTGTTTTGATGGTTTGAGTTTCCTCTTTCTTCTCTAAAGATTGATTCTGCAATTATTCTTTTCAAAAGTAGGATTTGATATTATAAATATTCATACCATCTCTGGCATTGCCTCTGCTTCGTCTCTAAGTTTACAAATCCCCCAGGTTGACAATTAAGTGTTGAGGATTTTTACTTAAGTGTAATTCCTACACCCAACATTTTGGTAAGAATTTTCTGATTGTATAATAGAGGTAAGTTTCCTTTATTTTTGCCAGTATTTTTGAAGGACTTTTTACTGGTGTTGACTGATTTCTGACAACATTTTTTTACTAGAAATTGTTTTTATATTTTTCTTTCTTTTTTTGAGATGAATGCCTAGGAAAGGTAAGGATTCGAAGCCCACTAAGGGCCAAAAGAATTTTTCTCACATTGGGTATCCTTCTGCAAGCAGGAAGCCCAATTCAATCCAGACCCATCACACAAGAAAAATCCACCTGGATTCTGGTACTAACAGCTCAGGTGTGGATCAGCTTGTGGAAAGTGGTACAAGAAAGAAGGAAACGATGGTAGACCAAGGAGATCATTTGGAAGGGACTGGTGACAACCAGGTAAGTGAAGGACAATCCACTTTTGTGTTTCCAATTGTGGATCTTGATACTGTGTCACAGATGAAGAATATTCCACCGTCAACTCTCCCTCATTTCCATGGTAAAGTTCATGAAGACCCTGACTCTTTTCTATTTAAGTTCAATAATTTTTGTAGAAGTTATGATTATGAAACTGAGGCTCAGAAGTTAAGATTATTTCCCGTTACCCTTAAGGACTCATCTTTACGCTGGTTTATGCGGTTAGGAGGAAACACCATAAATTCCTAGGACCAGATGAGGGTATTTTTGTCTAAATATCAAGAATATTGTAAAATTTGGGACATGCAGGATGAAAATTTTACAATCATACAAGATGATGATCAAAAGCTTGAATATTATTTGGAAATATTTCTGTATATTTTACAAAGTTCAAAACTTAGGCTTGATCCCAACACTATTAGAACCTTTTTCTTAAGAGGACTTACTGATAATGCTAGAAACAATTTAAATATGTTAGGACAAGGTGATATTTCTCAGCAAAATTTTGATCAAATTTGTGAATTATGCCAGAAATTTTCAAGGAATCAGTATAGATCTGGTAGAGGAATTCGAAATAAAAATAGAAAAACTGAATCTACTGATGCTATGATTATTGGACTGGAAAATAAAATGGAAAACATGAAAATTGATATAATGAACATTGTTACTAAACAGTTAGACTCTTTAAAATTTCAACAAAAACTTATGAAGGAACACAAGTCATTATGTATTTTCTGTCCTAAATGCAGAGACAAGCATCCACCTAAAGAATGCCCTCTTAACTTGAAAGAAACTAATAAGTGTGCTATTTGTGCAGAAGACCATAACACAGAAAAATGTCCCTCTATACCTGGACTTAAAGCAGTATTTACAGGGGGGCAACCTGAAGCTGAACAATTGTATGCTATGGGAGCAAGAAGATGTTGGCCTCAGGTAGGTGCAGGTATGGCTCCTGAATTTCCTCCACACTATTTTGGTTATAATCCACATGCATATTCATATCCTAACTCTCATCAGCAGTGGCAGTATGGAAATTAGTATCAGCATGGGCAACCTTCCCAACCATGGCAACAGGGTTGGAAAGGTCCAACTCATTCTCCATATTCCTACTAGCCACCTATGCAACCATATCCATATACACATGTACCTTATCCAATGCCTTAACTTCTGATTCAGACTACCCCATTACCTTTACCTCCACCCTTCTGACCTCCTCAGTTGCTTGCTCAACATACGCCCACTCCTAATAATAATAATAAAGAAATGCAAATGATCCATGTAAAAAACCTGCTGTTGCCATTCAAATTCCAGTCTATTCCAGTTGGAGTTCATGATATTGAATTAAGATCAGGAAGGACTGTAATACCAGAAAGTCAGAAACAACCTATGGTGATTGTTGAAGAGAAAGGGGAAGAGGAAACTCTTAACCATTCTTCGAAAATTGTCACTAAGCAGCCCTTACCCTCTGAGTCCTTGCCATCTTCTTCCAACCAGCCTCCTTTTCCAGAGAGGCTAGTAATGGAAAGAAGAGAGCCTGTTTCTGAGACTCATTTGGCATCAGAACTATGGAATCTTTTCATTAAGATACCTTTGCTCCAAGCCATTAAACAGATCCCCATTTGTACCAAGATTATTAGAGAACTCTATCTCAATAAACCCGGGAGGAAGAGATTGGAACCCTAAACTATTCAATTTGTTGGTAGGGAAACAGAGTTAATAACAGGATGTGTGCCTGTGGAAAAATATATTGATCCTGGAAACCCTGTTGTCACAAATCAGATTGGTAATGTCCTTATCTCTAATGTTCTTATAGACTTGGGGGCAGCCATTAATGTAATGACTAAGCAAACCATGGATCAACTTCGGTTATCTCATCTTCGCCCTACTCCCATTATGCCTGAATTAGCAGATAGATCCAAAATTAAGCCTGAAGGAGTATTGGACGATGTGATCATCTCATTAGATTATTGGGAATATCCTACTGATTTCATTGTGCTTTAGCCAAAGAACCCGATATGAGGACATCCCTTGATCTTGGGTTGACCATGGCTTGCTACAGCCGATGCATATATTGGATGTCGTTCCGGAGATATGTGTATTTCACATGGAGATTCTAGGAAGAAAGTTACCTTATACCCCCATGATAGATCCATTTAGGACCTTCGAGACACTTTATGGTTGGACCAAAGAAGTGATGAGGAGACTCAGTCTATTTCTCTTATTCATCATTATAATGGGTCTTTGCAAGAAGATGAGATTCAATATTTCCTGAATAATCTAGACACCATGCCTAACTTCGAGCCTTTGAGCCAGATTTTTAGCCTAGATTTCCAAGAAGACCATGATTCTCATTCTTCTATACTACTGTCTTTGACCACTCCATTGAGTACTCCAAAGTTTGATACTACACTTTTTGAGATTAGTCTTGGTAAGTCTTTGCATATTAGTTCAGATTTAGACCCATCTCAGCAAGAGCAACTTGTGAAATTGTTGCAAAACCATCTTAGTGCATTTGCTTGGGGCTATTAAGACATGAAGGGTATCCCTCCTGAAACTTGTACACATCATATCTACATTCAGGAAGGAACCCGACCTGTCTGACAACCCCAAAGACGAATGAATCCAGCTCTAAGAGATGTCGTAATACAAAAAATTTTAGATGCTGGTTTTATCTATCTTATTTCTGATAGTCAGTGGGTCTCTCCATTAGTGTTAGTGCCTAAGAAATATGGAAGGTGGCGTATTTGTATTGATTATCATGAATTAAACAAAGCCACTCTCAAAGATTACTTCCCTCTCCCTTTCATTGACCAGGTTCTTGATACCCTTGCAGGAAAGAAATATTTCTCCTTTTTGGACGGTTTCAGTGGCTATAACTAGATACAAATTGCACTCGAAAATCAGGATAAAATTACTTTTACATGCCCATGGGGTACCTTTGCTTATAAAGTGCTTCCCTTTTGATTATGTAATGCTCCGGCTACCTTTCAAAGGGCAGTCTTGGCTATATTTGTTGATCTTGAATTTGTAGAAATTTATATGGATGACTTTTCTGTGTTTGGTAATTCTTTTCAAGAAGCTCTCGAAAATTTGGAGAAAGTACTTCTTCGTTTCCAAGAATCCCACCTTGCATTGAGTGATAAGAAATGTAGATTAATGTGCAAAGCAAGAGTGGTACTTGGCCATCTAATTTCTGACAAAGGTATCCAGGTTGATCCAGAAAAGATCGAAATCATTCTGCATCTTCCTGTACCCAAAACTCAAAGGGAAGTAAGAGGTTTTTAAGGACATGCTGGTTACTATAGAAGATTCATTGAAATTTTTTCTAACATAGCTGCTCCTCTTTTCTGACTTCTAGCTAAGGATAGTGAGTTTTCTTGGTCCACGGCTTGCCAACAGTCTTTTGAAACATTGAAGGAAAAGTTGGTACAGGCGCCAGTTTTGAGAGGTCCAAACTGGTCCCTGCCCTTTCACATTTCTTCCGATGCTTCAAACCTGGATATTGGTGTAGCTTTGGGACAATAGGAAGACAAGCAATCCTATGCTATTTATTATATTAGTAAGATTTTTTCCTCTGCTGAATTAAACTATATAGTTACAGAGAAAGAGTTTTTAGCTGTAATCTTTGCAATTAATAAGTTCAGACACTATATCACAGGATATGAAGTATTTGTTCATACTGATCATTCTGCAATTAAATACTTGATGAAAAAACCATTGACTAGTGGGAGAGTGACTAGGTGGTTGCTATTGTTGCAGGAATTCAATATTACTATTGTTGATAGACTAGGAAAATCGAATGTTGTAGCATATTTTATTTCTAGAATAGATAATCCTGGTGATGTAACTCCTGTTAATGATGATTTTCTAGATGAAAATATTTTTGCTATGTCTACAGATTCTCCATGGTTTGCTGACATCGCCAATTATTTGGTTACTGGAAAAACACCACCTCACTTGCCCACCCATGAAAAGCGGAACATTATTTAGAAAAGTGCTGCATATTCCTGGATTCAAGGAGACCTCTTTTACACTGGTCCAAATTTGATTATCCGCAGATGTGTAAGAGAGGAGGAAGTGTTTGACATATTGAAATATGCTCATGATGAACCTTGTGGAGGCCACTTCGCTGACAAGCGAAATGCATATAAAATATTACGTTCTGGCTACTTTTGGCCTTCCTTGTTTAAGGATGCCAAGCAGTATGTCAGGCGATGTGACAGTTGTCAACGAATGGGCCAACCTAACCAAACCAATGAAATTCCTTTATACCCTCAAGTTATGATTGAGCCATTTGAAAAATGGGCTATTGATTTTTTAGGGCCAATAAATCCATAATCATTAGGTAAAAAGCATATTTTGGTTTGTACAGATTTTGTTACAAAATGGGTGGAAGCTAAAGTTGTTTCTTTTGCTACAGAAAAAGTTGTTGTTGATTTTCTCTTTTTCTGAAATCTTTACTAGATTTGGTGTGCCTAGAGAAATTTTTTCTGATAATGGTCCATAGTTTATTTCTAATCTGGTACAGGGAGTGATGGCGAAATACAAGATCCGGCACCAGAAGTATACACTGTATCACCCACAAGCAAATGGCTAGGTGGAATCTACAAATAAGGTGATCGAGTCCATTCTCATAAAGACGGTAATATGCATCGGAAAGATTGGGCTGAAAGATTACCAAAAGCTTTGTGGGAATACATAACCACTTGGAGAAATTGTATGGGGCACACACCGTATGAGTTGGTATATGACAAACATGCTCTGTTACCGATTGAGTTCTAGATCAAAACTTTCAGAACTGCAGTTCAGCTAGGACTCAATCTCTTTGAGGCACAACAACAATGTCTTCTTCAGTTAAATGAGTTAAATGAATTTCGTAGAGATGTTGTTCAGCAAAACATATTAATCCAGCAACAACGAAAAAGGTGGCATGACAAGTCCATTCAGAAAAAGCAATTCCAACCAGGTGATTGGGTACTCCTTTATGATTCTAGATTTGAAAATTTTAAAGGGAAATTCCATACACGTTGGATGGGACCATATGAAGTAATCTGAGTATTTTAGAATGGAGCTATAGAAGTCAAAACTATTGATGGACATGATACAATATTATTGGTAAATGGACATAGATTAAAGAAATATTTTCAACCACTGGCCAAGAAAGATTTTACATAGCAAGTTCAGCAGAAATTTGGAATGGTAGCGGTAAATGGTAATACCAACCTCTTGAAAATTTGAATCCCTCTTCTTAAAAAAAAAAAATATTAACGAAAAAAAAAAAAAAAAAACAAGTAAGAAAAAAATAATTTCCTGTATTTATGAAAATTAGTCCGCTGACATGATTGCAGAAGGATCAACCTGAAAACCAGCTGGCTAGCGGGAAGATCAAAAATTTCTAATAAAAAGAGAATGTTGTTTGATCTTTAGATATGCTAGTAACCACCGAAGTAAAAGCAGGTTCAGCAGAACCAACCTTTATACAATTGGGGTAATTAACATGGATATTTTTTTCCAAGTAACGCTTAATTCTCGCTGTAGTTATTTTTTCTTGCACCAATGCAGGCAGACCTTCCATAAAATTTTCTACCTTTCTTCATATCCCATTTCATAATTTTCCCTCATCTTTCTTCTCGGAATCCTAGTATAATTAACCTTCCCATATTCTTCTAAATTCACCCTATCCGCTTCGAATAAATCCCTCTTTAACCCTAAATTTTTTTTCCCCTATCCCACTTCTATTTTCTCTCTTTTGGTACTTTCCTGGAATCCCTATGACAGAATTCCTTCCCATTCTGAAAATTCCTTTTCCCGCTCCTTTATTCCCTCATGAAGTTCATTGCAGGATCTTACATATAAAGAGCAGAAGGTTGTGCTCTGAAGCATCAAAGGGAGAAGAAAAACTCAGAATAATTTAAAGAAATCATGTGAAATCCAGCCTATATTTTAATTCTCTGTCTTAACATTATGCTTGCACTAGTGCAAGCATATTGTCCTATATGATATGAGAAAAAAAGTACCAGCAGAATGATGTGATTTACGTGGTGCAAAGATCAATATAAGCATACACCTTATCAGCAGTAGTACATATTATCATATGACATAAGAAAGTGTTCATGATGAAAATTTATATGATGTTCTTCATATCATTGATAAGCAGTTACGCTATTATATTACTTAGGAGGAAATTAGTTGAAAGTACAAAGTTTTTTTAAGTAGGAATCATGATCTTTTTAAATGAATGCTAAGTCTTTTTTTTGTAATTATGAAGGAATTTGAAATCATGTAATCATTATTTGCATATAATCCACCCCATTCCACCATAATCTGAAAGTTTCTTCACTCATAACTCCCCCCACTCCTACCTTCATTCCAAACATCCCGTAATTGTTGTACCTGACCGTTAAACCACCGTCACGCGTACCAATTGAGCCTGACCAGAAATGATGAGTACCTACGGCAGGTAAATCGGAGACACGATGGATGAATGGTTAAATTCCTATTTATGAAAGTTGATCCCCCGGTGTTGCATGCAAGCCTCATATCTCATCGTTCATAGTCGATAGCAACAATGCCGCCCGTTCAAAATGAACCCCTGTCTCTCAGCAAGATTGAGCAAACTACCGAATTCATAGTTGTCTTCCATTGTTGTGGGAGTCGGGATTTTTACAGCTCCTACAGAAGTTCGATGGGTATGAGAAGGACATCGCCTTACAATTTGCAAGAAGTTTTAAAAACGACCAAGTGATAATTGGGCTGCTCAAATTCAAAGTCATGAAGAAATTTGTAGTAGCAGAAACAGGTCTGGAGAATACGGGAGTGGAATGGTTCAAAAACCAGAAGCTGGAAGGTAAATGCTGGCAAAATTTTGTCATGGATAAGAAGATGGAGGTCAATTGGAAACACGGAGTTCCGAGAAAATCCCTTCTAGGTCAATGGTAGGATCTTCTATTTGTTTTGCAGAAATTTATAACCTCCGAAAGGAGATATACCTCTACCCTAGTGTATCATTTCAGAATGCTATAGCATTTTGAAGGAGGTCGACACATTCATTGGTGGATGAACTTCCCCTACTTTTTTCTCAGAATTTTGGAGAAAATTGCTAGAAGTGTACAGGATGGAAGGAAGGACCAGGCCGATGCACGATTATACCACCACGGCCTGATAAAAATCCTAGTCTTCAAGCAGCTCGAAAACAAAGGTATGACATGGGAAGAGCTGTTAAAACAGCTGCACGGGAACTCGATAGAGGAAGAGAAGACACAGGCCCCTAATACAAGTAAGGGCCTGAAGAGAAGCAGAAAGGGAAGTCCTTCTCGTAGTAGTGCGAAAAGGAGGCAGACAGATAAATCAACAGAAGGGAAGGCTTCGTTTTCCACTAGGGAAACAACTGGTGCACTTGATGGAGAAACAACTTCTACACAGCATGACAGGCTTTCGGTTCTTGCAGACGCGGCGAATATTACACAAATTGGGGACTTTGTTCCACTGGAAAATCTTATTAGAAAGCCCCAAAAGAAGAGGAAAGTTTCGGATGTAGAAGAAGAACCACAACCCCCACAAGGTATGGAACCCCATCTTGCACTAGTACAAGAAGAAGCCGCGGCCCGAGAAGAAGAATCAGAAATTGAAGGAGGAGCTGAAGAAGAGGAGGACGCGGAAGCACCTGAGGAAGAATAACCTGAGGAAGCAAACCCAGAAGAGGAAGAAGAACCAGAGGAAGAAGAGACACCTGAGGAAGATGAACCTGAGGAAGAATAACCTAAGGAAGAAGACCTAGAAAAGGAAGAAGAACCTAAGGAAGAAGACCCGAAAGAGGAGGAAGAACCGGAAGAAGAGGAAGAAAAATTAGACGAGGAACTGGATGAAGATGAACCAGAAGAAGAACCTGAGAAAGAGGAACCAAAAAAAGAAGCACTACAGGAAGAAGAGTTTCTTGATGCGACCATGGGAGATATAGAATTTCCCGAGCCAGTGACAACCCTACTAAGACAGAGGAAGGAAAAGAGTTGGTGACTCCTGTTGTTCGCATAGTAGAATTAGAACTCCAAGTACAAAACTTGGAGCAGCTTGTGACCAAAGCACAAGAGGAGAAGGAACAAAGCAGAGGAGAATTCATGGCAAAGCTAAAAAAAAGAAAAGCGAGGTTAAAATTTGGAAATATCAGGCTGGATGATGTTTCAGGCGGTTAAAAAAGGTTTTAAAGAAGTTAAGGCACATCAAGAGGAAGAAAGTCGAAACCGTGTAGCTTGAGGACAACATGTTAGAATAGGACTGAGTTGGAGTATTCAAAAATTTTGTTTTTTTGCAGAGGTAAAAAAGTTGTGTGAGGACACACAACAGTTTAGGGATGGGAGCATGTTAGTCCCCTAAATTGCATTCTTTTTTTACCATTCTTCCCTTCCCAAATCATAATCATTTACCCTGTTTTACCTATCTTATGCACCCTCATCCTGCACTAGTGTGAGAACAATGACACATTTTGCATAAAATTCATATTTTACATTTTTAACTCATCTTAGCATTTATTAACTACCTATTATGTGATTTCTTACTTAGAATTACTTTCGTAACTTATTGTTACCTCCTATGCTATTTAATAGATGATCACTTATCTTGATCGCTAATTTTTAGTGCAGAACAGATCCCGCACCAGCACCAGCATCGTGAATATTGGAAGCGAATCCAGATCACTTGGGTTGACTGCCTGTTTTGTATATGATAAATGAGGATATATCCGAAGGTAGCCGATTCCCAGCTATGACAGCAGGTAAATCGAGAGTAGCTGAGATAATACTTAAGAGAGACGAACAGTTGGAGATAGCCACGACCTATTTTGTTAAAAGCGATTTAATTTTGAAGGCCAAAAGCTTATTCTGCAATCGGTTATGTAATTTGTTATAATGATTTCTGTAATTGGTTATGTAATGGTAAACGATCCTTTTGGCCTGCTATATAAGAAGAAATGTAAATAGGACAAACAGTTCAATGATTTTAAGAATCGAATAGATTAGAGAATAGAACTAGGAGGCGATAACAGGACTGTCTTGTGTTATCGCCCAAATCTGGGCTGGATATGTAATCATGTATGTAATTGCTTTAAGGATGTAATAAGAAGAGATCTGCCTCATGTTCTGTACATTTTATCCTTTGGCTTAAATAGTTGATGAGTTAATTCTGAGTAGCGTTTTCGTTTGAAAGGGAAACATGCTGGTTGGCTAAGGGCCCAGCCAATCCAGCACGTTCTCCCTCCTTTTTGTTCTTGTGATTTATGTTTTAAACTTTCAAGTGTGATTCAATTTGCAGTATTTGAATTTCTGTTTGAGTGGAAGCAGATCTGCTGCATGAAGTAGTTAAGTTACTTTTTTCATGGTTGATTTCTTTCCCTTACCTGGTTCGAGCAAGAGGAGTTACCTGCCCCAGTGCACATTGGTGTGCTATTCATTTTCTGTACGATCTGGTTTATTTCCTTTTCCTGGTTCATTCCTACATCAATGCACGTTGGTGTGCTATTCATTTTCTGCAAGATCTGGTTTATTTCCTTTGCCTGGTTCGTTCCTGCACCAGTACACGTTGGTGTGCTATTCATTTTCTACATGATTTGGTTTATTTCCTTTGCCTGGTTCATTCCTGCACCAGTGCATGTTGGTGTAATATTTATTTTCTGCAATTTGGTTTGGTTTCTCCCTGGTGCAAGCAAGAGAACTGTTCTTGCACCAGCGCTAGATAATATGATGCATCAAGCCTTTCTAGCTTACTTCTAACAACTTTCTTGCTTTCAGTCATATCTTAATTAAAAGATATTGTTTTCTTATTTTCTACAGATATTCATCTTTACTGATATATGATTTGGTTTTATCACACTGCAGTAATGAATCATTGATTCCAAGGATCAAACGTTAAGGTGCAAGAAGCTCGGATTGAGTACAAGAACCAGTTTCTTGGTATTGGATCTGAGTGATGCAGAATTGAGAAAGTTCAAAGCCCTTGCACGAAGAATTTTTTTTTTAGTAAAGACATTACTTTACACTTTCTACATAAATCGTTGTTCTTGCACTATTGCAGGAAGACTGCACTAGTGCAAGATTGATTTTCGCAGGAAGGATATCTTTACATATGCAATATTGAAGGGGCCCATTTGTTGAAAACTTATAAGGTGTATTTGCTGAAGGAAACACATTCTCAGTAGCTAATCAATATTTAGCTAGAGTGATTTCTCCTCTATATTTCTGAATCTCTTTTGCAAGTACATTTCTTCTTGTTCTAGCCTCAGATTGTTTTGATGGTTTGAGTTTCCTCTTTCTTCTCTAAAGTTTGATTCTGCAATTTTTATTTTCAAAAGTAGGAGTTGATATTAGAAATATTCATACCATCTCTGGCATTGCCTGTGCTTCGTCTCTAAGTTTACGAATCCCCCGGGTTGAAAATTGAGTGTTGAGGATTTTTACTTAAGTGTAATTCCTGCACCCAACACACATGCCAAAACCATTCACCATCATGTTGCTATTTGATAAGATCATCTTCTGACATGGAAGTCTCTCGTGATCCTCCAATACTGAAGGGTAGCCTCCTTGCAGCATGAATGTGCCTTTATTCTCTTCAGAAATATCATGAAAAGTATGGGAATAATTTTCCCATACTCTACCAAGTGCAACCATAGCAGCAACAACCTTTGTTTCTACCTCATCTCTCCCTTATACAAGCTTCCTTTGAACAAGAACACATCAGCAATACATGGAAGCAAGATACAATAAAAACAAATTGCCAATTGACAACCGGAGAGTGAATCTTGGTCCCTCTCATGGAACCAGCGCAGTGCACCCTTGGCCTGCATCAAAATAAGAATCAATAAGTGATTTACCAACCAATTTTTTATTTCCATAGTCATCTCATAAGATGAAAAGATAAAGTCACAATATGGTGTCATTGGTGCACACCAAGAGACATATGGCTTCCCCCACAGCTCATCAAAAAGATAGCCAAGATCAATGCTACAAGTAGCTGCAAGTACATCATCATATAATATGCAAGAAGAAATATTTCTTCTTGTTACATCACGCTGCTCAAATAAAGGAAAGGAGTAAAATACAAAACATGAAATGATACCTCCTCCATTATGTACTTGAGGTCTTGAGCTGAAATGGCTCAACTAGAACTTCTCCCTCACCCCCAATGAGTCAAAAGGTGGTTGTGACATCCTCTCTATCACCATCCGGGCTATGAATCTCTCCCTATGCTAATATATATCATGCTGGATGCCCTCCTAAGTGAACTAGAAATATGCATCAAGGTGTATAGAAGGGAAGTCCTCATGTGCTGCATGTAGCAGCTTCTCCTTGAGACTAGAAGATCTAGTCAAGAAGATCCTGCCATAGGAATAGATGACCACATCATCCACCATGTATTTTTCATCTTCATTTGGGTCATCAAGAATCATGCATGCACCAATATCCTTGGAGTACTCTACAAAAAGCTAAGATCTCCAATAATGATCAACCCTCCTTAGTGACAGCGCTGGTGATCTGGAATGTGAAGTTCCACTCATGCTACTGCCTGCTGCTTTTACATCCCCCATGCCAAAGTTATCCTCAAAAATCTTCACCTCTCAAAAGCCCAAGAGTGGTGAACCCAAAGACAAGAAATATCTCATCAACTGAAGATCGGGTGGCCTGCCAGGTGGAATTCCTCCATGAAGTGAGACATCAATGTCAAGAGTAGACTGCATATATGATTGGGCAACCTTGCCCTTGCCCTCACTGCACAAATCAGTCTGCCTCTTCCTTGCATTAACCTTCTGAAACAGAGAAGGGTGTGTGCTCCTCATCAACTGATGTTGCTCTTCCTCCCTTCCTTCTCCTTCCAGCTGTAATGCTCCACAATCATGCTTCTCACCGATTGTGCTTGGACCTCTATGTATGAGATCCTGGGGAACTTCTTCCAAAGATACAAGAATCCCTCTCATTGGAGCATGTGCTCCTCTTCCCTCTGCATGAGGCACTGGATGTGCTCTAGATATGATAGCGTTGTTTCCCTCTTCTTCATCAATGTGTGTGGGCAACATTTCAACAATTGCATCCCTTTGTGAGAAAGTGATCCCCATGCCTTCTTGTTCAAGAATATGAACTGGAATTTTTGCTTCCGGAAATGTGTAATGCAAGACATCAGCTCCTCTCATGGTTTTCTGAAATGGAGTTTCATCCATCGCATGCAATGGTTTTGTTTTCTCAATTTTTCCTTACTCATATGTCTTAGGAAGTTTTTCACCAAACCTCTCCATCAATGTTTTTATGAATCTTTCAAAAGAGAAAGTATTGGCATTCTTTAAGGAACAAGAATCATAAATCTACCATGCATGAGCCTTACCTCTGAAATGCAGCACTGTAACTCTGATAGCTTCATCTCTGGAAATATGGTGCAGCTGCAAATAGGAGTTTAGCTCCTTCACCCAAGTTCCAACTGAACATGTAGGTGATCCGGAAAAAGTAGATAGAAGAAATATATCTGCATCCTGCTGCTAGCTCTTCTCCATTTGGATCTTGCAAAACTCTTGTAAATCAGTATGATCTCTAAACCTCTTAGTTTGAGATTCATACTCCCGCAACAAATCACTAAGAGTCATTCTCTTAGGCATTCTTCCTCCTCCCATCCATCTCAGGATAGCTCTAGGCATTTGACTGCGCTGTGCATCATGGAGTGTAGCTGCATGCTCACAGTCACCATGTGAAAATCTAGATTCAGCTCTAGAATCAACCTTCTTTGGAGATTTCATCTCCAACTTTATTTTCTTCAACTCTCCTTGAAAGCTCTTCATAGATTTTGGAAGAAGCTTTGTGAGCTTGTCTTCCATTCTTTCTGCACATACTGAAGCTTCTTGGCTTCTGTCCATATCTTATTATTCTAATAGCTATATCTCATAGGATGGAAATTTCCCTTCTCAGAAATATCAAAATTCTATTCCAGAGATTGACTGCAGGGGCATTTCCTGGATATGTCACCTTTGAAAAAAAGATGAGATCCAGAGGATACTTGGCCATCTGCAGACTCTGTCGATAGATTTTGAAATATTCCTCCTTCAGGGAGTTATCACTTTGGATTGAAGCCACAGGCTGAGCCAAATATCATGCTCCGATACCACTGTAATGTCCCTTTTTTAGGACTGCTCATGAATCATGCAATGAAAAACGCATTTCTAGCAACATATGCAATAAAAAAGTGAAATGGACTCTCATATCCCATATATTAGTCAATATAAATTCTAAATCCAATAATAGAGCTGAAACAAATCAAACGACGTGGGCTAAACAGACCTCCCACACTCGTGTAGCCAAAAATGGTGAAAAACCCCAAGACTGCAAAATGTCAGAGCAGCTGCTCAAGGGACTGCGCAGTATAAGAAAGGGTTTACACATAAAATGATAGGAGAGTCATATATCTACTCATATATTGATAAATAATTCTGAAGTACAAATATCTAATCTCCTATACAAAATACAAGATAACTTGGCAAGGGTTTCTTGTCAAACACTCTATATATAAAATGTGATATTCAAGAAATGACTGAATAATCACTGCAACACTGAAGTAAATGAGTGAAAAATGCTGAAATATGTATGATATGATGTAGAAACCTCAAGGGCTTCCTCCCATGAAAGGATGAACCTCTCAATCACAAGGAAACACTGCAACGGAGCCATCAAACCATGCAATGAACACTGCCTCCAAAATAACGCACTCCCTAGCAGAAACAATGATAGGAGGGTATGAGAAATGTGTGGTATGATACCAAAGATCTGAAATAAGCTCTGGAGCTCTCCAAATAGATCTCTCAAGTGAAGGAAACCTTCCTCCAATGAGAAACTAGCTCAGAAGCCGGGATTCCAATCCCTTCCACTGCTACACCCAGCAAAACTACACAATCTCCGACAAAGCTGTGCTGATGTAGATGGCTAAAGCTTGGCCTGAAAAACTTATGTGGAATGATGAATGAAAACTCTTCCAATGAGCTCCTCAAAGAAAAGAGGTGGGATTCCCACTCAGGAACACCCAGTGCTAAACAACATTGCAACTTTGCTAAACAGCAAAGCAACAACAATTATTGGTAGCCAAGAATAATAATCTACAACATAATGAATAATGCTGCCATCCTCTTCCTTATATAAGATGTGAGTTTGATTTCCCTTGGCCCCATTCACTTAGGTTACTTCTAACCAAAGTTACATTTCCCTCCAAAATTGTGTTATCCATCCTAGGATTCCTCCTCCACTAAAACTGCGATGTTGACTTGGTCAAAGCAACTTCATTTTATCTGTGTTCACACATGGAGGTGTTTTATTGAGATAGAATGAGTGTCTCCTTTCACACTTGGAGTGTTTTTATCCTCCTCATGAGACTGATGGGATTTTCTACCCATTTATTCATAGGATAAAGCTGCTGCTAAATCTAATGTTCCATTTAGCTTGGAAGCTAAAATTTTGGAACATTACATCGTGATAGAAAAAGAAATCACTAAGTATATGCATGTTAAGAAAGAAAATAGTGTAAGAAAATATCAATATGTGGGTAAAAAGCTTACGTCGGTAGCCTTTTCCTAATAATCCATCTCCCTTTACCTACATAGACTAACACCCTACTTTATTTATTGGTTGATTGATGGGATTATGTTGTAAGCTAGATCAAGACATGATGTTGCTTGATCCCTTGGAAAATGCAATGGTAGCCAAAAATATTTGGTTTACATCATTTTCATATTTTATGCTAGAGAGGAAAATAATAAGGAAAAAAATAAGTCATTCGAGGATCAAGTGATATTGGTTAACCCAAACGACCATAAATAGATTGTGAGAGTGATAAAAATTAATATCCTTGCTAAGAACCTAAAGGCCTTGTTATTAAAAGTGGGTTCAAAAACTCTATTTATGAAGGATCATTCATGAACCCATTATTTGAAAACTTTTTAGAGGCCCTCTATTCATTTTTTCTCATTTGAGCAAACATTTTGAATCAACCAAAACAATGATTGGAGGGTTTTTTTTTGAGGTACCGATGAATCAAAGTCACTATCAATAGGTCATGGTTGAATTTTGACCAACTCTTCCCATCACACATAGAAAATTGACCTCATGCAGGCAACATTAGTTAGCATTATATGATTCTTTACACAATAGTTTAATCAATCAAGAAACAAAGTGGTGTGCCCCCTCCCTTGTTTTACACTTTAGTAGTGAATTAATATCTCAAACACTCCCTCCACCCACTTATAAACATGCATGGGAAGGGTACACTAAAATTTAATCATCCACTTCCTCCTTCCCCCACCATAATGGAAGAACTTGGGCAACAATATGGGAATAATCTTTGGTTAGAGCTATCACCATTATGTGCCTTTATTCATATCCTAGTTACTTGGATGAGTGTATTTGTAATGCCTCTCACTTTAATTTTTTTTCTTTTTCTTATACATTACTCTTATGCTATTTTGAGAGTTGATCATAGCTCGAAGATAAGTTGTCTCCCTTCTTAATTATTAAATTTACAGGTTCAAATTGCAAATAACTGACAACTGCATTTTTTTATCATACTTGCCATACTATCTTATCAACCCAGTCTTCCATGGCATATTATATGACTCCATCCTCAACCTAATATTAATTTTATTATACTTAGGATAAATTTAATATGTTACTCCACCCCACTAAGGGCATTAACACTGATATCCATACGTTGTAGACTTCAGTAACTTATAACTCAAATTGGACTAATATAGTATCAATAATTTCAATCACTATACATATATACTATATATGTATATAGTACTTCTTCAACCCCATTTTAATTATTCCACACTTATTACGTTACATTTGGTTTGGTCTCATCATTTCGAAATTGATCATCTGAGGGATTAGTTGAAATTACCCTAACTAATGAGTAGCTCATGAATATTTTCATTAAGTCAATGCTATCACCTCAGAGCAATTAAACCACATCTTATAGCTTTGATATTGGTCTTATCAACATAATTGCACACCATTTAAATGTCATCAGGGTTTGAGATCTTCAATGTTGGCTTACCATCCAACGTTTACATTCTTTTACTCCCAGTGTACAACAATATGTCGTGGCACCTTCTTGGTAGTTTTTAAAGGCATGTACCACCGGACCCATTAAATTTTACCGTGCCCTCTATGTGACATTTTACCATACTCTTTAATTCGTATATTTGGATCTACCCATAGGGATTTTCTACATCTCTTGACGTGAAATCCAACTCGATTTCTGACTCCACATCATCGATTCCAGCGTTCCTCCTCCTATATTATGACGCATGGATGGTGTGGATTTCTTTTGCACTTAGGGTTTATTTGTTGTGTATTTCATTTGACATTTCAAGTTTTAAGCGGCATTTTAACTTTCAGTTTTGATTTTCGTTGGGGGCGGCTTACTGCGTCTCCCTTCTTGCTCATATGGAGGAAAGCCGAGAGGAAGACTACACAGTCACACCTCAGTCACGCCTTAGCACATTTTCATTCTTCAGGTATATCGTATTTTTACCTCTATAGCTAATTTAGTTTCTGGAGACCCCCTTTTTTTTCTGTTTAATGGTTTTTTCACTCTTTGTTATTTCTAAAATGGATGTGAATTATTACGGATGTGAATATATGTGTTTTCTATGGTGTACTTAGGTTATGTTACTCTTGTTTACTTTACTGATGGAGTTTGCATATATTCTCCTTTTTTATCATGGTAACTTGGAATGGAAACCTGGTTTAGATTTCTTATTTTTTGCTTTGTCTACAAGTATTGGAAAGGCGCCTCCCTTGTGAAAGGTTGTGGCCTTTCTGCATTCTTTTCAGACTTGCATGACGTTGTATTTTACCAAGTCATGAATACGCTCTGTCTCTTCATAATTTGAAACGTTACGATTTCTCCAAACATTAGTTATGGAAACAGAGTTGATTTTGGTCTCGGTGTCCATTTGAATGCATTTTTTTTTCATTTTTTATGGTTTAATTGACTCAAGAATTTCTATTGAGACTGTCACATTGTTTGTAAAACACATTTCTTTTCCTCATGGCTTTCTTAGCATTTAAGCTTTGCCACGTTTTGATTTTGTGAGGAATAAGTCAACATCTGTGGACGAGTTCATCCCTTAAAATTCTCAAACGTTTCTTTTGTGTACCTCAGGCTTCAAGAATGTTGTTACAGCTTCTTGCTACTGGTTCAAAGGTTTCGTTCCACCCATTCATTTTCCATAGGTACACTGTTGCATTAAATTTTTGGTTTACGAGGACTTCTTTACACAATATAACCCTACGTTTTGTTTGTCCCTAACATCAATACGCACTCTCATATCTGCCTTGTTTGATGTGATTTCAGGCATGGTTGCCGTGAAGGAAAAATATTTCTGAGGTAGGTCGTTTTACCTTGTGTGGTTCAAATCCATATTCATATCATTAGATTCAAGTTATCAGTTTATTTCCATGTTAAAATTTCTCATTGAATTATTTGTTTTATGTAGGTACATCCAACTACCATTTCCTCCTCTTACAGTTGACGAACCTGGTTAACCAAGCAACTTGTTTCCTTTTTGACAGTGAATCCTTGCTTAAACAGGTTGGTATTGTTATTTTTGAGTGTCTCTTCTGCACTAGTCATCACCTAGATTCGCCGATGATGTATAATCTTGTTTTACAGTGACCATAGACTCCGCTACGTCACTGTATTTAGGTTTATATCTTACTGTATTATATACCTAAACATTTCTAGGTTTATAACCCAATACTGGATTGTGTTAAACTTTTATATAAATTTTCTCTATTCAGTTTTATGGTGAATGTCTTTTGTCATTATTGATTTGCATCCACACTTACAGTTTAAGGAATGAGAATTCTGGTGTAATTACATACAGTATATATATCTTCGGTACATATATAAACGTCTTTCATTTTATTGAAATAGATGCTACATTTATGCTTCCTCAAATGTTTTCAACATAATCATTTTGTTTTGGTTTGAAAGTAGGTATGATAATTGAATATCGTTTAATTTCTTATAATAGTTATCTTGGTTATGATATCACCATTTTATGTATCTCTAAGGTCATAGTATTTACATCTATGATCATTAACTTACTATAGCACAGAACATAGTAATGTTTTTCTATTTCCACATATATATCTTATATTATCAAATTTACCCATAGCTAATTTAGTATGCTGTCGCAATAAGCATATTGTCTTTTCATATAAGAGTTATGATTTCCAATGTATTACTCTAGACCAATCTTTGAACATATGTCCATTTCTCTAATATTCAATTCTGTATAAATTTTAAGTTGCTTAGGACAGAAGTATATAGCAGTAAAGTAGACCAGAATGATAATTAAACAAATTTATTTATCTCCTATCAACACTTAAAGTTTACTTACAGCACTTTAATTGTCATACCTGTATATATGTATTTTTCTCTATTTTGTGTGTTATTCCTCTATTCAAAACAGGATGATTTAAAATTAATAGTACAGGTTTAATGATACATCAGATATTTGTTTACAAGTTCAATTGTTAATTTATGTTCCATACTGTCCTTCCAGATGCACTAAAACTATTTTAAAGACAATATACTAAATCAACTAATGAAATGAAATATTAGCTATCTGTGAGGTACCTAACCTTAGATCTAAGCCCATTCTTGGGTTTAGACATTCTAAGAGTTGGTCCTCTACAGAAATTAATCTATACAACAAGAAAGATTTTACTATTCCTACTATGATAATCTCTGTTAAATGTATAGACCAGCAACTGTAACATGTAACTATCAATTCAAGCAACCTCCAACGCAACTCTAAATTCATAATTTTCACATTTCCTCATTACAAAAGCTAATTAAAATTCAATATCAGTTAAATCAACATGTGCATACCAGTTAGCTCTGACTAGTTGCCACCCAACCATAGAGTTCTCTCTCCGTAACTCACCCCCGAGAAGAGATCCTTAGCTCTAGTGATAGACAACCCTTTGTATATCCTGGAACAACTTATTTAAGCTTTTCTTTCCATAGATTATTTCCATTTACTACGTCGAGTAAGTTCAGGATGTTTTCTTCCTATTTTTCCTAGGCTTTCCCTTTGTTTCTTCCACATACGTACTTTTAAAGCCGTCTTTTCTGTTTTTCCAGCTTTATTCCACCTCTTCCCAATACTTTCCTCTTTATTGGGGGAATTAGATATTTATCTCCAAATCTAATTTTTAGTAACTTGCTTTATCCCTTCCACGGATTTCTGGAAGTGGTGGGAAAGTCTTATCACCTTATCCATCCTCATGGATTTGGTTTTCAGATCTCCATTCTCAATCTAGTCATTGCACACATAATTTTCAATTTTATTTTATAAATAAAAAAATAAAAATAAATCCACATCATAGTTCTCCATTGGGGTCCACTTTCCCCTTTGGACTTGTTCCATTGTCAAATTAAAACCATGGAAACTTGGGGTATTACAGTATTATCCTTCGTCCACTAGGAAATTTAGAATGTAAGTAAAAATACCAGAGATTTTACTAATGAAATCCTTGAGAACATTAATTGAACCCTTGACTTTGCTAAGTACATGCAAGAAGTGGTGGAAACACTAGGGGTAATGATACATGCAATTTCAATTGAATTAAATAAACATGTGGCTTAATGTAAATTGATGCAAATAAACATGCATATATACAAATGAACAACACATCTTTTAAAAGGTGTATTAATATGTGTTCAAAATGCATATACATTATAGCAAGACTGTGTTCCTTCTCTCTCCCACCTCTCCTGAAGTAATTGATATGGAATAATATGTTGAGTAACATAAAAGAATAACAAAATATTAATAACATAACAAATTTAACAACTATTTGAACTAAATTGACAATTTTTATTTTACATAATTAGTATATAAATTACTAAGCGTTTTAATTTTTCATTGACTATATATAAAATTTAAGTAGTGCCAGCTTTAATGCCTTGCAAGTTTTATTTTTTATTTTTTTATTTTCGTTGTGTAAAAAGTCCCTTAATATGATGTCATCAATATTATATTGAATTGGATTTAATTTGAATGTAATTATGGAAACATTAAATTATAAATAATTTGTAGTATTATAAATTATATTTAAGTTGAATTTTCAATTTAATTTTAATTGGGGGAACTAAGAGATTCTACTAACATTTACCAGAAGAATGTAGAAGATTTGTAATGTCAAGAGATTAGAAAATTATTCTGGTAGTTCAAAGGGTCAATTTTATGCTTCTACATGGGTTGAGTGTCCTATTTGTGAAGAAGAGGATATAACAAGAAATATGGAAGTTACTTATGCTTATTTTGGAATTTTAAATTATATTCACAATAAATTCCTATTGTGTTGGTCTAAGAAAAAGAAAGGGAGACACCATGTATGAGTTTTCTTATCAATAATACATAATAAAGACCGACCACCACATTGACGAGAGGTATATTCCCCTACCAAATCAAGTTTCATAATCTTGTAGGGTAATTAATGACAAGGATTCAATAGTGGGGACTCTCCATATTACATCAGTAGGGGAGTCTCCTATCTCGATTCCCCCACTTGGTTTTTCTCTGCTAATCTAGCTAATCTCACAACACTCAATTATTATGCCGATATAAGGACAAGCGAGGGGAGGGGGTGTACCCCATGATGTAATCAAAATAGGGGGGGGGGGGGGGGTGATGAGGGGTACCCCATGATGTAAGCCAAATAGGGCGAGGGGAGGTCCATTTGTACAGTTCTGTCCAACCCTGGCACAGTTGCATCTCTCCTTCTGACACTACTATGTTCTACCTCCATGGAGTAATTCCACTCTATGTTCGTGGCTTGTTCATATCACCAAAATTGATCCATCTTAAGTATGAATCTAATATGAGATAAGAGGGATCAAATACCTTCATGTGAAAACTTCTTCGGAGTGTGAAATACAATGTGTTATTTTTCATTATTTAAATTGTATTTTTGAATGCTAAATAGAGTACATATACGACCAAATAAACGTTTTAACCATAAAAAAAAATAATTTTTTCATGATATATTCATATTTTTTTTAAAATAATATATAATGTACATGTATATAAAATAATATAACATGTACATCTAAATTTTATGATGCAAATTAAAATGGGTTTTATTATTAACATAATTTTAAGTATATGTCATTTTTAATTCGTATTAAAATATTTTATCAATATGGGGTGCTAGGAGGGGGATAGATTCTCAATAATATCGATGGAAACATCGAAGTCAGATATGCCTTCAACCCGGGAAGGAAAAAAAACAATGAAGTAGAGGCCTACAATTTACTCCTTGAACTATCTCTGGAAAATAAAAAGGAAATCAACGAGCTACATATCCTAGGGGACTCCATGTTGATAATAAAACACATGAGGAACAACACACCTGCCTAAAATATGAGCTTAAATCAAGTCATCAAGCATTCCCAAGGTAGGATTCCTCTCTTCGACATGGTAACATTGTACCATATACTAAGAGGAAAAAACCAAGAGGTGGATAAGCAAGCGAACCTAGATTGCAGGATGAAGGAAGAAACTAATGTTTTGAATGAAATTGAAGGAACCCTATATATCCCACAATCGTGTCTATTTCCTCCAAAAAAGAGATCGTTTTCGACCTTTCCAACCTGAATATGAAAAATGGTTTATATAATCCTTGCATGGTGGGGCGTTTGACCTTATATAACCCCTTACCTATCTTTCCCTCTCCTCCTCTTAGCCTAACCTCTTCCTTTTTCCTTCCCTCCCTCCCATAATTTGGTTGGATTGCCACTCTTTCCTCTTACCCCTCCTTTCTTCCCCTCCCTTCTCCCTTTCCCCTTCCCCCATTCCACATCCCGTGGCCCCCACCCATCACCACTCCCTATCATACCCCTCCCTTGCTAGGTGATATGAAACATCAAAGATGGCCTGAGGCTGCACTATTTAACCTCTGTCCCATCGACCATAATTCCCCTTGGCCTTCCCTAGAGAATCGTGGAATGGAGAAGAATGGTTTCATGATGGAGTATGGTGGAATTCAATCTCGACGTCCTACACTAGGTACTTATCCTTCATCGTGCAATATTTGATCCCTCGTCATTTCTACAATTGCAATCATAAGAATTTGGGATTATGGGGGTTCAATTTACTCCTTATGCTTCGAATTCTGTAGGTTGAGCGTGGGAATATTTCATCGCTAGGATTTAGGGACAAAGATAAGAGTAAGGGAATTATGGCTATGCATTGGGAATTTAGCATGGATGGTACAATGACGAAGGCATGCATCAGAATCCATACCTTGGTTGGATATTTAGAGGATAACGGTAAGATAGTCTGGAAGAAATTTTGGTTTGTCTCTATCAAGGTGACCTCTGCTTTGCTCTTGAGGCCATGGACTAGGTTCAGGAATTGTTTGGGTTAATCTCTTGTAAATCTGGTTGGGTGGTTTTTGCTCCTATGCAGTGATTATTATGGATTGTTGCCATGGGTTGGGTAGAGTTGAAGTGGGTGCGAGATTTTTGGAACTGGCCTGTTAGTGTGGACCTTCACTATGCGTGAGGCTCTCTGCCCCTTGGAGGAGGGTGGATTTGGTTTCTTAGAGACCGTCATCATGAGTGAGTTGTGTAATTCGGTTGTAAAAATTTCTAGGTCGAGCTCTTGGGATCTCCGTAGACCCAATTCTGGTGGTTTGAAGGTGAGCTAGGCGAGGGATGGAGGTAACACCAAAAAAACATGTGAGATTTGTGCACATGAACACAGGGAGTTCATAGATGGAATGGAGATATTACACATGCACATTCATCATCACCACAAAGATGCTACTAACATGTAGGAGTAGTAACTAGATAAGAAAGAACACATCCAGAGGCTTGATGACGAGGTGGATGCTCTGAGGTAGATGATTGAGTTGTTGGAGATCAAGCTCGCAGAAAGCCGCTCGAAGGTGGAGGAGGAGCACAAGGATCTGGATCTCAACAACCTGACCCCGATGGAAGAATATTTTGTCCCTTTTGATAATCCTATTTTTATTTTATGGAAAACCATAAATGTTAATATTTGTTACTGCAATTCTGCAAAGTATTTATCTATAGGCTCGTAGTTAAGGGATTAGTTGTCGGAGTGGTTGGGAAAATCACTCTCAAAAGAGATAGACTCATTGTAAAAAAAATAACCATGAAGAAACCCAAACTTCTAATGAATATCCCTAATTTTGCATGAGATCGGGAACATTTTATATATATATGATGTACTCTTTATGGTTAATTTTTTTTTCATCAATAACCAAATTATAAGATTTAAACATCTTACTCACACACTTGTTTTACTTTTAATTAATTTACAACATATTCATTTTTTTTATTATAGCGGACATTATTTTTCTATTTAGAACATAATTTTTAACTTTTATTTTTATTTAAAAGGGGAATGACTAGATGAACAAATTTACACATCCCTCTCATACTAGGTTGTATAATGAGCTTCTCGGCTCAAACATATATCTATAATATATATAGGTATAATACTAAAGGGCCCTCAGACTTTATAAAATTTTACAACATGTGTATCAATACATTCCATGGTTTTTTTTTACCCAATATATGTACTAATGTTCAAAACTAGAGTGGAGGTCAAGTGGGCCCCAGCAAATGCTCAGATAATCAAGCGAAGGAAAACTTTGTTAAATTTTAACAAGGAGGTGAAGAACCTCGGATTAGTACTTTCTTCTATGCAAAAATGTTTGAGAGACATTAATGCAATAAGACAAATTCAATACATCTTATCACTCTTCACATCATTGAATTTAGCATTTCACTCCCTGCTTGGCTGAACCTCTTACTTTAAATCAATATATCACTAACCACTCGATCCTCAATAGGAGCTAGAGCTCCAAAAATTAAAAGGAATGCAAGTTTAGTTGTTCAAAATGTGCACCATAGTTTTTCTTTGAAATGACCACTTTCAACAAGACAATTTCTAAAATGCATTCCAGCATGGGCTTCGAACATTTTTATCATTGACTCAATATGTCTTACTGCAATTGAATCTTTTCGCCATGCAATGAATTATGTCATAGATTTTTTGCATATACATGTGTAGAATTTTCCAATTCACATCATGTAATTTTGGGAACACATTAAGATTAACATAATTAACATACTTCTCCATTGTATTTTTAGATATAAGCTTTGGATCGAAAGAATAGCTCAAATTGAAGAATTCATCCTAAGAAAATGTCGCCCCTTATGAGATTAGCCACTGCTATCACAAAACACCATGTTTGTAGAGATATCTGTTATGAATAAAATATAGATATAAATAACGTAAATATAAATAATAATAAACATCATAAATAACAATTAATTAGTGATTAGTTAAAGAATAGGTATGTTGCTAAAGGACATAAACTTTCGTAAAGGGACACCTACCTAGGGTATATAAGTAGGCCCTCACTATCATTTGTAACATCATTCTCATTTATAAATTTTAATATACATTCTTGTATTCAAAATGGATATGTACATATTCCAAGTCTTTTCGATTGTTTAATTTGTTATAACGAACCTTGTTTGTTACATTGGTATCTGAGTTGTTCGATCCTCTGGTCACTCAACTGCTGCATAGGGTGAGTATGATCCAACCCTTGGCCATCGACTCTTTTTCAACTCTATTGTTGTCAAAATTCAAGCATTTCACTACACAATTGTTTGGATATTATCCATTTTGCCCTAAGGCCTTTGGCCTTTAACAAAAAAGAATAAAAATAAAAAATTATATTAACAAAAAATGAAAAAATAATTTATATATAGAGTGAGGGATTAAAAAAAAATTATAGAAAAGGAAAAGAAATATCTTTGGAAAATAAAAATATATCTATATATATATATAAAACAAATAAGTTATATACAATAATTATTAAAATATAAAAACAAAAAGTTTTATATATTAAAAAGAAAAACAATGTATCGGCCAACGCAACAAATTGTTGCTGCACCGAAGAAGAAAACAAAAAAAACCTCCACCACCACTGCAATTAGCAACATAGAGCACTATTTAATACAGCCACAACTTCCTAACCCACAACAACCCTGCGACATAATTAGACGCAGAATATTTGTGAAGAACTGCTCCACTCGACCCTATCCTTTGTATGGTGTCACCTTCGTTCCAGGAATCAAACAGCACCCTAACTCTAACAACATTATTTGTGTGCATTTTTGCCAATACCCACAACACATTTCACCAGCAACAAATGATTACACTGTAGTGAAACTTCCCAGCACCTGAAGCATACAATCATTGTTATTCCGTTCACCAATTGCTAATCCATCGTTATCGAATCCAGCATGACACAATGACCCATTGTACCACCATTGTACCACCATCCCGGCACCCCTTGCAACGGAGGCACCTGCCATTGTGACAATTGCATTTAACTGCTCCATCATTACGTCGCCTCCCCACCCACCGTCTCACTTTTCCCCGTCGTTCACTTCAACCTAGTCGTTGATATCCATTTAAAATAGAGTGAAACTCATCATCCTAAAAAATTTGTAACCTTCCTTGGGGTGACATATATTTCTCTCAAGGGTCTTTAAATTTTTAAAGTTTAAGGTTAATTAAAATTATAGAGGTCTAGTTGCAATCCATCACAACCTTGGTAACGATAGCCAAAATTTCCAGTCGTTTCCACCTATGGAACAAAATTTACAGTCCTCATTGACTGGTCGATGCCTGACGAGCCACCACAACCAACACCATCCACGCCTTTAGACGAGTTGCACTAAATCTATTATTGAAATTAAAAAGTCATTTTCAAAATAAAAATAATAAGAAAAAAGTGGTATTTAAGGCTTTGAAGGTGAATTATTTTATTACAAACGGTTATGTCAAGAAAATATTATATTGAAAAAGAAAATTAAAAACAAATTAATTGGTACTCTTATGAACTAGAAGAAAAAAGAGTATTTAACAAATAATAATAAATGATAATAATAATAGTTAAATTATAAAAGGAAATAGAAGTACAAAGGGGTATATATAAAAATAAGTATGAAGGGAGTATTACTATAGAAGGAAATAATACTTTTTATCAAAGTTAAACGAGGATCAATTTAAAAAGAAAAAAAGAGAGGGTATTGCTATAAACTTTAAACTGGTTATCATTAAAATATAAGTTCAACAACGAACATAAAATAAAATCCATTTCTAAAGAAAAAAAATGGAGATAAGTAATGAAAGATTTCCTAAAACTTTTATTATATGTGTTGAGGTGTTATTTAAAATCAAATAATCACTTGCAGGAAAGGATGTCATCATCTCTATCCATCCTACTCAAAATAATAATTATGTTAGTAATATATTTTCTAACCAATTAGTGATTCTTGAATCGAACATAATTCAAATAATGGATTCAATGAGTAATAAACAATATGACATAATAAATCTATAACTGAGCATGGAAAACTATACTTGTGTCTCGCAATTCACCGTCAAAACTTTGTTTTGTGACAATCGTGACATTATTTTGGGTTGACCATGGGTGGAATCACTAGGATATTTTATCTTAAATACGAAAGATACGTTTTTGACATTTTCATACAAAAAAAAAATAGAACATTACATGATGTTATAATGAAGCCAGATTCTGTAAAACCAGAAGACACTAACAAAACTGAAGAAATTACTCATCTTACAAACCATAGCGAGAAATTACTCGCTCAAATTAAGAAACTTAAAATGATAAGAAATCATTGAAAAATAAATTAGGGGTACTCATCACGAAATATGTATTGAAGTCATCAGATATAACCGTCCAAATTGAAGATAAGCGAACGAATATCGACCAAGACAATATCACAACTCAAAAATATGAAAAAATAGTTTAAGAAAAAACATATTTGTATGTTGTAGTTCAAATTATGAAAAATCCAAATGAAGATTTTGTAACCAAATCAACAACATTATTATTTGAAGTAAATCAAGAAGTTGTCACACACAAGATAAGGGAAAAGCAAACCAAAATAACTCCCTTTCGACATTTGAATCACAAGAGAATACAAATCAATCAATATGCTTATCTGTATCACTCATATCATAAACAACAAACTTTTGTTCCGAAGACTACTAATTTCAGTGCAATTGAATCTTGTGATAAAAGTTCACAGGAAGTATCTAGTAGCTGCAAGATTTAACAGAAGATTAATTTAGGATGGTTTGATCCTTTCTCAGTTCAAAATTATTATTTATCACTCAAATGATCATATCATCCTTTATCAACGAAGATGACAGTTCTGAGATGAGAAGTCATTCAAAGCAGGAAAAGAGATCGAGCCTTTTCATTACCAAGCTTTGAGGACAAAGTTGTTTTAGGAGGAATGCAATGTTATGAATAAAATATAGATATAAATAATAATAAATATCATAAATAATGATGAATTAGTAATTAGTCAAAGAAGAGGTATGTCGCTAAAGGAAATTATCGTTCATAAAGGGACACATGCCTAGGTTATATAAGAAGAACCTCACTCTCATTTGTATCATCATTCTCATTCATACATTTTAATATATATTCTTGTATCCACAATGGAGATCTAGATATTCCAATTATTTTGGAGTGTTTAGTCTACTATAAAAAACCTTGTTCATTACAATGTCACAATTCCAACCTTGCATAAATCGATACCATGTTGTTTCATTGTTTCATAGATATTGACATTGTCTTGATCATTCATTTTGTCAAAATCGCCAATCAAAAAAATAAATTTTTCATCAAGGATAAATTAATTACCTTCTAATGTCCATTCTTATGTCATGGAATATATATGGGATACCAACTCATACCTAGAATTTACAAATGTGTCTAGAAATGTGGCAGTCATTTGAAAATGTCTAGTGTATATCCCTTAAAAGGACCAGCAAAACCTCTAAAACTACTCACAATTTCTTGAATTTTTCTGAGTGAAAATAAATTAGGGTTAGTTTACAAAAATCCCATGTGTAATATTCTTAAATTTTCATCTCCAATTGTCTAGAACATTCACTTGAAACTTTCTATCTGGGCCCCTGTGAAATTGATATGATAGAGATTGAATGACTTCTCAAACAATTATGTATATCCTTCAAATTTTGCACCTATCCAAATTAATGTGTTGAAAATGCATGAAATTTGAAAAAATTTAGGTTTGGTCTTCACAAGTTATGTGGTCGAATCAAGGGCAAGGTTATCTACCTTGAGTCTCATGGTCCAATCTTGGGCAAGACTATGTACGTTTGAGAGGTACTCCAGAACTAATTTCTTCAAATTGAAAAAAAAAAGTATTTAGAAGATAATCTAGTTTCAATTAACAATAATGTTGCAACCAATGTGGTCCATAGACCAAATGAGAAACTTGAATGTTGATCAGAAGCCTTAAGCATAAAATGTTTTGTCTGAATTTGAACATTTTTATTTTAATATCTACTAAGAATTTGTTTTCAACTTCACAAGTGTTTTTTTTTTAATTTATTTGAGATGGCCCCGTTTTTTTAAATTTAATAGCTCAATGTCCATGTTTTCAACCATATGTAGCAAGAGGATGCTCTTCTTATCATAGTTAAATTGAAACTTGTAACTTGATGGAAGTTGAATTCATTTTGATAAAAAACAATCCTTGGTGGTGCAAGCATTTGATATATTTTTATGTATCGAATGCATGTATCAAAGTATTTTCTTGATCCAACACTCGCTTCTAAAATGATCCCCAAACAACCAACACCATTGGCATCAATTTCTTTAAGTCTCATACTCCACTGAATTCTTGCAGTGTTTTCTTTGCATGACCAAAAAAAGTAATATATCCATGTGATGAAGATTTATCCTTATTGAGAAAATAGAAACATTCCCTAATTTTATATTATTACCAATATTTTCATGAGAAACCATAGGTTTATCATGAAAAAGCATGTTTTCTTCATCTGTGTACTTCGAAACCCCTAAGTTATATCTATGGATGATATTTCTAGTCTTGAAATCGGTAAGAAATGTTGTCATTATTTAAGTCGGTGAATAAGTAATCCATATATGAAGTGTATTGTTAACAAATTCTGTTGGTGCTTTTGGAAGCAACTTTGTCCCAAAATTCTTATGGAATATATCCAAGTTCATTTTCCATAGAATAAAACAATTAGTCATTTTTCACAATTGTGTAACCTATTTCATCCTCTCCACTAAAAAACATTGTGAATTGCGATTATTTTTTTGGAAAAGAATGCCTGATGAAATGCAAGTGAAGAACCAGATGAAAATGACCAAACAATATTGCTATTTTTTATATCCATAGCATATATAGTACTATCCCATGAAACAATGAGTGTAGTTCCGTTGGAATCAAACACCAACATGCATACAAAGCCTTTGAATTTTAATAACAAAAGATGCCTCACAATATTTCTCGCTTGAGGGAACCTGGATCTCATTCTAGACATCACCATTTGTTTTTCCATTTTAATTTAGGTTTCTTTCTAGAATTTTTTTTTGGAAAATCTTCGACATTTTTCCTTTACAAGGTTCTGCTACAACATGAAAAATTTTGAAATATTATAGGGTTATGAGAGAAATATATGATGCCTTGGAGGTGCTCTACATTATGGAAGGTTTTTTCTTTATGAATCAAGAACATAAAAAGGTAATAAAAAATAAAAGGAGGCATATTATTTTGGAAAATTAAAAGAGTGGAGATTCTAGAGCATGGTTTTATGGCTACATGATAGGGATAAGTACTCAAGATTCTTTCATAATTATGCCAACTATATAAAGAATATAAATTTTGTTTGGAGAACTAATAAGGGTAATGGTATCTAGGAAACAAATTTCAAGGACATGTATTTTGAAGAAGTAAATCATTTTTCCTCCTTTTTTAAGGAATATTAATGGGATACAATGGTATGTAAAAATTTAATTGTAGATTTGAAACTTCTAATGTAATTTTCTAAAACATTAGATTCAAATATATTCTACTCATCTACGGAAAGAAATTCACAATTGGGAAGCAATATCAAAAACATGTGACATGAATTAACACACATACACAAGGATATATCTAGGGGAAAGAAACTACTCAAAACCCCTTCCTATTTGTATTGCATTATTCAGAAAATAGATAAGAAATAAAATGTTTGTTCAAGCCTGAACAATCTCTGCACAAGTATAATCTATTTGATTGCCTCAGAAGCTGAATTTGGTTAACACGTAGCTAATTTTGTTTCCTTCCAAGCTCATGTATCATTGCATTTTTTCTTAAGAAATTAGCCCCTTAAAAATTAGGGAAATCCCCTTCTTGAACTGTGTAATCCCTATAAGTCCTTCTTTCACTGCATGCACCACCTGTACAACTTGGATAATTATAAAATTGATAGTACACTGCCCTTGAACTCAAATCTCAACTGGGTAACTCATATTTCATGCATGCATGAGTTAAAATTTATGAATGATTCATCTGTTAACTGGTTGAACATTGAAGCTACACCCCACTTGTAGACCTCCTACTAGTTCCTCCAACATTTGGAACTAGTTTAACTGAATTTAACTGAGTTTAACTGAATTAAATTGTTACAACTCAAATTAAATTCAACCTAGGCTCCTCAAATTTAGGAAGCACTCTAGATCATACTAAATTTAGGCCCTAAACTCAAATTATATAAACTAACTAAGTGAAATCAACGTATTTAACTCATTCAAGTTGTCTTCTTATGTGGAATTACAATTTTCTCCTATTTTAATTCAAGGGAAAATTAAATTAGTTTTTTTTTTTTGTTTCCATTTTCAACAGTCCCTCTCAACAAGAAAGGGATTATTATATACCCCAATCCTATGTCTATGGAACTCAAATTTTTGTCTTGACAATGCCTTTGTCAAAATATATGCATCATGTTTCTCTATAGGAATTTATTCCAACAACATGATCCGCCTCTACACACAATCTCGTAGATGGTGATAAAGGATGTTGATATACATGGATCAATCATGAAAAACTGGATTTTCAAATATTTTGATCAAACTTTGATTGTCAGTAAATCACAGTATGATCTATCTCATCTGGACAAATAAGCCAAAAATAATCTTCCTCATCTAGATAATATTCACAAGCCTCTTGACTAGCTTCCATGTACTTTTCTTCTGCTGAAGTAAGTGCAATTTATCTCTACTTCCTGTTGTACCAAGAAACTATTCTTGACCCAATTAAAAAGACTCCTCCTTAAGTGCTCTTATGATATGATGGACTACCTGCCCAATCTACATCTATGAATCCTTGAATCTTGACTCCTTTTGTTTGTTTGTATGAAAGATCATACTAAGTATTTCCTCTTAGGTATCTCAACACATGCTTGGCCACCTTCAAATACAATTTTCTTGGCTTAACCATTTCTTGATTAAGTTGGTTAACTCCATAATACATGTTTGGACATGTGTTCACCAAGTACATGCGTGAAACCACAAGCTTCCTGTAAATAGTGGCCTCCACCTCCTCACTTGAAGTGAGGTCCTCTTTCCTCCAACTACTTGGTAAAGGAGTGTCCATGGGTTTTCTACTCTACATGATGAACTTCTTCAGTATCTCGTTGGCATACTTACCATGAGAGAAAAATAGGTCCCCATATCCTTACCATAATTCCAAAATGAGGAAATAATGCATGAGTCCCATGTATTTCATCTCAAATTCTCTTTTAAGATCATCTTTGCATTATTTTATCAACTTCTCATCGCTGGTAAAAATAAAATCATCGACATATAATACTATAATCAACAATTTACCTTAAACAATAATGTGGTAAAGTTTTGCATCTGCTTCACTTTTTGTGAAACCCAACATGGTGAAATAGTTGTCGATCGTGGTGTACAAAGCACGAGGTCATTATTTAAATCCATACAATGCTTGCATAAGTCTACAAACATGCGACTCTATTTCAAAGATCTCAATTCCTTCCATTTGTTCAATGTACACCTCCTCCTCAATCACTCCATTGAGGAATGTTGTCCTCACATCCATCTGATGGATATTCCATCCCCTGTGCACTACAAGTACTAGAATTGATATGATAGAAGAGTACATTTCAACTAGAGAAAAGGTCTCCTCGTAATCAATTCCCTGCACCTGAGAGAACCTGTTGGCCACAAATCTAGACTTATGTTTCTCGATGTTTCCATCTAATGCTTGATTCACCTTGTATATCCACCTCGAACCTACCACTAACTTGTTCTATGGTCTTGGGACCACTTCCCAAACACTCTTTCTAAATATGGAATCATTTTCCTCTACAATGGCATCAATCCATACTAGATTTTATGTTTCTTCCCAGAATGAGGATGGTTATGTCTCAACTATCTCACTGACGAGAGCCATGTACCTAGTGTATCTATTTGAGGACCTCCACTTCCTGTGATGTGATATGGATGCTCCCACATTCTATATATCATCATTCAATAATATGTCAACTTCCTTGGCGTGCTTCCTTCCATCTCTGGATGTATCTGCATGAGTGGGTGCGTCCGCTCTCTACTCCTTTGCTTTTGGCTACTCCACAAAATCCCGAGGTTCTTCCTTTGGAGCCAAAATATCCTCATATGCATGCAATTGAATATCCCTCTCAAGGTAACATCTCATAGTCTTATATTCATCAAATTTCACATATCTACGAAAAATTGTCATCCTTTGAGATGGAAGGTACATCTGATAGTTTTGAGGTGTATCAGTGTACCCGATAAATATTCCCAACTATGTTGTTGGCTCTAGTTTTTCCTTGTGTCCTTATAAACATGACAGTAAACTGATGAACCAAATATTCTAAAGTGTGACACATCTGGTTTCTTCCTTGAAAATTCTTCTTCTAGTGTACTCATCCCGAGAATATAATGTGGAATCCTCCTCTACATATATATCATTGGGTTGCATGCTTCGTCCCACAAGGGAAATGGTAGGCCCTGATCATGCAATGTCACCCATGTATCTCCCACAATAATTTTGTTCATACCTTCATCCATCCATTTTTGTTGTGGGTTATGGGGTGTTATTATAAACTCCCGTCAAATGCCTTATTTTGCAAAAAATTTATTGAACTCATTCGACACATATTCTCCACCATTATCACTCCTCAGAGCCTTCACTTTCATACCAATTTATTTCTCAACAAGTTCTTTGAATTCACAAAATTTGGAGAATGTATGGTATTTCTTCTACATGAAGAAAATACAACACTTATGTGAGAAATCATTTAAAAATATAACATAATACATTTTCTTAGTTATGGAGGCTGTCAAGAAAGGGCCACACACAACCAAGTGAACTCTTTTGAGGATCTCTCTATTGTCCTTATCATGAACAGTGGCTTTGGTGTACTTCCCCAATGTACACCCTTTGCATGTATTTCACTGCTCTAGTGCACCCTTGGGAAGTCATGTATAAATATGCTGCATGATAATCAAACCTCCATGGTGAAAATGGCCAAGTCTCCTATGCTAGAATTCATCAATGTCTCAGCTTTTCTCCTTCTTTTCTTTCCTGCTCAAAGAAGCGCAATCTTCTACATCCAATTGTAGATGTTCTTCACCTGAACTCCGATCCATTTCAATTTTCTTGTGGTGATGTTTCGAAGGAAATACTTTCCTTTTCTAAATATCACGTCTTAGCCATGTCCTTCCAAAATAGCAACTGAAACTAAATTATTCTTCAAACCTATAGCATATATGACAATTTTTAATGTGAGAGGAGAGATAGACTATCTATGAAAATTAATTGTATCGATATTGGTCATGTTGTACCTTCCATCATATCTCATATTAATGTGCATCACGAGGTCCTTCATCCCCAAGTCACTCAAAAATTATTTGTTTCCTGTCATATCGAATGAGGCACCACTCTCCAGATACAACACACTACCAATCATAAATTTCACCATGCATGTAATAAGGGTGAAATCCAACTCGAATTGTGAATTTATTACTTCACATATTTCTCTTCCTAAGGGGTTCTTTTTTACCTTCTTGTGAGAACTTTGTGGCATAGTGTCACATCTCATGAGAGTCAAAGCATTTAATCTTCAAAAAGTGTTTCTTCTTGCCCTCCTCACTATAATCTCCTTTAGAATGGTATTTCTTCCCTTTCCCTTTCTTCCCCTTTCCATACAAGGTACACTTATCCTCATCCTCTGTAACACACTCTTCCCACATCAACCCAAGTAACAAGCCAATTGGGGTAAACATGTGACGAGAGTCTACTAATATGATATTCAACCTCCTAAATGACCTTAAGGAAGTGGAACGGATGGAAACACCAAAAACAGGAAACATTTTAAGTATGGAAAAGTATCTTAACATTTAGAAACCTTAGTGATTCTCACTGGTCCATGATAAGGCATCTATAAAATGCTTGGTGGCATTTCTACAAAAATGTTCAAATTTATAATAATTTTATATAGTCTCTATATAAAATTTTAGAGATTTTTAAGGGAAAATAATTTTATACTATAAAACTTGGGTGAGACATTTTTAGAAAAAATGGAAATTAACGAATCTTTCTTTTGGAAAAAACATGTAAAATTAGCCCACTTGCTAATATTAGCCCCTAAAATTTTCTATGACCAAAAACACACCTTACACTACGTCAATGACATCCCCAGGAAGTAACCCAACCTTCTAGGAGATTTTTCCTTGGGGGGAGTGATTTTTATCCCCTTTTAGGTTGAATCACATGTATATAAGGGCAAGGGAGTGGCTCTAGGGCCTAGAGCCGTAGGCTAGCCTTGGAAAGGTAGCGACTCAGGCCAAAACACCAAATTTTCCACTTGTATATCTATGATTTGTACCACATTTTCAGCCCCTGAGCCCAGGTCGCTACCCAAAAATTCCTGTAACCTTAGAAGAGGGTAAATAATAATAAAAAAATCATATGGAAGCAATCACAACATTAGGAACTCATTTGACCCCACCCAGCCATGACAACCATTTCATCAAACATGTCGCAAACATAACATCTACAATTTTAAACAATAGAAATAAACAAAGGGGTCTCTTTCTTATCTGAGAATGGATACGAAGCATTTCTCCCCTACCTCATAAGCTATCATACAATCAATTTTATAATAGATACATGGGATATTCATTCACCGATAAAGACATTGATAAATTGTAACACCCAGATTTAATTTAGACAATGGAGTTTATTTTAAATTAATAGGATTAACAAACATGTTAATCAAGTTATGAACTAAAGTTAATTTTTCTGAATAAAATATTTAATTATGGTATGTTTCCATAAATTGATGGTAAATTTTTTCTAAGATTCCAGTGTAGTTGGATTAAGCAGTTACTGGAATTTACCTTTCCCCTGTGGATAAAAGGAAAATCCTAGAGAAGGAAAGGGGTTATGTGAAGGAGGAAAGAAAAAACTAGAAATATGAAAGGAGAGAGTGTCTAGAGCTGGTAGAGACTAGTGGAACTCTACTACTTTTCATGGGAGAAGATAGTGGATAGAGGTCTTGAGGTCTACCTCCTTGAATAACTGCTACGTAATCCTACTCTGGTGAGGAGCACGGGGGGAGTTAAGGACATCATTTCCTCTCTCATGGTTGGGATGATACCATTAGCCTTACTTATCTAAGATAAGTATACCAGATTGGAATGACATTGATAATGATTTCTAAAATATGTTAAATCCTGTAAATAATTTTCTCAGTATGTAAACACTTGTTTTTAAGGATAATTATTCAGATTCTTTCGAATATTGTATGAAAAATTTACTTCCTGGAATTATTACTGTAAAATAATTCTTCTGGAAAAATAAATGACTAAAGATTCTTTAATGATATCTAGAATAATAGTAGGGAAAATCCTACAGTAAAAAAATAGTGGGATGGGAAGTTAGTCCATTTAGGGAAGTGATTCCCCCAATGGGTCAGTCTCTCTTGTAAAGGAAAACCAAATAGATACACTGACTAAGGGCTGCTTGTAAGCCCTGTAGAGGTGGTCTAGTCATCCATGTGATTCCTTTTACTACGAAGAATTATTATTAAAGTAAAACCGAGAGAAGTAAAATGAATAGAATAGAAAATACTAAAGAACTATATAACTGAATCAATTAAACAATAAATACTGTGTATATCTAATCATTAAGTATGAAAAATAGAGAACTGTAGTATTGAAAGAAAATTCAATTACAACAGTATTGATCGTGGGGAGGAGAAAACCTATATAATAAAGGTATATATGAAGAAAGGAAGGAAAGAGCAAGAACAATATGAAATGCTTAATGAATTTTTTAACCAAATAAGGGTCTTCACGAACGATTCTTATGAACATTATTGACATAGCAGGCAAAGTTCTGGATTAGTTGGCTCAGCATGTCTATATTCCATACATATATATTTAACAATAAAATACCTTAATTAATCACATCATCAGATTCGATAACACTAACGCCCAAATTGTATGTTGTGACAATGACTGCTAATGTCAATGAAAATATACACTTTTATGGGAGAGAACAAAAAGAGAAATAACAGAGGGGATTAACCCAAATCATATATATAAAAGAAGTACCCATACGGGAATTAAAGAATTACAAAAATTACTGCTAAATAACCAATGTACAGTTCAAAATGACCAATATTGTTAACTTAAAAAATTGTTCATTAAATACATCAAAACCCTCGAGGGTATGTGAGTTACAAACTCATAACTATTAGCCTTAAAAATTGTTGTCAAAACCCTTATGGGAAAATCTTGAAAATAAGTAAGGAAAGGCTCTCCAGAATGGCACAAAGCACCTGTAGTGGAAAATGAGAGCCATTAGACAGGAAGGCCAATGCGATAATTGGAGCGTTGTGGGTGCAGGGTTTTGGGGTTACATGCATGCCATGCAATATAAACCTTAAACGCAATGTTATAAACCAAAATAAATAGAGTGTGAACAAAAATCCCCAAAATTGAAAGCAATGGTGAATTACCTTGGAAGTATACGGGTGGTGAACTCCTTGCACCTATTAACAACAGTGAAATTTAACAAAATAAGATACAGTGAATGAAATAACTTGTTCAACCAAGACAAGAAACTTAAATAATTGAAACAAAAGTAAAGTTTCTCACCTACATTAGTTGTTAAAGATGTGTTTCCGTGAACGAATTTTGTGAGAAGTATCTCCCTGCAATGACATAATTTTAGACAACACATAGCTTGTGGGAGAGCACAACTATCATGATTATGTCAACAGTGAAAAGGAGCAAAGGATCAAATGCGAAAAAGAGCAAAGGAAAACCCTTAGCCTCAACAAATTCTGCAGCAAGCAGGCCTGAAGATGAAATAAAACTCAAGCATATTGCATTGAAATGAGGATAAGGAGTCATCATCATACCAGTTAGCCAGTACGCTAGGAAGGAAGAAAAAACAAGTTGTGAAAAAGTTGCAGAGAGGAGACAGCCAGCAACAGCGCAAGTGAGAGAATTGGTTAGGGTTCAGGGGGTACAGAAATACCCTAACCATCCTAGGACCCATTACAGCCATTGATCTGGATAAGAGCATAAATGGTGGATAGACATCACAGATGTCACACCATTAATTGAATAGTGAAGCCCAAGGCTACGACAGATCCAAGAAAAAAGATTAAAATTAAAATCGTAATTTAATGATTGTTGCTGGGGAATAAGATGCATAACTATGTCATTATAACTTGTACATTAAACATCTATAATTATAAATTCTGTTGTCCAACAAATCTAAAAATAAACATGAAATAATTCATTTTCGAATCTTTTTTATTGAAATATAGCATAAATTTAGAAATGACATGTATTAAGTCATATAAAAATATTTTGTTTAGCATTTAAGACTGAAAAGGCATAGAATAGTGGTTGATACATTAATTAGATAGACATGTTGAACATGGTAAGTATATGTGTTTTCATCAAGGTAAAAACCTTATGTTTTTAATTACAGAAAGTAATTATTAGGATTATTGTTGCTAATTATTAGGATTATCTACTAGGAGTAAATTTTTTTATTGAAGGGTAAGAGTTTATGAATGAATTAAATAGATCCATACACCATCACAACCAACATAATAAAAAAAGAAATACCATGGATACAATAGCAATGGAATCCATACATAACTATTATATTTTCATACCAGATACCGGAGAAATGAGCTCTTCATTACTAAATGTGAAACCAACCAAAGATAGGACTTCCACGTTCCACCAGACCATATATTGGCTAAGCCAAATCTACTTCAGCCAATCACCCCCTACGCCATATTCCAAGCATGAATGTGGGACTTCAACCAAAAGAACCAACCAGGGAATCCTGAGGCTAAACCACCTCACCCTTATCAAACATAAACCAAGCTTTACCATGATCCAACACTATAAACACATCATAATCGGCTTTACCGTGATATAACCCAAATCACTATGCCAATACAAGAATGGATATCATAGGATTCTCTCTGCCTAAACTGTGAGGAATTTTCTTGTCTCCTAGTCTCTTAGGCTTTACAACAACCCATAGTCTGAATCATGGGTAACTATGCCCTAAACCAAGACATACTCTCTGGGATTTACTACAATCCCAAACCCAAGATTCCTAGGCATGAAATGGAAAAAAACCACCACCTCTAAGGCTTTACTACAATACAAACCTAGATTACTAGGCCATAAATTGAGGAAATAAGAGAACCAGTTCTATATCATTCAGAGATCCACCTCACTCAGCTTTGAATCCATTCGGTGATCTAGCTAAACCAAAACATGAGAACACCACAACACCATGGCTATTCGGAAATGCTATGACTAGGCTGAATACACTATCACATCTGGAAGAACCCATGTCAAGAAAACAAATAACCACATTCAATACCATGCATTCCAAATCTAGCAAGGAAAATGCACATGAAAATCTATACTTTCCAATAATACTACTATAGCTACTTGATTCCCTCGCCTCCTTTCTTTCTTCCTCCTTTTTCATGTTTTATTACCTTTCTTGCTCCAAATATCCAATTATGCCACACTCATCAAGAGTGCTCCAAGAATACTCCAAGTGTCCAAGATTATGAGAGAGAGAATAATGAGAAAAAATTATTTCCAAATGATCCTCAACATCCTTTTTATAGAAGAGGCCTCTATTTTCCTCATTTTCCATTATTTTCCTTCAATTTCCTCCTCACATGCAACTTGTGACCTTTTAGTTTCATTTTCTCCTAATTTCCACTATTTTCATAAATAAATGCCAATTAATGGCTCATGCCTTTTCCTTTTCCTTTTTCCTTAGCCATATTAACTGAAATGAATACCCACTAAGATAACAAATCTCATTACGGTATTTACAATAATATACACATATACACATTTTCTCAACCAAAAAATTGGAAGATGTGATGCTTGTATCAACAACAAGGGAATCCAAAGGCTCGCACCTCCACCCTCAAAGTAGTACTAGGAATAAATTCCTTTCCAGGAAGTCTAGAATCCCATTTCATGGTCAAATCTGCACCCACTATCCAACACTAAAATCGTGCACTACTGCACCCTCATCGAATAGTTACCAACTCATTGTTCTAGTGCATACTCCCAATGTGAATTTGATTCCATATAGAAATTATAATGACCAAAATAGATCCATCCTCGACCTTCCCTTCTCTAATACACTGTCCCTCGGGAAATCTGGTAATACCCTTCCATGAAGTCACTCAAATTCCAATTTCCCTGACATCCCCTACACCGATAAATCCATCCCTTGGCAAGGATTTCTCGGATTGGAATATATATAAAACCAAGAAATATAACTACCTCAAAACCATCATACTGGTCATAGCATGCTCATGGAAATAAATGGACACTATTAGGTACCAGTGTCCCACAATGGCCTTGCTCCTAAAGTGCTTTACCAACATATTGTTGCATGTTTCAATTACTTTTGATGACACTGCTAGTTTTTGCATTATGTTTCAACAATCCCAAACTGGGCATTATCTGCTTCCCTGTGCCAAGCATGCAATTTCCATTAGATTCAAAATAAATTGAAATAAATTCACATCATACCTCATTTGTAGATAGTCCATAAGGTACACTTGCAATCTTGTTCACTTCAGGTTACATAAGTCAAACTAGTTGTTTGGCCAAATAATCATGTATAAACATATCACATTTGGTTAGCTCAAAACATAGCCATCATAAATCAAATTCTTGAATCACATGAAATCACATTAAACCACAATCCTAAATCACATGTATCCATCATAAGTCATAATTACATATCACATGCATAGTAAAACTGAAGTATAATATCGATATTTATCCTTCATTGGTCCTTACTTCTACCATTGTTGTTTCTATACACACATCAAATCAGTTGCCACACCCAACAATAACCTAGTGCCTTATCCTCAACCATGTAAACATACGCACATTGTACAACACTACATAATACATACACCCACACCTGGTTTACAATAAATGTAATATTCCCAATTAGCTTTTAGCTAGTTGGAATATTAAATTTTGTTTTTTCTTCTTAATTAGAAGAATAAGAGGGTAGGGAGACCCATAAATCTCCTTAGTAGGAATAAAATCACTCCTAATATGAATGGGGGTCATTAAAGTAGTTGGATAAAGAACCGTGTGAATAGGGGATGAAGCATGTGGAATGGAGGGAGTGGACATTCAATAGCATTGGTATGGAGGGAGTGGACATTCAATGAGAGACATCACAATTTTGGAGGGAGATTCCTTGCATGGAAGTAGTGGATTTAATGAGTGGGGCCCAAGTTGAGAAGGCTCACAAATAAAATAAGGAAGGGGATGGAAACCATGGGAAGGAGGTTTTGAGTATTATTTTGTTTATAACACATATTTCATTAAAATTGGAAGTTTTTCGTCGATCTGGAATTTAGAAACTTTAACTAGATTAAGTTTTTTCAAAATGTGGGATTATAAAATCACTTAGTTTAGTAATTTTAATGTAGATATTCACCATTTTTGGTGAAAATTTTGTCATGGTAAAGCATATTAAAAAAATTTATATAAACTTGCAAAAGCAAATATTTCACATCTTAATTTTGGTTTCCTTACATTATCTCTTTTAAGATTTTTTATGGTTTGTTCTAAAAGCTAAGTTTGTTAAAGTCATCTTATGAAAATAATGTTGTGTATGTTACTATTATTAACTTTATGAAAAGAATGTTTTGTATGTTATTATGATTAAATTTAATATGAAAAGAATGTTTTGTATGTTACTATTATTAACCCGTTTAATTATAATTTGATATAGTAAATATCATGACAATGTATGTGTTAAATTACGATTATTACTACAACAAGGTTGGCACAATTTAAAATTCTATAGCCTTTGCAACACTAGTAATATGGTTGAAGATGAAAAACCCTCTTAGATCATCCACATTATACTCAAATTTGGATTTAAATTTCAAAATATTTGTGGCACTACCAACCTTCTTAATCTTTTAACGAAACAAAATTATGATGATCTTGAAACACTTATTTTAATGCTTTTTTAGCATAACAATAAAATTCTTAAGAATTTAGAGTAATATCTTTATGGCTTCTTATATACCATATTATTTGGTCTTAGTGGATGATAATCATCATTATCACCATCATCATTACATACTATTGTAGGAAGTTTGAATCATTTTAAAGTTGACATGAGAAAATATTTTTTTACGATCAATTTAAATGTTGAATCATTGAGAGTAGTAGTATAATTTATTTATTATTTATTATTTGTTCTTTTGTGTTAAAAACTAACTTAATTGAGACTGACTTGATGAATAATAGATTAATATGCAAGATATATATTAAGTTACATAAATTTATTTAATGACAAATTATCATAGTAATGTGTCCAATATATACCAGCATAGATCCACCTTAAATACAGATTTAACATGAGCCTAGAGGGATTAAATGTTGATTTAAAAGTTGAATGAGAGTAGTAGTATAGTTTATTTATTATTTATTATTTGTACTTTTGTGTTAAAAACTAAGTTAAAAACTATTGTTTTTATAGACCAAGTTTAGAAGATGTTGTTTTTAAGTGCATTATTGAATTTGATTATGCATATTTGATATGGTGAGAAGTCATGTTGGTCAAACAAAGCTTTGAAAACTTAAATATTTTATGGAACTGTCATGTCATTTGTATCACCACGTGATTACATTGAAATACTAAATAATATTATTACATTGAAATACTAAATAATATAAAACTCCAAAAATAATATCAAGAGAATAGTTGATATACAACAAATATTGAAAAGTGTGTATGAATGTATATTAATAGATCATTCAAAAAAAAAAATTATAGTCGAACTTACACATCCCCTCATACTAGGTTGTAGAATGAGCCTCGCCTCTCGACTCAATTAATAATCATTTTAATTATCAAAATAAATCATGAATTAGAATAGTAACAAAGTAATACAATTTGATTATTTTCAAATCCAAGAGGAAAGAGAGAAAATTGACTAAACTATTTACTACAAATGTTTAGTTTTTATTCCTGGAGTGTTTAAGGAAATTATATTGAAAAGAACATATTGACATTCATCTAAAACTTAGATTCCAAGTTACATTATTTCTATTATCATTAATATTTATATTTATGTATTAAATTTGACTCGTGAATAATTGATTTTTTAAAAAGATTCTTACCTATAAAGTTATTTAACAATATATCAATATTGTGTTTCTTACTATTATTAACCATTTTAAATTGACACTAACTACTTTTCCTATGTTGAGTAAAAATTTATTATACTTGTACAATGTTGGCACCACTTCAAAGTCTATAAGAGAAAATATTTTATAAGTCTAGTTGTGTTGTTCAATGATCAAAATCATTTTTTTAAAAATTAGAGTGCAACAAAACAACAAATTTGATTTAGATCCATTATAATAAGGAATATTAAGGAAAACTCACTTCAAACATTATTACAAATGTCTAACATTTTTTCATTAAGTGTTTAAATGGTTTATATTAAATAGAATACTAATTAGCTACTCCATTATTGTTTTAATAGACCTTGAAGTTTAGAAGATGTTTTTAAGTGCATTATTGAATTTGATTATGCATATTTGATATGGTGACAAGTCATGTTGGTCAAACAAAACTTTTAAAATTTAAATATTTTATGGCACAATCATGTCATCTGTATCACCACATGATTACATTGAAATACTAAATAATATAAAACTCCTCCAAAAATAATATGAAGAGAATAATATTGATATACAACAAATATTGAAAAGTGTCTGAATGAATATTAAAAGATCCTTCAAAAAAAAATCACATTCATTAATCATATAAACCTAATCTTAAGATATTCACCCAAGTAGGTCAAGAACAACTTCTAGACCATATTTATCTATCTTGGTCTTCTTGAAATGTTTTTTCTTCGGCAACGATGCCCAAACTATGGTATTAATTGGAATAGAGCCAAGTTCTGTGTCATCAAGATTTGATATCCAATATTGCTCTAAAAATTTTCCATTGTATTTCCCTGAAATAGGCTTCCACCAATCAACCTTTACATGAAGATTCTCACTTTCACTATCCCTAAATATATCTGAGCTGGATTTTGCCATCCAAATCATCTCTCCTGCATCCTCATTTCCTGATCTAACTAGCAACATCATTCCTTTCTGAACATCAATATTTGGATTGAATGTTGGCTTTGGCTTGCTGCATTTGGGTCCAACATATATGGGTTCATCCATTGCATTATCAAAATCTTTGTCCATAATACTTGAGATTACATGGAGTGCATTACGATCAACATCAACAACGTGCCTTGTCTTGGGCCAGAAATCCTCAAAATATGAATCACTTCCATCTATTATTCTATGATCATTAGAGATTCCATCTAATGTATCAAGAACTCTTTCCCAACACACTACTTTATTTTTCCATTCCTCTGTAACAATTGGTGAATCTTCGTTCCCAATAGTGTCTTTCCACATTTTTATGTATGATGTTATCCCTTCCTTTAGTTCTTTGAAATAGGCATCATTATTTTTGGAATCTAAGAAAGATGGGTTCCCTATGGGAATTATAGGTCGACCTTCATCATCTATATTCCATAACTCAAATGGTTTTGACCACTCAGTATCTCTAATGGATTCTTTGTACCTTAGTACCGGAATATCATTGAGTACAAGAAATTGGAAGTATTGAACATTAAGATGTCCAACTAGTGGATTTTTTCCCTCCTTGATATATCCATTAAGGAAACTTTTGAAGTCAAAGACCTTGTCAATAAGTGTAGGTGGAAACACTTGTTTTTCTTCAATTTTGCGATATGTATCCATCATTTCAGGTAAATAATATATATCTTTACTTTTTAGGTTAGAAGACATTCTTCCGTAGGTTCCATCTATGTCTTCATGGGTGTGCCCCACAGGCAAGAATCCAACCTCAATAGTGATGAAGACACCAAGTGCAGTTAAAAGTGATAAAAACATGAAAAGATAGTGATTCTTATTATCACTTGCTGCATTGTCCAACTGTAACAACAAATGTGGAGGAAGAGTTTTAAAATCAACATTTTGGCTCTTTGATCTTCCATGAGATATAAAATCATCCTTGTAAACTTCACATTTTGAGTAAATAGAGGTGTCAAGTAATGCATTTGTAAGTGGGTTTCTTGAACTTCCACTCTCATAAAGTAGATCACCATACATATCAATTTGTGGGTCTTCAAGGTCCCTTAAGCACTTTTCAAGGGATGTAATAGTAAATTGTGATCCCATGTGTACAAATGGTAGGGAGAAATGACCAAAACCTCCTATGTTATGCCCATGTGTTAGCATACCTGTCAATGACACACCTAAATTTGTTCCTACAATAGATTTTGATTTGACACGTAGCCTTGGGATTGAAGTCTTTGTTTTATCCATTTTATCATGGATAATGCTCAAATACTCATTTGGAAACCGCTCTGACATAATTCTATGGGCATAGTAGCAATATCTTCCACACATAACAATCTTGTTATATTTGTTCAACCTACCTCGTGCCTTTTCTTCCATCTCTTTTGTAGTCGCTGACTTCATCTGTGCTTTCAACACAATACATTCACTACATTTACTGAAGTTGGTGTTCTTTGAAAATGCCACATCTCGAAACTTAGTATTCTATATCTTGCTCATTGTTGACTGTGATATTGATGGGTAATTGAGCTTTTGAAGAGCCTCATTGATTTCTTTTAACAGAGAATTTTGTGTGTAAGTCGAAGGAAGCAATCTTAAAGGAGCAGATGTTCCATCTTCTTCAACTTGACGTGTTTGGTTTGATGAAAAATCTGAATTATCCATTACAATTTTGTGCAATATTTCTATGGTTGCCACGGTGTGTCCTCGTGCTTTGCATGTGTTGGTGTTACCATGAATAGCTTTGATCTGACCATTTTGGAAATATTGTTGGTAGTTATAGAATGTGCTTTGAGGAATCTTATGTATTTCATACCATGCTTTCTTACAAATAATATTCCCATTAAATCTCATGTCATTCACATTTCCAGAAATAGGTGGTAGGCCATGGCCATGGCCATGGCTCCTTGACATGACTGTGTTTGACATGAGTGAATTCAAGACAAATTCCCTAATACCATTTTTATTTTTTTGTCTCATACCCCTTCTAGCACTTGCAATGGCCTTCCTATCCACATGTTGAAGACAATATTTTGTACAACATACATCTGCTGCCAAAAGTCGAATTTCTTTCTCTTCATCTATATTTGTTTGACATTTTGCAATTTTTGTTGTAGCCATAACGCGTTTATTCCTTTTATATGGCCTTGTTACATGCATATCAATTGAGTTTATATCTTTTTCATTACAAAGGTTCTCATCCCATTTGTTTAAGGGATTTGTGTCTTCTATAACATCCCATAACACCATTTCCTTGGTCGGCTCCTTGAAATTTTCCTTACCCCTTAATATCACACCTTTGTTGTCCACCAACTTATTTATTGGCCATCTAACCAAAAAATGTATAGACTTATCCCCAATTCTGCATATTTCACAATTTCCATCTATCCCTTCCAAAAAAACACCAAAGTCCATTTCTCCTAGTGTTTCACCTTCAACAATTTCATCCTCGTGGAAATTAACTAGCATTCCTTTGGCAATGCACATGCTTGTTCCCATGCATTCATGTGTAAGAGAAACCTTTTTACATATGAATTTCACCCTATCTTGGGGAATATTTATCGTATGATCATGACAATGAGTTTCCAAATCTGATTTTGGCCAAATCTCATAAGATTCCAATGCACCCCCTAGTGTATGCTCAAATCCTGTTGGATGTGGTAGAGCAACATCATGTTTTAAAACCTTCTCAATTTTAACCACTGTGCATCCTTTCTTTAACATCTTTCCATGCACTTTATGCCCAAGCTCTGTATTGAATATGAAGCCCTCACCAACCTTCACTCCATTTTGCAGAAGATCTACCTTTTCTCCAATAGAAAATGTAGAAGAAACATTTGCACCTATAAACGAATGTAAATAAGGTTAGTATTTACTCAAAAAAATGTATTATACTATCAATAATATTTGAACACATGCTTCAATATTTTTATTTACCTATGTTGTGCCTCAAATCCCTGATCTTCCATGGATGTATGTCCCCTTCATCAACATCCTCAATCAAATGTGGTTGAGTGACATCAATTATCAAAATTGCAGCATAACATGCATTAACCCTTTCTCCGACATAATAAGTTCCAGACTCTATAGATTCGACCCTTCCTAGCCCAACGACTTGATCATTAATAAGGAGATAAACATAGTCCCCTTTTGATATATTTTCCATTGTAGCTTGTACTAATTTTGTAACAACAATTAAACCATAAATTGTAATTAAAAGGTTGAACCATGTAAAGTGTGATTTTATATTTTCGCAAAAACAAACAACTTTCAAAAAGTAATATAGATGCAATAATTCAAATATTATGGTAGTCATATTGTATGTAATGAAACATTGTTCCCCACCATCTAGTGCCTACTACCAAAAAGTACTTTACATGCAAATTACACAAAAAACATATATGAAGACCATGCAATTAGAGATGTAGATAGCATCATAGAATGACAAATATAAGCTCATATCAAACCACCAAGTTCCTATTTAACTTCAAAAATGACACTTGTAGTCTTAATGCATGTGTATGAATAATCATCATAAGAAATTTGTAGAAGTTTAAGAACCAAAACATGGTCCATTGTAAAATCTAAGAAATTCCAAGATTGATGCTACATAACATGTCTAAAAGCCCCATGAAAAGGAGAAAATATTTTTTCACTTAGTGAGGATGTTTGATGTTTGAACCTGATAATCAAAAGCCAAACTAGAGGTTTTCTTCCAAATAAAAGTTTTGAATGACAAATATAAGCTCATATCAAACCACCAAGTTCCTATTTAACTTCAGAAATGACACTTGTAGTCTTAATGCATGAGTATGAATAATGATCTTAAGAAATTTGTAGAAGTTGAAGAACCAAAACATGGTCCATTGTAAAATCTAAGAAATTACGAGATTGATGCTACATAAGATGTCTAAAAGCCCCATGAAAAGGAGAAATTATAATCACTTAGAGAGGATGTTTGATTTTAAACTTGATAATCAAAAGGAAAACAAGAGGTTTTCTTCCAAATAAAAGTTTTGGTACTGCAAATACTAGATAATTCTCATTTTTATTCTAAGAGAAAAGAAATTTCATTTTACAAATCTTTAGTTCCAATGTTAGCACTCCCTACCTATACACAATAAGGACATACTATTGAGGATGGATACAAAGGGATGTTAACTTTAGGTCCTCGAAAAGTGTAGATTTGAATTTTCCTAGATTTTTATGTTGATGACGAAGAGTCTTATCTTATGCATCCAAACATTAGTGAAATTGTTTTTGGAAGTTCATAACTATACAACAAAATAGAGAGAAAAACAATACATGTTAAAAAATTATGCTTGATACTTTAAAGTTGCATATATTTGCATTGGAAGCAAAATATAGTATACCTCAATAATACATTTATTCATAAACTTCAAAATTATACAAAGATCACATTATTCTCCATGGATCAAATAATTATGATTGGATTATTGTGTTTCTGCCAAAAGGAAAGCTATACCATTATCTTTCCTTCCAACTCAAGCACAAATGTAGTGCCAAAAACAACATATATCTATATACAATTATTTTTCACTATCATTGATCTCCATAAATTGTTCCAAATTCAATAAAAGGGCACATAAAAAGCTATAACTCTAACCATTGTGATTATTGAGACAATGTCACCCCTAGAGCATTGGTTGCATAAGTGTAATGGTGTCTAGAAGAAAGCTAGTAATCACTAGGTATCCTTCTTGCATAATCACAAATGCAATGCCAAGAATAATTTCAGAGCACTAACCTTGGTGAGGGTGAAATCTTGATAGTTTTCCTTTTGGAACAAGAACAAAGAAATCTAGTGCATTTTATAACTCCTAACACAAAAACAAGCACGTTTCCAACAATAATGTTGCATTGCGAAAAAAATTCAACGCATGCAAGATTTACTTCTATCACAAACACAAACACATTTTCAACAATAACATTGCAAGATGAAGGAAATTTAACACATTATAACCTTCCTTCTAGCATAACAACATACATATTTCTAATAACAACATTATATTATGAAGGAAATATAATGTGTGCTAGCTTTCCTTCTATCACAAGTAGAATCCCATTTCGAACAACAACATTGCACCTTAAATGAAAGCTAACAATCAATATCATTCCTTCTACTACAAACATAAGCATATTTCTAGACGCAACATTACATGGTCAAATAAATCTAGCACACGCTAGATTTCCTTCTAGCACAAACACAAGCACATTTCCAACAACAATGTTGTAAGGCGTTTGAAATCCACCACATGCTAAATATGCTTCTAGCGTAAATAGAAGCATGTTACTCACAAAAACATTGCAAAGTAAAAGAAATCTTACACATTCTAGAGTTTCTTCTAGCACAAAAAAAATCACATTGCCAAAAACAACATTGCGGGGTAGAAGATATATAACCTATGCTTCATTTATTCTAGCACATTGCCAACAATAACATAGTAGTGAAAACGAAATCCAATGCATGATAGAATTCCTTCTAGCACAAGCATAAGTACATTTCCAATAATATTACATTGCAAAAGAAATACAATGCAGGTAATATTTCTTTCTAGCATAAATACAAGCAAGTTGCCAACAACAATATTGCATTGTGAAACAAATCTATTGCATGCTAGACTTTATTCTAGTACAAACTAAGCACATTTCTAACACCAATATTGCATTGCAAAAAAAATTAGGTGCATGCTAGAATTCCTCCCACCATACACAAACATATTGGCAACATCAATATTCTAAGGTAAATGAAATCTATATCATGCTAGATTTTCTTCTATCACAAACATAAGCATATTTCCAATCACAATATTGCAAAGTGAATTAGATCTAACATGCTATTTGTACTTTTATCTCAAACACAAACATGTCACCAATAACAACATTGCAAGGTGAATGAAATCTAACACATGCTAGATTTCCTTCTCTCCCAAAAAAAAGCACATCACAATATTGCAGGGTGAAAGAAACATACCACATATTAGATTTGCTTCTAGAAAAAACAAGCATATTGTCAAAAATACCTTATGCAAGACAAAAAAAATCCTGTGTGGTAGATTTCCTTCTAGCACAAACACAAACACATAACATTGTAGAGCTTAAGAATCTAGCGCATGCCAAATTTTGTTATAGCATGAACACAAACATATTACTAACAACATTCTAGGGCAATAGAAATCTAGCACATGCTAGATTTCGTTTTAGCACAATCACAAGCACATTTCCAATAACATCATTGTGGTGAAGGAAATATGGCGCATACTAGATTTACTTCTAGCACAAACAATTGAATTGCCAACAACAACATTGCAATGCGAAAGAAATCTAGTGCACACTAGATTTCCTTCTAACGCATATACAAACACATTATCAATAAACTCATAGAAGGGTGACAGAAATCTAATGTATGCTAGATTTCTTTCTAGTACAAACACAAACACATTACAACATTTCTAGATAAAAGAAATCTAGCACATGGTAGATTTACTTCTAGCGCAAACAAAAGCATATTGTCAACAACCACATTGCAGTGAAAAAAAATCGAGTGCATGCTAGATTTCTTTCGAGCCAAAATTGAAGCATGTTGTCAATAAAAACATTGCAAGGTGAAGAAAATCTAACATGTGTTAGATTTATGCATAGCACAAACACAAGCACACAACAACATTGTAGGGTGAAAGAAATCTAGCGTGTTAGATTTGCTTCCAACATAAACAAAAGCATATTGCCAACAACAACATTGCATAGAAAAAGATATCTAGAACAACTTCTATCACAAACACAAGCACATTTCCAATAAAAACATCACAAGGTAAAAGAAATTTAATGCATGTTAGGTTTACATGTAGCACAAATACAAGCATACTACCAACAACATTTCATGCCAAAAGAAACCTAACACATGTTATATTTCCTTCTAACACAAACACAAGCACATTGCCAAGGTGAAGGAAATCTAACACGTGCTAGATTTCCTTCTATAATAAACAATCAAATTGACAACAACATTATTGTAGAGCAAAAGAAATCTAGCACAACTTCTGGCCCAAACACAAGCACATTTCCAATAACATTGCCAAGGTGAAGGAAATCTAACACGTGCTAGCTTTCCTTCTATCATAAACAACCAAATAGACAACAACAATATTGCAAACCAAAAGAAATCTAACATAGTTTCTAGCCCAAACACAAGCATTTTTCCAATAACAACATTGCAAGGTGAAAGAAATTTAATGAGTGTTAGCTTTACATGTAGCACAAATACAAGCATACTACCAACAACAACATTGCATGCCAAAAGAAATCTAGTGCATGCTATATTTCGTTTTAACACAAGCACAAGCACATTTCTAGTAAGAACATTCCAAGGTGAAGGAACTCTAACACATGTTAGATTTCCTTCTATCATAAACAACAGAGTACGAACAATAACATTGCATTGTGAAAATTCCTTCTAGCATGTCAATAAAAATATTGCAAGGTGGAAAAAATGTAAGGTGTGCTAGTGTTGGAAATATTGAGAGGGGGGTTGAATCAATATTTCTTTACAATTGTTATATTATGCCAGTTAAAATCACTAATTAAACCAAAAAACAAGATGTGCAACAAGAAAATAATTTTATTAATGAATTGGAGGAATCTAAAAACCAAAGCTTCAACTTGTACAACAAAGTCCTTAACTCCTTCAAGGCTTGAACCCTGAATGAGGACTCTAAAATTCAACTACAAATCCAAGCTCCAACCTTGTACAACAACTCCAATCCTCTACGAATCCAACTCTCTCAATTTGCTTCAATCCCTTAGGGTGACTTCAATACTACTTCAAGCTTCCATTAAAAACTTCAAATACTTCTAAAAAATGTATCCAAGATAGGTCTGGAAAGTGCTCTCAAATCTACCTCTACAAAAACTTCATGTCTGCTTCAGCAAAACTTTTATGGTTGCACCAACAAAACATTTCTTCGAGTGTTGATCTTCAACTATGCTCTAAGTATGACTACTCCAACAAAACAAGTCTTTAAGTGTTGGTCTTCAACAATACTCCAAGGGTGATTGCTTCAAAAAAACAACTCTTCAAGTCTTGGTCTTCAACTATGCTTCAAGAGTGACTTTTGTTTCAACAAAGGCTTGAAGAAAGCTCAGTTAATGTCATGATCAATGCACTCTATTGTCAACTCAAAATATGCTCAAAGTATGTTATCATTTTATCATTCAATGAAGGTGTCTCCTAGGCTCTTCATTTGTGCTTGAAAGAATGTCCTTCGATCGATAAGGATTACTTTACTATTGTTTCAAATCTGACTTGATATGTTGATCAAGCCTCTCAAGGTATAATATTCCTAATGGTAAAATTAAGAGTGATAACAAAAACATGCAATAAACCCAACACAAATATTTTTCAGCAAATGCCCATAAAACAAAAATGCTCCAAACACACCAAAATGGGCAAATTTTATTATAAGATATTGTTGGAGTACAATATAAAAACAAAAAATGCGCACCTTGGCTTTCATAAGGCAAGCTACAAGCCTTAGGTGGATGTTTTATCAATGCCAAACTGTTGCTGCAATTTTCCCACTAAAAATCTGCACTGACCTTGTGATTTTTGCACTGTTGGTTGTGTTGATACCCTGATTATCCCCCTCCTAACTGTGAAAAATTATGAATATTACTTATGTAGAAACCCTACTGTTAAATAACGATTTACTTCTCCTACTTATACAAGTTATTAATATGAAATTTTCATTATTAACATTGAAGTAAACACTTTAATGGCCTACACAGATCCAGATCTAAACTGAATACATGCACATAGACAAAGTGACACACAAGATTTTCTGGACAACTGTCCTCGAAAAAAACCCAATGTGGGAAAATCGGTCTTCTAGCTGCTGGAGGGTTTTTATTATTAAGTAGATTCTAAGTACAACAAATATGGGCACCTTATTGGTTAACCCGACAGAGAGAAAGTTTATAGCAATACCTCTGTTTCAAAGATGGAAAACTAGATTGATTCACACCCCCAAATAGGATTTACAGAACTCAGCCCTTTTCTGTCTTTAGAAACCCCAGCATAGCTCTGAAGCCCTATGTGTAAGCTCTGCTAGCCTGTGTGTGCCTCTACTCAGGAGAGGCCTACGTAACCCCAGACTAGGTTATGTTGTCCCTGCGTTGCCATAGTTAGGCTTGCATAAACCCTAATGGCCTCCTCATGCCTCTACACTACACTTTTTGGGTCTGCATAGCACCTGCATAGCACTGAGCCCTCTACGTCGTGTAGTTGTTGCTCCCTCTACACTTCTCTGACTACTGCTTCTCTGCCTCTTGTTGACTCTTGGCTTGGGATCAGATCATCCCTCTCGCCAATACTACCCCTTGTTGCAGCTAAAACACTTCTGGAAATTCTTAGCAAACCACGCCCTAGAATTCCAGCTTAGTCTCAGTGCTCTGCCTCCGTGTGTGTTCTCTAACTGACCCCAAGCCTTTCCTTCATACTTTTCTCGTTGGGAAACCAACAGCTGTGATCTAATCCTGAATCGACGGCTAAGATTAAAAGAAAGCTTGATTCTTGTGACTTAAGTAATTTCCATCACATGTTTAAATTGATTACCTTTAATCTTTTAATTTTCCTAAGTCAAACTTAGGGTCCTTAATTAAAAAGATTAATTAATTAATTATCTCTTAAACTAGATGGAATTTCTCAAATCCCTTGCTGGGTCTTGGAGATCTCACGTACTCTAGTCCCTCCACAAAGTTTGGGAGCTAGAGCACATCCAATGCTACCCCAACACTAAAAAATCTCAACACTAACTGCTTAGAAAATTCCGATAAATTAGACATGGAATCCTTGTCAAAAACCTAGAAAAACCCAGAAAGGGTTTGCCCTGGTTTTGATGCTCAAAAAATGGCCCCAAATTGCTTGACCCTCCTCTAAGTGCAAAAAAACTAGAATTGTGACTAATGTTGGAATGAATGTCCCAAAATGGCTGGAAAAATCTTCTCAATTGCACCCCAAGCCAAGCCCAAGAAACGCATCTCTCAAAATCCCTTCACAAGCCACCCCACAATTGTGCCTCCACAATGATTGCACAGTTTCTGCGTAGGATGACATAGTTTCTCCTCTGGAAAATCAGTTTGATGTTTTGTGTTGAATTCTACCCTTGCAAATCTTCCTTCTTTTTCCTAGAATTGACCAAAAATTACTTCAACAATGCTACAACTCCCAACTCCAGCTCTTCCTCCTCAACTCTCTGTGTGGCCTCCTGAATGCATCTCAGTTGCTCAAAAACCATACTACATGCGTGGCCCTTTATCCAACTCCTGAAACTTATGAACAATCCTTCCTAAGGTGGTACTCAGAGTGCGTCGAAGAAAGGTTGAGCTTCCTCCTTGAGAAACTCTTGTGTTGAACAACACTATGTAACTCTGTTAAACAGCTAGAGAAACACTTCAAATGTCAAATTATCAAAAGGCCTCAAATGTTGCTTCCTCTCTCCTATTTATAATTTATGTTCATTTCCTCCATGTGGGCCCCTCACTAAGAAATTCAAACCTCTTCCCTTGGCCATACAATTTCTCTCTCCTCAAGGAGTGCTTATTAGTTGGGGAGGTGGACCCCACATTCCACCAAGGCAAACATTTCGACCCCCTTGTCCTATGTTTCCTCTCCAAAATTATCTTAGGCCCCCAAAATTAGCAAAATAGAAAATTTGTGGTACTATTGACAAAATTATTTAGGAAGGGATATTACAGTTCTCCCCTCTCAAATGTTGCTTATCCCCAAGCAACTGTAAAACTAGGTGCTGCAAACTCTACTTGTTTTCCCACGTGGCATCCTGTTAATTGTGAGTTAACATGCTACACATCCACAGCTTTTGAAGGTGATTTAGAAATTAAAAAACAAAAAACCTACTCCAAATTTGAAGGTGATTTAGAAATTAAAAATAACAATAAAAATAAAAAGAGGAGAAGAAGAAAGAAGCCGACTTCAAATTATGTTTTTATTCTTGCGGGATGGATCTATTAGTTGAATCTTAAAAGCTTTAGGAACAATTGCTTTTATTATTCTTGTGGGATGGATCTATTAGTTGGATCTTAAAGCTTTAGGAACAATTGCTTTATCTACTAGAGTCAGAAACACATCATTGTTTCACACGCTTGCAAAGAAAAAATTCAGTTGAAGGGTCTTCTAATTGAGCTTGGAAGAACGCAGACAGCACTATTATATTCTATGATAGTCCAAAATGCTATTGATTTGGCTACAAATACAACATTCATAGTAAGACTAAGCATATTGATATGAAGTATCATTTTGTAAGACAAGTCAATGATGATGATGGAATAGATCTTTAAAAGTCCACGCCCAAGAAAATTGTGTAGACAAAATTACGAAAACAATGTTATTAGAGAACTATGGTGGTTTTTGTCATCTCTTGGTTTACAAAGGGAGTGATGAATGGGCTTGAACAAGTTATCTGATAAATTGTTGTCAAAATGGAAATTGTTGGAATATGACAACAATTAATTTAGAAATAAAAAGGCAGCCCAAGAGATAGGTGGAGTGGGCTGCAAACAGATATTCATAACTTCAAAATCTATCTATTTGGTACAAATTGCAAAATATAGTTTTAATCATTTTTGCTTTTGTTTTGTGTTGTTCCTAAACTGATGTTCACAGTACAAGCAACCCCATGCAGTTGTTACAAACTGCTCAAAGCTACACTATTCCTAAACTAATGTTCACAGTACAAGCAACTCCATGCAATTGTTACAAACTGCTCAAAGCTATACTCATCAAAGTTTGCACAATTTTGATCTTCAAAATTTTCCTCATTTTTATGTAGGTTTCCACTCTTTTAGTGATCTATTATAGCAGGGGTCAAACGCATTACAATTCTTGTTGGTGCTTAAAACTATCTCAACTCAGTCACCACTCGGATATTTTCAATTTTCATGTTTTTCTTGATACTTTAAAATGTAAAAATGGATATAAACAGAAAAAATATAAGAATAACACTATAAGCATCAAAGGTCAGTACTGCAGTTTGTTTCACAAATTTACAGATGCTACTAACATTCAAATAACTAAGAAGACACTACAATAAGCAGTGATTTTATTCAAAGGAAACAAAAATAAAGTTTAGAATTTAATTTGAAACAACATGCAATATTTGTTAAGATTTGCCAGCATCAATGATAAGCCTTAAAACTTACAACCTCATTAGAAAGCCCTAGTTTCCAATGCTTCTTTCCACTACTTTACCCCAATTAAGAGTGTCAATCTCTGAAAACTCTATCCAAAAATTTCTTATTCAGGATATCTTTCTTCAACTCTATAGAGAAAAAAAGCAGGACTATTACTCCATGTCTTGAAAAACAAATTTTCAAAATAATTTGATAATGGATATCTAAAATTCTGAGCAAAGAAACTGAGTATAAGAATGTAAAAGCTGAACTACAAGCCTCAGTCCCTTAAATTGAATCTTATCTGATACAATTTCAATAAAAAATGCAAGAGCTGAACTACAAGCCTCAGTCCCTTATAAAAATTAAAATAGAGGGTACTAGACTTTGACAATGGATACCTGAACAAGGTACTTGGAAAAGATTATCTTTTACCAAATTCCTGACCTGCACAAAAAACTTGTATATTGCACCTCATTTTGCTGAAAAAAATTCAACCACGGTGCCCAGATACAGAATGGAGAAGATTTATGGAAACTGAAAGTGTGAAAAAATAAATAAATAAACAAAAGATGGATGGTTCCCTCCAGTTCAATTGCATCTCAAGGCAGTCCAATTGATGATCAAGCTCACCACATCCATTTCCAATCCTAGTTCCATCATGGTACAAACTACAAGAGAACAAAGACTAAGAGATACAATGGCTAAAAGATGGTTCCTAGGCTAACAAAGTATTGAGAGTGTGTGAGAGAGTGTATTATCAAACTCCATCATGGCAGACAGACTAAAAGATGGTTCCTAAGCTAAACATGTATTATCAGTGATTGTTCCAACTATGAGGCTGTCTCCTTTTGCCCCAATACTAGAGTGATGAATGTAACTGGTAAGTAGGATAGAGTTCATACAGTTTTATTTCAATTATGCTTCAACATCAATCTAATGAGCTGCGCTTTTGAAGGGTATGTCGGGACCGTCTATTGATAAGGAACAGATTTAGCAACTAAGAAGAACATCAGTCGCAAAATGGAGGTAGGTTTAGACTAAGTAAAGCATTTTATTGTATTACCTTCAACCCCTCCATTCAAATGCTGGTAGCCCATAAGCCTCTTCTAGGCTTCAAAACCCACTACATAGCCTCATGATAAAGCAGCCCTGACTGTGGCTTTCTTGATGTAGGTTCTCGGCCTCCAGGACAGGGCTCTTAAGCCCTGTGGCCTAGCTGTAGGTGACCCAAACTAGTGCGGATGGCTTCAAGGAGAATGACACCTTGACAACAATCCCAAACTGTCATCAAAATCACCCTTAATAGTTGTGGCTTCTATCTACTTGAACTCAGACCTGTGATGATCATAGAATAATAGATGGAATTGATTCATCTTTTGAGTATTTATAGTTCATGGGCTTCTATCTACGTTCCAATCTTTGGTTGTGGCTATACAAGAAGCAGACAAGTGCCTGCGAGGATCTAGCAAGAGAAGAAAGGAAGCATGCAGGTGATTTGCAAATATTTGATTCAAACACTGTGTATGGAGTAGGGATAGAACATGGTCAAAAAGCATAATTTACAAAGGTTGTAGCTGATGATTTTGATGGTGCATGTGTTAAAATGGACAAGGAAATTTTTGCAATAGAAATTATGAATTCTAAAAACATGGAAGAAATTGCACAACCACCTGCATTATTGAAAGATAATCTATCACACAAAGAAAACTGTCCAAATCAACAAATAAGAAGAGAAGGCAGTGGGCGTATATCTACTTGACGGCCTTTCATCATTATCCCAACTTCATGTGGATCAAATTTGAATTCACACAGGGGTCCCAGTTACATGAAAAATGTGGAAGAATTTTTTGCAGCTTTTGAATGTTAGAAGACTGCAGAAAGAATAATGATAAAATGGAGGGGAGAAAAAACACCCGTTTGTAGCCTATATCTTAAGATGCAGGTAAGGTGACAAGGGAAAAACAGTAAAATAATGCTTAGGAAATATGATGTGAAGCTGCTTGGGAACACTGGAAAATTTATGGGATTAGATGAAGAAAAACTGGTGATAGAGGAGGAAGAATGCCCAGTGTCTACTTTCACTAGTTCTAAAGGACAAGCTTGTGAATTGATAAACGAAGCTGGTGGAAATATAGAATCTCTTCTTGAGAGTGTTGTTAATGAAATATAGTCCCAAAAGGATACTCAGTTGGATAGCAACTCGCAGAGAGCTATGCACACTCACGATCAACGTAGTATGGCGCATTGTGCTGATGATCTCCAACTAGGATCCATTTCAGAAAAATGAATCATTTTTACATTTGAAATTGAAGAAATAGTCAAACTGCCCTCCAAAAACTTGTTGTCCTCCTTTGACAATTCCCTGGGAAGTACTTTTCAACAAAATTTACATTTTATGGGCAGAGATGCGCTGAAAAGTTAAAACAGATGAGACAATTGTTGAGAAAGAATGCCCATCTGTCTATCAAACAGCTCAGTTTGGAAAATTTTCATATATAATTGGTGATCTTCCTGCTGGAGATTCCTATATTCACTTAGCAAAGATCATATTCACAAATGGCCTATCTAGGATGTGAGGTTTTAATGCCTTTAGACAGCAGGATAAGATTCTTTCTGAGCTTGACGTATATGCTCGGGTTGGTTCAAACACTCCACTTGTTTTGATGGATACCCCGGCACAAGTTATTGATGGAGGAACTCTAACTCTTAAATCTGAAGCAGTCACTAGTAGCCCTATTGTATGTGCCAGCTACATTAGAAAGGGCGTTCTTTTCCTTGATTTTCCTCCTGCACTATAACTTCAGTTGAAATGATCTGAATATGATTTCCTGCGAGATAAAATGATCTAGATAAATGACCAATATGAATTTCCACTTCAACTTGACTTGGACAGGGACAGCGATGAATATCTTTCTCCAGATGCAGGTGACTTGTTGAAGTTGTTGGATGTATCTTCTGATGAAAACACATTACCAACTACCTATGGTGAACTTCGTCCTGCTCTTGGAAAGCACTGTTTAAAGATAGTGGAATTCATTATAGTCCCACCAAGGATGGGCAGTGAAGTTGCTCAACAGGAATTAGTCAAGTTGGGTGCTATTCAAATGATTATACATCTGCTTTTTTATTATCCTTTTAACAATTCCTTGCATCATCAAGTGGAGAGATTTATAGTGTCATGCTTAGAGAACAATAACACATCTCCTGTCAAGCATCTCCTTTAGGATTGTAACTTAATTGAAAGTTTTTTGGAACAGAAAGAAATCCCACTATTCCTGTTGATTAGAATAAGCCAACAAAAATCTTACCCAGGAAAAGTTGCACCAAGAATATGGAACATTGGTCACTTTACACGAATTGAAAACAAGCTTACTCAGTTGGGGATAAATAATATCTTGACACAGTCATTATTGCGGAGAAACGACGAGTGGACTAATTGGGAAACAAATGTTCCTTCAAAATGTAATGTAGTGGGGAACATTGTCCAGTGGACATGCAGACGATCAACAGTACACAAATGGACTATATCTCGTGATGAAGATGATTTTCGTGGCAGAGATTATGATAAGTCAACAATGGCTAATAACCTGAGTCAAGTATTCTGATATGGAATGTTTGACAGTGAAGATGGGGAAGAGGCTCATGGAGCCATTGGTAGAGACAATGAGGATGCCTTATTTGATGATGAGTCAGCAAAAGTGGTTGTCTTCTCTCTCAGAATGGGCAGAAAATAGGATGGTGTAAGGCTGAGAGAGACAATGTTCACCAATACAAATTGGTTTTCCCTTCAAGATGACAGGCATACTAACTGGTCAGTGCCGACATCTCTTGTTTCATCATCTCCCAGAGTAGAGGATGGTCAAACAAACAACATAACAACATCAACTAATACTGGTGGTAATAGTAATAGTAACGATGAAATTGTGTTAAAAGATGATGGGAAGTTGGTAGATACAAAAGGAAGACCGGTGCCGAACATGAACTTAGGACAAATGGGGTCGAAGGATATTTAGAGAGTTGGAATATATTTGAATGGTGATGAGAGATAATGTTGTTACAATATGCTAGGATCTATCTATGAATGTTGTTTCAGATTGCAGAAAATTAACTAGAGGGCCCTTCCAAGGGTGCTCCACGTACATATGCATGGCAACAAAGAGGTGAAATTTCTATAAACTAGGATCTACCCTACCTTTCACTTAGATGATAGCAATAAATCATCCAATTTAATAACAAGAATCAGCAAGGGAAAAGCATAGGAAACACCTCAACAGACATCCTTGTTTATATGGAAGATTTTTCCCTTTAATCAAAGCCCTTTACAACAGAATTTAAGTGTAATTTCCAGTCAATAGAAACAACAATATGGATTTTAGCCCCTGTTGATGTGGCATGCCTCCACATATTTGCTTGTGCCTAGGGAGATGTGAACTGTTCTCTCAAGAAAACAAATATGCATGAAACTGTCTAGATAAAGGCTTCAAAAGGTGCCCCCAAATATGTGAATTAACACCTCAAAAGTGCCCCAAATATGTGAAGTAACACTTCAAAAGATGATTCATAATAAAGAAAAGACATAAAGAGCAAAAAGAATGGCTATCAATCCAACCTCCTCCATATGGAGGCTGCTTGAGTAGGTCTTCAATGTGGATCAAGGTCTCATACAACATGAGGGGTAAGAGGCTCAATCAAAAGAACAGTAGGAAGAACCTAGCCAGTTTAGGATCTGGAAGATTACATTTATTATTGGAAAGGAAATGTGTCATGAGGTGAAGGATATCTTGGTAGGCCTGGGCAATGATATCTGTGATTTGTATGGCTATGTCATGGATTTTCTAAGTGGATTAATTTTTTAAAGGAAATGTTATCGTAGGTTTTACTAAGCACTTTGAAATTGATACTCAATTAAGTAGACTCCTCATTGATAAACTGGGAAGATCTGGCAGGCATCTATATTCAGTAAGCCATTGGATTAATACTTTCATATTCAACGAGAAAAATTCTTTTTGGAGTTTTAATACATCATAGGCAATCTTTCAAGCATATTTACATTGATAAATCTACATTATAGCTGTAAATAATTCCATATGGCTCAATTTGTATGGAGGGCTAGACAGTGTCCAAATTTGAATGTGGATGGTGTGGTACTGCAATACTGATTTTGGGTTTTATCGCCTTGGTTGGTATTGTAAGTCATAGTTTGTAAATTTCTGCCCATGTTCTATGCCATTTCAGATTAGGGCACAACACTGAAGAAGATAGAACATACTAATAGATCGATAGAAGACAAGCCAAGACAGAGATAAGAAATGGTGGCGTTACAGTGATCAACGGGATGCTTCTACCAGCAAAGTCTCCAATAGGTCATTCAGCCAAGCGTGTCACACATAACCCCAGAACAGCCCAAACAAAGAATACGCAGCTCCAATGCCATCAAGAGAGAGAGAATTCCTCCACACCAATGTGTGTCAAATGAACTCTAAGTCTCTCCAATATATAGGAATCTTTGGGGGTGTGTGACACATCCTTTAAGACATTTAAGTCAATATTTTATTCCAGGCCGACCTAGCACATAAGTGGAATAAATTCAAAGTACATGTTCTGCTCATCCGATCGAGATGATCTTTAGATCAATCTTACACCTCTCCGAAAGAGGAATCCAATAAAAATATTGCGATCGTCATCTGAGCAGCACAACCTAGAGTTTGGACCTAGTTGTCCAATTTTAACACTCCCTCTCAACTAGGGAGAACTCCATCCACTAGTTCAATCCAAACATCGTGCGTCATCCCGCCGTAACTTGCTTTGCTGGCCTCTTTATTTCAGAACAGAAGTGGGTCAATCACAAAGACATCATACCTGGCTGACAGATTCAACCCAGAGGTCCGAAACCTCTATAGGACTCATAAAGAGTCTCCAACCATCCCAAGGTTGGTTCATCTGACCCGAAGTCAGTTGGAGGTCCGAAACCTCACTAGGACTCAAGAGAGTCATATAATAACTCAAAGTTAGTTTCACTGACCCGAAGTCAGTTGGAGGTCCGAAACCTCACTAAACTTGATCCCAGATCAAGTGGTTGGACCGTGCCATCCTAGATAGAGAGTACGACAAGTTCTGATGCGTCCATCAGTCTTTGCTACTAGTCTCTAGCCTTTCCCATCTCATTGGCCAAATGAGAGGTACTTCCCATGAGCCATGAACTCAATGGGTAGGATGCATACTGGGCACAGATAATGAGAGGTGAACCAACTCAATAATCACAACGGTGGGGCAGAAGCAGTACAAGGTTCGGCAAGCCTAGCCCCGTGAGTGCTTATAGCTTCGAGAAGCTATCCCCAAAGCCCCCCAGATCTCCCAGAGCTCATCGTCCAACGAGACCCACATCATAGGGTCATTTCACGATACCAAGATTCTCACGGAAGGTTAGGAACATGACCTTCCCCAAGGGAATTGTGAGAATATCCGCGACCTGCTCATCAGTTCCTACATGATCGAGCCTTACGGCGCCTCGTTGTACCATATCCCAGATAAAGTGGTACCAGCCATCAACATGCTTGGATCAATCGTGGAACCCGGGATTCTATGACAAATGAATCCCCCTCTGGTTATCACAAAGGATAACGGTGGCATCTAGCACATGCTCGAACAACTCACAAAGAGCTTTCGCAACCAAGTGACTTCACAACAGGCCATACATGTTACAATGTATTCGGCCTCAGCGGTGCTCAAGGCTACTGACTTTAGATTCCTGCCCGAAGCTGATCTACATGTGAAGTAGCATCCAGATGTGCTCTTGCGATCCACCACACTGCCAGCCCAATCGATATCAGTATATCCATGGAGTGTCATTGTTATACTCCTGGAAGTGTATCTCAGCCCATGGTCTATCGTGCCTCAGAGATATCTCAAGATTTTCTTGGCACCAACCCAGTGAATGTTATGATCAACCATGTGTTGACTCAAAGTGTTCACTGCACGACATATGTCCGAACAGGTGTTCATTAAGAACATTAGGGTCCCTATGAGTTAACGATACTCAGTAGGACAGGCCCAACAACGCTCCTACTCAACTTCTTAAAGTTGAGTTTCATGGACTTACAATCCATCATACCAGAAACTTCATAATGTATTTTCCTTGAGAAAGGAAAATCTCACCAGGTCTCTGCTAGAACTTCAGGCCTAGACATCAGTCCTAGGTCCTTCATCTCGAACTAAGTAGCGAGCTCCCTCTTGCACTGATGAATGAGAGGGTCAACACCTATCAGGAAGAGGTCATCCACATATAGCACCAGAAGGAGAGGTTTTCCCTTAACAACCTTGAAGTAAGGGTTCGGATCAGCATTACTTCGAGTGAAGCCCAACTTCATCAAGTAGCTATCTATCCTCTTGTACCAATCTCAGGGTGCTTGATTCAGCCCATAGAGGGCTTTCTTCAACCTGCAAACATGGGTGTCCCGATCCTGGACTTCCAACCCCAAAGGTTTCTCCACATATATCTCTTCCTCCATCACACCATGCAGAAAAAAAATGTGGCCTTCACATCATCTGATGAAGACTCCATCCTTGCATAGCAGCAAGGGCTATAATAGATCGAATGGTGGTATCTCGAGCCACAGGTGCAAATATGTCATCATAGTCTATACCTTCCTCACAAGCAACGAATCTTGCCTTGCACTTTTCAGCACTTCCAACAGATCCATGCTTGATCTTGTAGAGCCATTTCGAGGTGACAACTGCTTTGTCCTATGGTCTTGGGACCACATCTAGGCATCATTCTTCATAATGGACTCATAGCTTCTTTCCAGACTTGATGCTTTACGACTTCCTTAAAGGATTCAAAGTCAGATGTACAATAGTACTCATGGCTGCTAGATACCCTTGGTATTTATATGGCTTCTTGGATTTCTTCCAGAATTTCCCCCTCTGAAGCCATATGTCTTTGAGCCATGAGGATATTCTTTCATTCAGTAATGATATTTGCTCAGGAGCATATACAGATGTATCTACCTCTTAATGTCAGCTTCTCTCTTGAGAGAAGACATCTATTTTAAATGAGGGCATCCCAGACACCAACTTCAAAAGGGGTCTTATTCTCCCATAGTAAAAGCCATCCAAATAGGCTTTGCTGATCATGGTTCAAGACTCCAACAACGTGGCTGAAAGTTTGCAAAAATTTCCCAGTTCACACTTCAAGTTGATACTGTCACAAGCTTGCAGTTTATTATAAATCTCGTAGACAAGGGTGTCTGTCTATGTTACTGTCATAATGACAGTGACATAGACTCACAGATTTAGCTCCTAAAAAATGGCCGTTACAGAGATACCTTCTAAACTTGCATCACAGTTTTCTTCATCATTAACAGTAGTGAAGATTTCAAGCTTACAGCAATTACCTGATGTTTTGTGGAGATCTGCTGTAGATTCCTCAACCAGCCGTCTAAGACTTTATTTACTGAGCTAAGGATCCAAACTGCCCTTTATTCTGCACTTGAGGTGTTCATCTACAACATCTGTCATCTCATCCAGAACTGCTTCTATTTACAGATCTGTCCAAGACTGCAGATCTCAGTTCTGCGATTTTTCTCCTAGATTTCACAGATCTAGGAACCGATCATACAAATGTTAAAACACAGAATTTAGCCTTCTTCATGTCAGTTCATGCAGATCCAACACAGTAATAAAGGTACTCCTGCTCATCAATGTTCCAGCCTCAATCATTCAACAGGATAAAAAAAACAAAGCACTTTCTAGGGTCACTGTCACTAGGTTGAGTTCAGATATATGCTGGTTCACAACCATTGTTACTGGTCAGCTGTGCCAGTATCATAATACTCATAGATGAGGTACTTTACTGCTCCTGAATGTAGAGATCTTAAAGACTTTGCCAAGTACATCAAAACAATTTCTTTGATTTCACTTGAAATCCTGTCTATGTCATGTGCACAGATTTGGGTATTATGTGATTGGTCTGCATCCAAATTTGGCTTGAATCTGTGGCTTCCTCAAATCACACAGTCAAAAACTCATGTGATAACCACACGAAATGCTGATGTGGTATGGCTTGCGGCCTGCCACAACACTCATCCTACTGCCTTCAAACAAGATTCAACAAGTCTGCATTTGCAGAATTAGTGCAGCAAAGGACAAGTCCAGGAAGACCTGGGACTATGTTACGCCATGCATCATCTCTTCGTGCCTAAGATAAGGGACCAAATTCGTAACTTCCCTCTCTTCCGCTATGGCATAGCTTCTAAGAACCGAACATAATAACTATGAGACAGCGGCTCCAATTTGCAGCAAGAACACATTACCAAACAGGTCTTCCAGGCTTTCAGGCCTACGACATCCTCAACACCACACTGTCCCTTTTTCCAGCCTTAATCACTTCAGAGTAACCCAGAAACCACCTCAAGTTGCTGGCTATGGCCTACGGCCTAGCTCAGCAACTCTCTGTAGCCTTCAGAGAATACACGCTGCCTATAGCCTTAAAAAAAATATACGCTGCCTGTAGCCTTCAATCCTGGATCAATTTCAAATTCTTTTGTGGGACAGCTCTCCCTCTTCGTCAAATTTTCATTAATGTGAATATCAAGCTCATAGTAAATTTTTTCGCTGGTGACCATTTCATGGTCCAGGCCAATATCCTTTCTGGCTATTTGCACGAAGCCTCAATTCCTGGCCACGTCTAAGTTCAGAGGGATCAAAGACGTTCATATCGGCAGCACGGTCCACAGCGACGACGGGATTCTCTCTCATGTTGGAAGACACGAGATCTAAGCCCGTGACATCATTCTTTTTTATCACTATCACATTTCACGTTGAGCTTAAACTCCTCCGAGCAATAATGGCACTGGTCATTGCCGTCACAGGTGTCGCAGTCACGGGAGAATCGCATTTCATGGCGCGTTCGCTGACAAGGGGAATCAAACCGAGCCTGTGCGCAAGAAACTCATCGTTGAGGACCGAGGAATTGCTCTTGATTTTGACCAGGTATATGGCGATGGTGGATACTTCTTGTTGTCACGAGCAACGTTTCCGGCCAGTTCCAACACCTTGGCTGCTAGATATTCCAGAACGGCAGCAACGTATACGGCGGCACCGCCTCCAACCCGCTTGGCATACCGCCCCTTCTTCAGATATCTCGCGATCCTCCCCACCAGAAACTATAACCCGGTCTTCGCTGTTCTGCTCACCGACTTCTTTCTGGAGCCTCCTCCTTTTCTCAAGCTATCGCTATTCTTTGCAGCTACTTCGATCATAAAACAACTAAACTGCGTGCTATTTTTTTTTTTTTTTTTTTAATCCAGACGTGCGTTTACTGTACCATCGAAAGCCTTATGGCGGTGACTAAGAAAAATTTACGTGTGATTTTCAACGATTTTCAGCCCTGCATAACAGCCATGCAACAGGCTTTTGATCCGACAGATTCGGAACGCGTGATTTTCAATGATTTTCAGCCTTGCATAACTGCCATGCAACAGGCTTTTGATCCGACAGATTCGGAACCTAGAGCCACATGGATTCAATCTTTAAGTGATTTCGGTGGACGTTCAACTCAATCCGATGACTACGGATTCAGGTATCGACATCGTAAAAAAATCTTATCAGGCTCGGATGACTGAGATTCCTGGTATTCTAACACAGACCGATCGAATTAAAAAAAAAATATTATCGACCACAGCAAAAAGAACATCAAATTTTCGAGTTCTACTGGGCCACGGATGTGCAGCATTTTCCGGCGTGAAAGCAGACAGCTCCTCGGCCTCCTCTCCGGCTTTGAAAAAGACTTCTTCACGCTGAAGGTTAGGGCATAAAACAATCCTAAATCTGCCCACGCTCTCACCTGCTATGGTGGTATTACGACACCTTTATTTGCTTTTGGGCATTGTCTTCTCCCTTGCTCTGATCCCATGTTAAATTTTGGAACATGTTCTATGCCATTTCAGATTAGGGCACAACACTGAAGAATATAGAACATACTAATAGATCGATAGAAGACAAGCCAAGACAGAGATAAGAAATGGTGGTGTTACAGCGATCAACAGGATGCTTCTACCAGCAAAGTCTCCAATAGGTCATTCAGCCAAGCGTGTCACACATAACGCCAGAACAACCCAAACAAAGAATACGTAGCTCCAATGCCATCAAGAGAGAGAGAATTCCTCCACACCAATGTGTGTCAAATGAACTCCAAGTCTCTCCAATATATAGGAATCTTTGGGGGTGTGTGACACGTCCTTTAAGACATTTAAGTCAATATTTTATTCCAGGCCGACCTAGCACATAAGTGGAATAAATTCAAAGAACATGTTCTGCTCATCCGATCGAGATGATCTTTAGATCAATCTTACACCTCTCCGAAAGCGGAATCCAATAAAAATATTGCGATCGTCATCTGAGCAGCACAACCCGGATTTTGGACCTAGTTGTCCAATTTTAACATAGTTGGACTCTACCATCTTGTGACAGAGTCTAGCATGATGAAATACTAGCAAAGCTGGTTTTGCCTTTCTTTTTTGGTGAAATAAGAAGACACCGGGAATCTATGGTTAGCTTGATTTCTTGATGTGGAACATTTTTCAGAAGGGGCAAAGGTAGCCAATATAAAATTGATACTTCTAGTATGGGATATCCTTAATTTAATGTATTCATTATTTGTAGACAGTTGGACCCATGTGCAAAAGCTAGATTATGAGCAGCTTCCCTTCAAGTGTCGGAAATGCCATGTCTATGGTCACTTTGCTAGGGGTTGTCTGAGTAATGGAGAGGCGAAGAAAGGGAAGGAGGAGGGTTAGAACCAGGTCAAGCGGACAAAGACCTCCCATAAATCCCACAAATCCGGCATCCCAAATGGTAAAGGCCCTCAGCTAGTTTCTATTCTTCAAACCCCTCCCTTGAATGGTCAAGAAAAAAAATTCGGGCCCCTAAGTTCAGCAATAAAGGACACCCAGGAGGTCGAGATGCATAAGAAAGGATCCCCGGACAAAGGGACCCCTTCAGGCTCGAGGCAAGGAGAAAGTCCCACAGATAGATCTAAATAAAAACATGCAAAAGTTGAGGAAGAACAAGTATCGGAGGATTCAGAGGAGGAAGGAGAAATAGGGGATTCACAAACTTCGGCTAGAAGATCCACAAGAGGTTGTAAGTCCGCCCATGAAAAGAGAGAATAGGAAACCTACAAAGATAAGCTCCAGGGAAGTCAACCAACCCTCAAGAAACTCTTGGCAAAAATGCCGAAGATGACAAGAAATCAGACTCAGGGCTCCAAGGGAGCTCATCACACCCAAAAAAGTATGTGATGAAAGTTGTCTCTTGGAATTGCAGGGGTATGGGGAGCAGAGTTAAAGAAGAAGCCATAAGAATTCTTCTAAGGATAGAAACCCTAGACATACTTCTCATTCAAGAGACTAAAATGGAGGACAAAGACTTCCTCCAAATAAGTAAGAAATTTTGGAATAAAGGTGGAGGACAAGCAGTCTTTGCTCAAGGAGCCTCAGACGGGCTGGGTACTCTCTTGAATATTAACAAATTCTCGATGGTCAAAGAGATCCTAAACACTCACTAGTTGTTCTTGAAACTTCAGCATCTTGACACAAAAGAGATCATTTGTCTCATCAATGTGTATGTCCCAGTAAATGCAGGGGAGACAAAGGCTTGCTGGGACTCCATCAGAAATCTGACAGGAATGGAGGATCTAGAAAATACCATCATTGCTGGCGACCTTAATCTCACCTTGCTTTTCTTAGAGAAGTGAGGAGGTAGCATCGTAAGGGATCCGGCGAGGGAATGGGTGGAGGACCTCATGCAGGACTGGGACTTGCTCGACGTCAAGCCCTCTATTGGTAAGTACACCTGGTCAAACAAAAGAGTCGGTCCAAGGCATATTGCTGCAAGGTTAAATAGATTTCTCGTTCAAAGTTCTTTTCTCCTATTAGGATTAGAGGCTAGAATCCACATTCTCCCTTGCAGCGTTTCTGATCATAAAGCATAATTATATCTACTCATTAACATTTCCTTAAGGATGTCCCAAGGAGAAATATTTTTTGAAAAGAATCAATAAGTGCTTTGTAATTCAATATTTGCAATTGTTCTAGCAACCGGTGTCCCTATAGTTCTCCTGGAGAAGAATGATCCCAGACTCCCTCTTGTTTGATGATTTACATGCTACTAAAGATTTTCTATTCTCATATTCAAAGTGAATGAATAATTTTCCACAAGGATTTATGACTATCCCATCATAGCAGATAGTCAGATCACGTAGAAAGGCCATTAGATTCCTAAATAATTTTCTCAGTTCTTTCACTCCCTTCTTTTAACAGAAAATTCCTTCTTTGGATAAGATTGAATGAATAAATTCCTCATAGGGATTTAATCCAAAAACATATGATGATTTAAAGAATCCACAAACTTCAATCGAATCTTTTTTCTGTGGATTGATTGAAAGAAAGAGAACCATTAAAATAGCCCTAATTTTTTTTTGCAAATAGCCCTAATTTTTGTTCCTCAGTTTTTTCTCTTGGAAATTTTAACAGAGTATACTTGTGGCTTTTTCATGGTCGCACTACATTGTTTAAGTGTTATTCTTTAGTAATCTTGTCCATCCTATCGCTAGCCCCTCTCAAGGGTGGCCATTATGTATATTTTTCCTTGTATCAGAGACTGCAATTTAAACTATTTGCACAACTTTTCTGAGACATATAGACTACTACAGTTTCGGTGAATGCTCAAGTGAATTTTCATTTCATAAATTACAATGTTTTCAGTTACAAATAATGGGTTCTTTCGGTATTCGATTCTTTCTCTGTTTTTTTTTAAATTAGCAATATGAATTTCCTTCTATTTATTCGTTTATTTGCCAAAAAAAAAAAAAAAAAAAAAATATTATGATCTCTACGTGGAATCGAGTTCTCTGCCCAGCCCTCAATTGCTTTTGCACAGAGATGATCTTCATGACCTCATCCTTCAACTGGGGACCCAGCATGGCCTTCACAATCTTGTGCTCCTTAACCGCCAAAGAGAAGAGATAGATTTGCTCGAGAAAACTGATTTTTCCTTTTATTTACCAGGCAATCAGTGTATTCCTGGAATGGAGATTTTGAGAACCTTCCACAAATCAGGTGTCAAAAATCCATAAGTCCTTAATAATAAATATACATTCAAAAGTTGCCTTGACAAAATTTCTTAGAGTTTTGGTCGACTCTCGATTTCTGGGACAGAATCTGATTTTTGGAGACCAATTTTGGCGGCGCGAAATCCGAGGAAATATAGACTGTTTGACTGCAGCATTGACCACATATTTGACTGCATGTTTGACCAATGCATTGACCAGGTTTGAACGATAATTTCAGGACTGTTTGACCAATAATTTCAGGACTGTTTGACCAAGTTTGACTAAGAATTTCAAGAGAAATCCCTGAATGATCAAAATGCCCTACAAAGTTCATTTTGGAAGTCTTCCACAATGAAATGGATCTGATCATGATGGAACTCCACTAGCCATTTAGCTTTCTGAATACAATTATGTGTGTGTTGATTATCAGCATCAATCACTGCTTAGCCATTTCATGGACCACATTCCTCTATGGATGATCATCAAGGCTTGGATGCAGGAGGTAGGGGAGTCTCAGATGGCTTTGGAAAACTACTGGTAGCTTGACCATGGGCTTATTTTTTGTTTTATTTTTTGAATAAATTTGCCTTTGATAAAATTCTTTGCAGCAGTCCTCGGTACATATAAACACCTTAGTTGGCTTCTCTTGGTGGTATGAGAAACTCTCACCAAAGATAAATGCACAGTTATGTTTCCTTGTGTGCATCAAGTTCCCTGAGATAGCCATGCAATATTGGCCTTTCCACAAACATATTTCTTATTCTCTCACTCACTTTATCTATCATAGGCCTTAGAAATTTTACAACCCTTAGCGGCCAGAAAAGCATGTCTGAAGTTTAACTTGTCCAAAGACCTTAAAGAATAAGTTCTAATTGGGGTTGGCAAAATAATGTTTATATAACTTGTAAGGAACCTCTCTCCTTAGAGCCTATAGGAGGAAAAATTGCTTCCATCCAAATAAAACGTAAATGTTATCAAAGAATAAGGGAATCTATAAGACAATGCCTCCAGAATATCCTTTTCAATGAAGCACTTCAAGTCAGGGTGGCCACACTCGGTAATCATCTGAAAGTTGTCAAGATTCAAAGTGCCAAAGGGACACAATTGCAGGGCCATCATCCACTGGCTTAAAATACACAATAGGCCTACAAAAGGATTTTTTTGGGGCCCTATATTCAAAATAAGGCTTGAAAAGAGAATCTCCACTATCAAATCAACCAAGGGTAGGCTTAAAAGATGAAATTGAGAAACAATTTACTTCTCAGTTCTCTCTACGAAAGAATTTTCAATTTCAAATACTAAGTGAGGAACATCAATGCAACCCTGTCTTGGATTCATCCCACAAACTTTATGAAGTGCAAAGAATACTGTGTGACTAGTCGTTGACTTTGGGTAAGCTGGCTGCTACCCTCTCAAACATGAACAATGATGATGGTAAGTCCTGGGAGTTAATTTTATAAAGCTACCTAGTATTTCGTCAATCCAGACATTTTGCAGAGGTTTACAAAGAATCCATCACAGAGCAATCATTGAGAACCAACTTAAACAAAGGTATTAACAAGTTTATACCCAAGGTCAATGATTCCAAAGTGACTATGAGCTGGAAGCCTATCACTATGTTGAATGACTCATGTAATAGTCTTACCAAATCTCAACACTCATAATCAAGCATATTCTCATGATTATTATCAAACCTAGGCAGACTTGTTTCATTAAAGGTCAATTCATCATAGATAATGTTATTGCAGCCTGTAAGGGCATGGAATGGCCCAGTAATTGAAAGCAAGGCATGTAATCTAGATGCAGAAATTCAAACGACCCATAGGATATATATAATGATAATGCGACATTTCTGTCTGTTGGAGTTGAAAGTTTGAAGCCAAATCACATGTCAAAAATATCTAGGAACATGTTAAAGAGTTTTTGAAAATATGAGTAATTGTCGGAAGGCCAGATGTGTACGCTAATTCATCTGTTCTGGTCTTCAGTGTTTAATTACTTCCTGTTATATTTATGCACTTTGTGTATCACCTTCATTAATTAAACAAAGAAGGAAGACTGTAAATCAATACAAAAAAATTATTTTCATTTCTGAAATAGGAGACCTGGTTATGGAATCCTATTATATTTATGCACTTTGTGTATCACCTTCATTAATTAAACAAAGAGGGAAGACTGTAAACCAATACAAAAAAAACAACAATCTCTCAATAAAATCTGAAAAAAATGCAACCTGAATAACACAGCAACAAAGCTCATTCAACGCAGCAACAACTTAAAATTGACGGATATCGAATTTAGAAAGGTATGCAACTCCAACTCCATACTGAATCCTAACAAATGTGGATGGGGTTCAAAATTGCTCACCTGGAAAAAATTTCCACTTGGTGGGGGCTTAGGTGATGAAAATTATGGTCGCTGTCATTGCCTCCCTACAGAAAATCCTTTGCTATCTAGTTTCTGCCCTGTGTTCAGCGATGCGGTTTCCATACTGGAGGAATTTTCCCCATGCACTGATTGCTAGATCAATGAAATCCCCTTGATGAATGCATCTAGGCATTGCGATTATTATAAATAACAGCCCCCGCTGCTAATGCCCTCCTCTTCCCATAGGACCACGTATTACTGGATACCTCGAACTATAGGAGGCCTCGAAATTAGCTGTTGCGAACTGTGACTTACTACTAAACCTGCTAATTTGGTCTTTGTGTACCTTCTCCAGCTTTAAAAGCTTGCTTCACTATTATAAGAAAAATTTTGAAGGTTTAATGGTGAAATGGTGTCCAAATCCTGCAAAAGAAAAATCGACGGATAGCTGAGGACGCAAGCTCGAAGCTGTGAATGTGAATGGATTCGAATGGCCTGAACGAATTTCGCAAGTCTTCCACAATAATGAAGCTCGCAAGTTGCCCACTCAGAAAAGCCGAGTAATAATCCTTAAGAGGTCTCTGAGTTTGTTTCGTTTTTGTTTTTGCAATTTTATCAAACAAAACAAATTTAACCGCATGGCGGGATTAATGTTTTGGCTCAAAGTTCATATGAGCAATTAATTTAATTTTTTAATGGATATTTTAATAGGTTTGAAAATCTGAAAATCTGCCTTCCAATCGAATGACTATGATGATATATACAATAAAATGACTATGATGACATATACAATACCTACAATAAAAAGAGGTATGTAATTTATTTATTTTTATCATTAATTTTGTTTATTTATATATTAATTTTTTTTATTTATATGCTATTGAGTAGTAATATGAAAATCAAAAGTTAAAAGAAGTTTTTAAAAATTATAAATATTTTAAAGATATTGAGAGGTGTTTTGTTATTTAAGCTAACAACATTGTTCATTATTATGCAATTTTATGTATTTATTTTAATCTAACTAACTTGTACCAAGGGAATAAAATATTGGTGAGAGAATATTACCACTTCACTTCACTAGTAATCAAGGGCCATTAACTATATGTATGTATTATCTATAGTAATAGTTAAGGAAATAACTATAATAATAAAAAGTGAAAAATTAAGTCAATCATGTTTTGAAACATGTTTTGTATTAACACCTAAGTTGTTTTAGTACACGCACCGTAAGTCATAGGTTAGGGTTGAGATCCATGCTTGTGTTTAAGCATAGATATCTACTTGACCATGATGACAAACCATCATGCTAATAATCAAGAATTATTAGTGCCCACGATGCATTGGATTAACCCATGCATATTCCACATCATATAATTGATTCTCACTAAGTTAATAATGGTCCTAAGCCAAAACAATTATTCATAATTGACTTGATCTCTAGGTGTCTTCTCCCTATACTAGCCAATTTGTCGATAAATATCCCCTATTATATGGTTGGGCTTATATCCCCTGACCTTATGCTAGTTATTGTGCTCAAAGTTATAAGTACCACAATGAATAGAAAGAAAATATCGTGCATAGACAAATGCATTCTGAGTATATTTTTTTGGATTAAATATTCCTCTATGTGTTTCACTATAGAAGTAGATATGCCTCTCCAAAGTTGATCAAGTGTCTACTGAAAGAGGGCCCATAGTTTTTCCTAACTCATAGAACAATGTAGTAATCAACCTTAAGCACAATACTTTAAGTTCAATTGTCAGGAATTACCTTGGAAATATACCCTAAGTAACTACTTGAAACGCCCTTACCTGCAAATAAGTGACTTAACACAATAAATAGATTGAAATGTATATGAAATATTTAACAAGTACATAAAATAAATACAAAGTTATCATTATTCACATCTTCACTCCTTGCTCTAAAATATGTACCCTTTCTAAATGTAACTCAAATGATTCCTCCACATGCTTCTTCCCACACTTGTAATTTTTCTACAATCAATACAAACTTTTCTTCTTCTTTTTTGGGGGGTTTCTTTGATCTTCCATGACTATTGAAAAATGTAAAAAATAAAATAAAATTGTCTATTCTTTTCACTAGTTGATTTATTGTTGTTTATATTTCTTTGTGCAAAGTAGTTTGTTGTGGCATTTGGATTGGTAGTGTTAGAGATTCTAAGACACCAATAATATATAATGAATGTGATTCCCCCTTAAATCTTTAACATTTCGTGCTTTACTTAATGGCAATTATTATATGTTTCTCAAACAAGACCTTCTTGCCAAAAAAGATGGAATATGTTAGGACATTAGACAAGAATAGACCATATTTGGAAACATCCCATTAACTTTGAGTCTCTCATAGAGCCAACATACAATAATGGGAAATAATTGTCTAAAATTTGTGAAATATGGTAGATAAGTTAAATTAGGGTTTAATGACTTTGAGGGTGGGGTTTAAGTTACAAAATGGGTTCTAAGTGACTTTAATTCTTTTAACCCTGACCACAAATTTTCCCTAAGCTTATTTAAGGATAGTAATTATGCTTGGAAATGGGTTGGGAAAGGTAGAAGCTAACATTGGGAAGGGGTGCTTCAGTAAAAATAACTATTTTATTGGCTCTTGGAAAAATGGGAAAGAAATATTATTTATAGGACTTTGTTTGAATATGTTACTGTGCAATTTATACCTCGAGAAATATGATTTTTTCACTAAGCAATGACGATAAATGGAATATTTAAAGAGTAATCAAGTATTTTCTAAGTGGATAGAGGAGGATATAGTGTACTTAGCCATAGTGGGGTACTAAGGTCCAATGCATTTTATTTTGGGATAAAGGTGTTGTTGTAAGCCAAAAGTATTAGACTTAGTTTGATATTAGAACAATTGATGACATTGTTGGGTAGAGCATACTTCTTGAGTGAATCTTCGAGTTAAAATCCTATGTTTTAATTGAGATAAATCCTTTCTTGAAGGGCAATGCATATTTTAAGGTGTCCATGGAAGGGATGAAAATCAAATCTTTTGTGTGATTTTCCCCACAATTGTTTGGAAGGACTAGTTTATGCCTATTTTCTAATGTTCATCAAGGTATGAGTATATGATGATGAGAAGATCAATTATGAGTAAATACATCCCTATTGTAAAGATTGATTAGATGAGAATAATACATCTGAATTTTATATTTTTTATGACAATGTGTTAATTATTGTATGACTTTATTTTTAGCATTGACATCGTGGAACACTTTCAATGTTTATTTTTTAACATGTAATCAATGTTTTTTTTGTTTAACCACCATCCCTTTTGAAGGGTACTATAAATGACAAGATGTACATGAAATATTTTACATCATCACTACAACATCACTAAAAAATAAAGTTTCATACTCTCTCCATTATCAATTGTTCATTTCTAAGTGTGCACTCCAAAATCTAACAAGCATTGGAATTGGAATTGGTTAGAGTGGAAGTTGTGACCAAAAGGTTGAATATAGGTTAACGAGTTTTTTCTTTTATTATTGGAGGGGTGAGGGGGTGTTTCCTAAATCCTTTAGGGATCTCAAAATTGCAAGGCTCAATAAACAAAATTTGGGACATTATTACTCATCAAACAAGAAGATTCCATAAATATTCCATTCTCATGACTTGATTATAATTTACATCTATTATAAAAATGATAATTTCCAAAAACATCCAAAAGAACAAATCCAATTTTAAATGTAGCTCTTTGAAACATAGGCAAAAATTAAACATACAACTTTGAATTCTTTTGAAATACATAAAACTTGTTGAGATAAAAGTACTATGGTTATTAGGAATAAGTCCTATCCTTGTGAACTAAAGAATGTTTTTAATTTATGAATCAATTTTGTATACAAATTTTCTTAACTGTAAATAATAATATACAATGTATAATAATATCTATAAATAATCAATTTTCCAAACCATCTCTTGTACGTTATTAGCGTCGGCCGCATCATGGAAGCACACATGAATCCAACCTCAAGCTAGCAGAGACACCTCCGGAGGTCATTTTACAATAGGTGATATTTCCTTGTCCACCAATGTTATTGGGGTTAAGGACCTAAATTTTTGACCTGTTACTCGCCTCACCAAGAATTTTTGGGAGATTTCCATAGTCTTCAAAACGGTGATGTTGACTCCCAACACCAGAGAAAGGAGGACTATGTTCTTCTTCTTAACAATATGATTGCTTTTCCTAGATTTCCTTGCTTTCTCAGACTCCTTCTAAATAATAGCTCCTTGTTCACAAGAGTGTTTCTCCCTAAAAACCCCAACGATGTTCTCAACATATCAGTTCAACCTTCTTCCATCAACAACATTCCAGAGGCTGGACTTACCTGTTAAGATGTCCTAGAATGTTTGAAAGAGGAGAATATTATAGGGATAGATTGAAGAGTTGTATAGATTATCTAGGGAGATGAACGCAATGGGTTATGTACCTGACAGAATATTTGTATTGAACGATGTGGAAGAGGATCATAAGGAACAATTTCCTTGCCACTATAGTGAGAAGTTGGCCATTGCTTTTGGGCTTATTAAGACATCCTGTGGGACAACTATTTGGGTAATTAAGAACCTTTGAGTGTGTGGTGATTACCACTCTGCCATCAAGTTCATCTCAAAAATTATTTTAAGAGAGATTGTTATGAGGGATTCCAACCGCTTCCATCATTTCAATGAGAGACGGTGTTCTTGTGGTGATTATTGGTGATTGTAACTATAATCATAAAAGGAGATTGCTATTTCTGGGAGGGACTTGACCTTCTGGTTGGATCTGGTACGAAAATGTTTTAGCCTGGACTCATAATCATTATGTAACACACTATGATAGACATATTATTTGGTAAATTTTATGTGGAGGATTGCATGGAAATCATAAAGACAAGTTATGATTTTCAAAATGGCGTGCAATAAACTTCTACCAGTTATGTTATCCCTTGTAAAAAAAATTATCTGAATTTGAGTTCATAATAAATTACAGGGGTTGGTTGGGTCAGGATGGATTGCATTATATATATGTGATGATGCCTTTTGGCTTGAAAATATGATGCTTTGAACTTGTGATTGGCTTGTGGGATATATTTAAAGGTTTGCATGGCGGGAAACAAATATCAATAAGGATATGCAACCATTCCCCGCTTACATTGATTGAAACAAATGCAAAAAGGCCTAATTGTGATGCTAGATTTGTTCTCTAAAATGTATGCATTAATAAGGCATATACCAGCAATGAATGCATTGAAATTCAGTCAACGTTACATACTAAAAGCGTTGTTGCTACTACATTAATCATCTCATAAGCACCTCTCAAACTATGAGACATTGAGACTTGTGTTTACCTACAACCGACCAAAAAAGAAATGATAAATGGCTCTTTTGTTAAATACCATCTGGCATTGAGGCTTGGAAATCGAAATGGAGCAGTGTTGCTAACAATGTCTTTTGGTAATGCAACATTCAACATTGAAACACAAATATCAAGATATGCGCCATTCAGTATTAAACGACGGATCACATGAAACCCCACTTTAAAGGTTTATTAGATTAATGAGAATATACAAAGGCTTCTTCAAGCTTAAGTTTGATGGAGCCTAAAAATACAGAAGGGAAAGTTGGGATGGGGATTTATTTGCAACCATGCAAAGTTGGTAATTCTTGGTTGTTTGTTCATTTGTGACAACTCTTGAAAAATGTATCCAATTTCTAGTGTTGGTGCTGAATATTTGTTTACAGATACATGGAAACCTTGTATATGGAATCCCGGAAAGAGACTCGAGTGAGGCGATTAAATGGTGAAGGGAAATTGTATGTGAATATAAGAAGTTTTGGGGCTTCAAAAATTATAAGAATATAATGATGGTACTGGAAGAAAATATTATGTTGTAGCAAGGTGTTTGATAACAAGTTTCATCTATAGTAGACAAAGAAAGAAGAAGAATTTCAAATATGTAGTTGGACAAATGTCTAATATGGAGCAGAGAATTTTTAGTCTTCTCAATAGAGATTACAAATTAAAGGACAAGGCTTAAATGAGATCAGTTCCATTATGATGATGCCATGTTGAAGACATAGTAACCGAGGTTGAATTTGTATATAGATACAGTATGAGATGGAAAATTTTGGGTACAGAAAAAAAATATTGGGACTAAACATCTTCATGATACAAAAGCAAATATGCAGTTTTTTTCTAAATTTTAAAATTCAAAGAATTGTAACTATTGTATCCCTTCAAAATGGATACGAATTATGGCTTCCTTCTTCAATACTTAAGTTTTAAACACAATACTACTGGTGGCTAAACTCATTTATATCGTAGTTTTTCCTTCATCATGCTCTGAAAGGTTGACTTCTAAGTTCTCACCAAATCAAATCCAAAGGGAAATAGTTTGAGAATACAATAATCACAATCTTCATGATTCACTCCAATCCCTTCTCCATCCTTTCACCTCATTTGCTACCATCCAACCTCATCCTAACCAAGTGCAATGAATGCCCCCATGTTTTTTTGTGGACTTATGTCGAGAGCCAGCTCTGGCACAGGGCATGCTGGTAATGATTCAACTTCGAAAACAAAGTGTGGTTGTCAAACGTGGAATTGAAATACTCAACTAGCAACCACGAGCTTTGGGATATGAGTTCCCGAACTGAGCAATATGAAAGACAAATTCTCCTCGACCTTTGCGTATTTCTCACAGACCTCCTTGTCACAAATCCATTATGGGATCTTTACATATGGGTGCAACTTGTGACAAGTTTTGTGTCATGTGAATTTGTCAATGTCTTTGTTAATTCAATGTGTCCAAAAACTTTGGAGTTATGCATTCTTGCATCAACCTAATTCCTAGATATCCTTGGTGAACATAAGTGTTGTTAGTTTTATACAACAATATGACGTGAGGACCAAGGTCTTTGAAGGATTTAGGTTCCACATACCTCTATGAGCTCTATCAATGTTCTACCGTTGGTCCTTAATTGAGGTCTACAACATTACTACACATTATTTCATAGTCACAATTATGTTGTATATTAAAGTAAAAAGGTTGTGGCTTTACCCATACTGCAAAGAGAAAGAGGGATCAACATCTTTTTGACATCCGGAGCACTGATTATCCCTTAAAAAAAAGGGAGGATAAAGTGAAAAATGGAATTATAAGTTCTGACATATTTCCAAAGGCTCTCTTATATACCCACACGAGTATTATTTTAAAAATTGATTACACATAATTATGCAAAAGACATTAACAATAATTCCTGTGAGCTTCACTGGAGTTCTTGCACTATAACAATTGGATGCCAGGGCTTGGGTTTGTAAGGGACTGTACATACTTCCACCTAAACCCCATGCGGGAGACCGATGTTATTTGGTTTGTTACCCTGCATTTGGAAGGGTAAGCCCAAGAGTGGTGGTACCATGGGCTAATCATGTTGCAACATATTCACATCACTTTTTACACAGAGTTCACCCAAAGGCTGTTGGAGAGGTTTGAGAGGAAAGACCTAGAGTTATATTTTAGGGAGTTAGCCCATCTGAGACAAACTGGCAGCGCAAAGGCATACATTACGGAGTTTCAGGAACTGGCAGTGACCTGACTGACATTTCAGAGGCCTGGTTGATCATGCTATTTGTGGAGGGGATAACAGAGCCATTGGGTGGTTGGGTGAGGGCGTACAAGCCCACATATTTGAAAGATGTTATCTCCAAGACCTGGGATATGATTGACGTTGTGCCCAAGACCCAAGCCTTTGTCCCCACTAAACCCACTGCAGCACAAGGGAACCGAGCCAAGACACTATACCACCCTAGATGGATGGAGGATGTGGTTAGATGGACGAGGAGACCCTGAGGGACCTTAGGAGGAGGAATTTGTGCTTTATGTTCCAATAACCCTGGGCATCTAGGCACAAGTGCACCAAGGGCAAGGCCCACTACATTGAGGTGTATTCAGATAGTGAGTCAGATGAGGAGTTTGAGGTTTGAGCTGATCCGGGAGATGAGGGAGGACCATCATCAGGAGGAGAACCACCACCACCACTACCACCTAGAGGGGGCCATTTTCCCCATCAGGGGGAGTTCCAAAGAATTTGACACTCAGGATTAGGGGGATGGTATAGGGGCAACGAGTTTCAGTTCAGGTAGACAGTGGGGCCACCCACAAGTTTATTGATTCCCAGATGGTGGAGTGTAGGGGCATCCACACAAAGACCTTTGAGGGGTTCTTGTTGGTGCCAAGAGACTGAACCATGTAGTGCACGAAGTATGCTCCCGTGTTGAATGTGGTGATGGGGAACTACTCAGTTACTGATCACTTTTTTTTAGTGTCTAAGAGACCAACGTGGTGTTGGGTGTCTAGTGGTTATACTCATTGGGGAGGGTCACCACTGACTGGCAGAAGTTAGAGATGGAGTTTATGGGGCCAGATGGGAAGCTAGTATTTTTTAGGGGGATGCACTCTTACCCACCCTAAACAGTTTCAACACACCAGATGGAGGTAGATCTACGAAATGGGGACATAAAGTGGGCGGTCGAGCTGAGGATTTCGGAGGCAAGGGCCCAACCATGGCCAATGCACCCAGACATACAAGCCCTATTAGAGAGGCATCTAGGTTTTTTTTGGGATATCCCTCCGGACAAGCCACCAACCATTTTGGTGGAACTTGGCCATAAAAGGGACATCTATCTTTGCATAGTTTTTAAGAAACAAATGCACCTAGTGGATTATCCTACAAATAATAAGGTCTCATCATATTACTTAGCCTTGTCCTTAAAAATAGATTATTACTACTATGTTACATACATAAGTGTCCCTTGCCTTACAAACAATAAAACCTCATACACTATTTTGAAAACCCATTATCCTAAAAACAATAAGATTTCATTATTTCATTTAACCATAAATTAAAAAATAAATTATATAAATATATATATATTTAACTTAAATTAACCTCAATCTCTATTTTCCAATGAAGAAAAATTATGTTTAAAAAATCTATTACTACGCTATGCCTAAAACTCAGATCGCAAGGGGGTGACGGTATCCATTTGGGCAAGTTCGTTATCAGGCTTCTTTTGTATGTAGATGACCTTATATTGATTGCCAAATCGGCTCTTGGTTTGCAAGAGCATTTACGTTCCCTTGAGCATTTTTGTAGAAGGGTTGGGATGCAGGTCAATATTAGCAAAACGAAAGTAGTGGTTTTCTCTAACAAAAGAAAGCATAACCAACATCAGTTCTATTTTGAAGGCAACATTCTGGAAGAAGTTGCAAACTACAAATACCTCGGAATTGACTTCAACAGAAACTTAAGTTGGGTTGGTTGTAGAAAGAAAAGAACTTTAGGGGGTTGGAAAGCATTTTATGCTCTTCAAAACAGGTGTAGAGAAGCAGAGCTGTGGGACTGGAAAACCACTCTAACTCTTTTTGGGCTTCTAGTGATTCTGGTGATTCTCTACGGTTGTGAACTGTGGGCCAGCAGCACAACCAAGATGCAATCGAAACAAATTGAAAAAATTCAGAAACGTTTGATTACAAACAGATTCAAAATTAAAAGTGCAGTTCCTTATGCTATCCTGTTAAGTGAAACAGGGGCTGCTCCTATTGAAGCAATTGCTATGGTGCGAGTCATAAGGTATTTGAAAAAAATTGAGCAAATGGAAGAGGGTAGATGGCCTAAGGTGGTGTTTAGTGACAGATTGTGAAAAAGACAGAAGACTTGGATGCGGAAAAATAACAAATGGTTTAGTAAATGGGGTATTTGCTTGAACATGTGTCCTACAAACAGTAAAGAGATAAAAACTTTTGTTATGGATAAATTCCACAAACATACTTGGAAGAAAGAGCTAGAGAGAAAGAAGAAGTACTACATGGAAGAATTTAACCCCACGCATAACTATCAACAAAAGGCGTACATAGGGGCTAATATTTCTTGGAGATCTAAAATTCTTATTGCTCAATTAAGGACTAATTCTCATCAACTCCGTTGTGAAACAGGGCGCTGGAAAAGGCCAAAAGAAATGTGGGAAGAAAGATTATGTATTTTTTGTTCCTTCGGAAAAGTGGAAACAGAAAAACATTTCATTCTAGAATGTGAGGCCTTCAAAGACACTAGGGAAAACTATGCAGGTATTCTGGCAGCGAATTCTTGGGATAAGCTATTCAGCAAAGAGTTTGTCGATAAGTTGGGAGTGGTCATTGTAAAACTTCACAGGAAAAGGGCCGAATACAAGAGTCAGATAGAGAAGCAATCTGTCCCATAGGCTATTTTTAGCCTCGTGGACATTAAAAATTCTTTCTTTCTTTCTTTCTAAACTATTATTTTCAGCGCAGACAATCCCAACACTTCATTTTGATGGTTCATCAAATGAAAATATAACACGTGGAGTAAAATCGCTCCCACGTTAACATTGCCGAACTTCCATAGTTGCATCTCGCATTCCCTTCACTTCACTTAACTGTATCCCTCTGCTTGGTGTGGAAGAAGCTCTGCGACATAGTCTGCTGCCGTGGTGTGCCTTCCAGACGCTCTGTGACATGGTTTGCTGCCGTTCGAGGTCTAGGTGGTTCAGTTCATCCTCCAACGACACTTTTAGGAAAGGTTTTCGCTCTGCCCCCTTCACGAACTTATTTCTCCAAATATTTCTTTATCTCATTACACTAATGAAGCCCAGGGTTTAGGGTTTGAGGGCATTAGCAGATTGCGCTTCCTGCCATGGAATTTAACAACAAAGGGTTAAGGGTTCTTGCAGTGGATGTACACAAATGGAATTCGTTGGCATGGTTTTTTTATTCTAAGATCTAATTCATATCCTGGCAGTGGTCAGGGGCGTGTTGAAACTGTGTCCTACCTGCATTTTTTTTCCATTTCAACTGGTTTTGATCTACGTGGCCCCCACTTGAACTTATCCAAGGCTTTGTGGATGACTAGAGTTTGAGTTTTGTCAGCTGTATGTACAGATTAAAAAAGGCTTTGCGGATGACTAGAGTTTAAGTTTTGTGAGCTGTATGTACAGATTAAAAAGTACAAGAAATTACCCTGTCCTACAAGATAATTCTTAAATTTAATTTCATTCTTGTTTACCAAAGTGAAAGAATATGCTATACTAGTAAAAGGCGAGCACCTTCACGAATTGGTGGCAGTGCCTAACATAGAAGAAAAAACATTCTTCTTAAAAATTGACAAAAATAATGCAAAAGTATACAAAATTCTCCAACTGCTAAAGCATTGTGTTGACTAAAGTTTCAGTATCATATGAGAAAATTGTTTGCAGAGTTATTGAAGTTGCCCCAGGATTCTGAGAAGAAATCTAGTTTTTTTTTCTAGTAGTACCAGATTTAAGAAGATTATATAGATGATGCATTAACAATGGTGATCTCAAAAAATTATTTAAAATATGTCACTTCCATTGCAATACAGTGATGGAAAATTGGCCACAGTATTCTCCTTGCATTTAAGTGAAGTAGAAGACAATCTTAGTTGTGTCGCAAGAACAACAAGAGCAGAAACTGCATTGTATGTAAGATCTGGTGTGTCATTTGTCAAAACATTAATAAACAGAGGAATTACACCAGTTGCTACTATCTTGAAGCACTTCAATAAAAACTAAAAGATTAAACAAGGCAGTAGTTGCATCCCTCTTGCCTTTGACAATTATGTCCCAAAGAAGATTTATCAAGGCTGGAATGGCATCAGGCCTCTTTCAAATTGATTTCTTATATTCACCAACAAAGGAAAAGCTAAAGAAGACTACATCTATTTCTGAGAACATTGGTGATCAGCTAAGTCACCTGAGGGATACGGGGATACCGGGATTCGAAGTATCAGATACGGGTACGGTGACCCTGGAACAGGATACTTCTGGGATACGTTATGTTATATATTATTTTATTAAATATATATATATATATATATATATATATATATATATTAAAAATTAGATAATTTTTGCACAAATTCATACAAAATTCATTGATTCAAACATAGATATTAGATACTCATGAGTCATACATCATCATTGATACTATAATACAAATTACAATGATACATTGATACACCATACATGATACAATCGTCAAATTTACTCAAAAAGACAAGATTGAAGATAGTAAGATACTGTATTTTTTTCATTAAGTCATCAGAATCAAAATGTGTTGCATAATAACACTGCCAAATGGATTGGTGCTCTTGATTAAATACGAGTTCCATACCCTAATACATGACAAAATTCGATGGAAACATTGCAATAGCCCAATCCTAAAATCCTGAAAAACTGATAAGTCTGCTGGATTTTGAATGAGATGTAAAATTCTACTTTCTCCATATGAAATCCAATGAGGTCAGAACCACTCTCAAACATCCTGAGTCATTTCATGGTAATTTTAAAAATTTAAGTAAAAGTGACATCTTCATTTTCATCCTTTTACTTTAAGAATTTAACATTACCATGAATCATATATAAATACTAGGGCCATAGGCTTGATGCCCTCTCCTGAAAAATCCTCCTCAATTGGTGAAAAAAAATGAGCAAAAGCCCCCTTTTATAATAAAAAAAAACGCTTTTTTGAACTTGCGGGCGTATCCGACGGGGTACGGTCGGGATACGTCGTATCCCTGTTCGGATACGCCGTACCCCGACCGTACCCTGTATGGATACACCGTATCCTTAGAATTGGGGTCGAATCCGATACGTAGAGGTGTCTGATATGGGGATTCGGGGATTCGAGGGCATTTTAGGAGTATCCGGTTACTTAGGTGATCAGTTGTATGCACCAAATTGCATAATAGATAAATTTAGGAGCGCAGTTGCAAGATTTTCTTAAGCTTTGGTATCTTGTGAAGTTAGCAGTGATACAAGCAAAGGAATGGCTCCTATCTCTGCCATGTAAGCTCTATTGGTCATGGTGCATTTAGCATGTAGTGTGAGTTCATAAGAAACCTGATTTTTCTCTTCAAAACGTCCTGTAAATGGGAGGAAACAATTGGTAAAGTGCATATCATACCTGTAGTGAAATGCAAAGGGTGAGACCAGATGTCAGCGAACGTGAAATGATCCTCGGAGTAGTCGAAAAGCTCTTTGTCTATTTCAGAGGCCATGGTCAAAGCGCAATCGACAACCACGACTGGGAGACCGCCGATAGGGAGTGGCGAGGCAGTCATGACAGTCCAATAACAACACAGGGGTCAGAGCACCGTTGCGTGGGCAAGAGGGGATAAACTACTGGGGACGCGGAGAACTAGGGGTGCCCTTAAAAACGCCTGTCCACAAACCCGCAGGTCACGGGTTCAAGCCACCCAGAACACAAAGTTCAAACACACCCTCATCCTCCTTCCATATTTGTACACATCTCCTGGAAAACCATCTAGAAGTTATAACTTATACCATTGTTATTAATTGATCAATCATAACATCAACCTTCAAGTTTCAAATTTCAACGGATAAAATTTGTCATCAACCATGAAATGAAACATGGCATCATGACCGAAGAGTTGTAATATACAGTGAATGTTCAAACTTGAACGTTAAAGTTATATTGTGATATGATGTTTAGAAATAGTCCACAATAAAGAGCTAAGAAAAATAATTACAAGATTTAGAATCTAGATTCTAAACTTAAAAAGACAAATAATTTTACTATCTATCAAGTTTTCCTCTTGTTGGTGAGAAGCTGTTAATTTTAGGGGATTCAAAATTAGTGATCATGCTGAAGGACAAAATGTTGACAGATATTGATCTTATTAATGATTGTAGAGACCTAGTTCAAATACCTGAAGATGTCTAAGACTTCTCTTAAATAAGAAGGCTTAACATATTTGCTGAAACCTGAATTTTATGCTAATGTTGGAGGCAAAAGAGGTGAATTGAAAATTGATATAAAGTGCCACCTCATAGGAATTAAGGGTTCTAGTTGGAGACTTGGAGTAAGGCCATTGAACAAGGAGTTTACATTCTTTGTAGATATGTAGTTTTTCCAATTCATATATGGTGTGTTGATTGGAGTAGAGCAATAAGGGTTCTGCTTACCTAAGTGCGAAGGCTTGTAGAGGGACTCACAAGATAACCCCTGAGTAGTGAATTAGTTTATTTAACTATTTCCTAAAGTTGGACTTATAAAAAACTTAAAATTCCTAAGTTAAATTATGAGTCAATCTCATCCCTTCATCAAGATCTAATCTCAACCATTGAGTGTGAAGAAGGGGCTTTGGTCGAAATTATAAGAGGAGATAGAGTGAGTAAGTGGCCAGTCAGTGGAGCACAAGCAGTGTGTTAGATCAATGAAGAGAGAGACTAGGTTTCAACAGATTGTAGAGCTAGTGACTAAGAAACAGATTGAGTGAGGGTCATGTTGTTATCCCAGCCTCAGCGTAGTTATTCCGCTCACATGTGTGCACAGGAGGAGAGATCTACAACTCGCATGTGTGTGAAAATATGGAAATTTGTGCGACCCTTCAGCAAATCGATTGCATAGTAGGGCAATCGATTTATCTTGGGAAAACTAGTTAATTAATAGGAATTAATTAAGGAAAAGTGAGAATAATATAGAAACTCACGCGGATTGAGTTTGAGATGATCTTAGCCATTTATGGAGATCTAATCATGGTCGTTGGTTCACTAACGAGAGATTGTAAGAGCAACTCGATGTGTAGAGGAGAAGACATCTCAGAGAGTGTTCAACATCCAATTGCAGTGATTTAGAGAAAGGACGTTGTTGAGCACTGAGAGGGAGTTTTGTAGCAGAGGGGCAACAAAATTTTGGAGTAGGAGACTCCAAAATTTCCAGTGGTAGTTTTTTGGAGTGCCAGAGGAATTTTTTAGTTGACAAAAGGGGCTACACAGGGGCCTGTGCAAAGTACCACTAGAGGCAGTTCGATTCAACTCAAGAGGAGGTCGATTCAATTGCAGGTGGCCAGGATAATTTTCCAGATGGTCGGAGGATCACTTCTAGAGTAGCAGTGGTCAGACAGAGGAAGATTCGAGGCTGTTCCGAGCAGTTGCAGTAGAGCAGTGCGCAGAGGCTTGCATAGGGGTTCTTGGATAGCTAGTTCGAGTGCATAGTAGGGCAATCAATTTATCTTGGGAGTTGATTAGTGTGTATTTGTGGAGAAAGGGAAGTTTTCCCTTGCTGTAAACTTTCTAAAGACTGCCTTTTGTTGAAGATAATAAAATGCACACAAATTTTGCAGGTTTTCATGCCCTTTTGCTGAAGATAATAAAATGCACACAAAGTTTGCAGGTTTTCCCTGGAGTTGGGGTTTCTTGGGTATATCTTGTGTCTAAGCATTAAATGTGTTTGTCTTCTAATTTATTATGACTCATACTCGTATAAGACTCATATAGCTATTGGATCGATGACCCGTCTAAGACTCGGGAACGACCCGTATAAGAATCGTATAAGACTCGGCAAAATACATAAAAAACTTAAAAAAATATGATCTCCAAAAAAAATAATATTAAAAAAATATGAATTTCGAGTGGGTCCACAGGTCTTATGTGGGTCCTATGCGGGTTACATGCGGGCCTTCATGGGTTCAATACGAGTAGATGGGTTTTATGCGGGCCTTCATGGGTTCAATACGAGTAGACGGTTTTTATGTGGGTTTGGACGAGTACGGGTAGAGACCGCAGGTCATATGCGAGTGACTTGTCTTGCTATATAACCCGTCAAGAACCATAGGTACTCGTGGGTCTTATAAGAGTCGAGCTACACTGGTTAGAAAAATCAATGTATTTGCAATTTAAGTTTCTGGAACAACTATTATTTGTATTTCTATTTTTTACATTGAGAAAATTGTGAATCAGTTAGTGGGTTTAAGGAAATCTAACATGGTCCATGGACGATATTGTCTTATTTAGGTACTCATAGTTATTATTTGCAGTGGCAATTATGTATGTCCTTTGAAGTGGTTATTATTACATTGTTGTTAGTGAAAGCTAATATCTATACTCGTCGATGGAGATAAAAAGCATTTATAGATTAATGAGGTTATAAAGGTATGCTAAATCAAGTAAGGTGAAGGAATTACATACAAACCCCAAGCTGATAAAGTCAACATGTGTGATTTGGAGAAGTCTGCAATGGTATTATATAGTTGTTGTAATGATGACTTTGATGATAATGTCCCAAATGGTGTTATTATTGTCGAGGAAGAAGACTTAGATCACCAGTTTGGCCAAGAAAAGAAGAAATATGTAGGAAATTAGTTGGTTGAGTGTTGGCTTCATGGCCTCCCAAACCTTCACTTTATGTGGTAAAGTTGTAAAATGTAATGTTCTTGTGAAAATAATTTCCAAAAATATGAATTAGCCTATTGATCCCCATAGGATATATTCCTTGATAAAGGGGAAAAACCCCAAAATACCAATGTTTGGGAAAGTTTTGGGGAAGCTGGGCAAAGAAACCCATTGTTGGGGCTTGGTGTGAATTTTACTCAATTAAGGAGAGAATCCCCTCAAGGAAATCTATAAATACAAAAGGGTTTAATTCATTTGGATCATCATTGGATTGGAACAATTATCTCTGTTTTCTTTGAGTCTGAGGCTCTGAGGGCTTTAAGACCCCTTTCTCCTATTGATTTCAGTGGTGAAGGATTGCACCCTAGGTGATAAACTTCTTTCTATCTTTTATCTTTCTTATCTTGTTCTGGCACAGGAATTTCTTTACATAGGGAAAAAAAGATAGATTGGTGGAAGGATCTGAAGTGAAGCAAATCGACCCGCAGCTGGACGAAATTTTCCTAGGGCATATTTGCAGTCCATCCTAAGGCAACTGAAGCTTCCTATGTTGCAGACAGAAGCTTGAGGAACTTTGAAGTCATCTGAGGTAGACAAACTCAGAGTTTCTCATGTGATAGAGTGACAAGGCTGAAACATTCAGTGGAAACAAAATGAGGTCTGAGGAATACCACTGAATCTCTCTGTGGCTTGAGATTTATGGAATGCGAAGATACTTCTAAACTTGGAATAGTCGGAAGTCTTTGAAAACATAATCGAATCCTTCTAACATATACGATTTGTCTTGAAATTGTTCAGTCAAGGTCCTGAGGCAGATGCATAAGCGTTTACAGAGGGAGTTCACAGGTCCTTAAACTCAGCATTAACCTTCCTGTGATAGACTGGAATTTGAGGGTATTTCATTCAGTCTATTAGTTGTCAATAAACAGGATCAAATCACTGATTAGATAGATGTATAACTAATTATTGGATTACCTTTCTGTGGATTCATTGTCTCTACTCGAACAAGTGACATTGTGGATGAATGAACAATGCTACAGGGGTTGATGACTAAGCATTGATAATTGATGAGAATCCATCTAATACTATGTTATTAAAAGAATTATTGGTTTTTTCATTGATTGAACGAAGAAATGTCAGTGGAAACCATAGATGCCTGAAATCATAGATTTAGAATTAAGTGGCAAACAATACTATTTATTTGAATTTGTATTGGACTGTTGAATCTCTAGATATGGTATGAAATATTATACTGTATTTCTTATTGATGAATTATTAGTCAATATTATTAGAACTGTAATATTGCTCAATTGCATAGTTACTACCTATTTCATGGTCGAATAAGGGAAATAATTCTGATGGAGACCATAGTTCTTCAAGAAACCCTAAGTACAAAATTTCTCTAGGTCATTATAGTGGTATTAGAGCTGACTCTCCTGCTAGTCTGGAGGGTGGTTGAAGATGGAGCAGCTGGAATTTTTTTTTGGCAAGGAATATGTAAATTCGTGGCAGAAGTTAGAAGAGCAGCAAGCGGAAACTATTAAAAGACTGCAAGAAGGGAACAAAATGGCCCTTACAAGATTAGAAATATTTAACAAAAAGGCTGTAGTATCTAAGGAAAATGAAAAATATCAATCCCTAGAACTCGATGATAAGAGCACACAAGAAAAAGGAGGTATATGGAACGATTTTCTGGCTAGGTACAATAAAGTTGGATCAAATGATATTGATGATAAGCCCAAGCCTCTAAAATAAATCCATGGCCAGTGGTAACAGTACTAAAGATAAAAGAAGTCAGCTAAATATCAGGGAACAAGATGGACTTCTAAAGGAAAGGGACAACTTTTCTGATAGCAATATCATTCAAATTTCATATATGCTAAATACAGATGCAGAGGATGAAAGTATTCTTGATATAGGAGAAGGTAAAGACAATAGTACCCCCTCTGATAGCGTGATGAAAAATCCTCCATCCAGAGGGTTTCCCCTTGAACATGACTCAACAACAAAGATACGTTCCAATCTTTGGTTGTGGCTATACAAGAAGCAGACAAGTGCCTGCGAGGATCTAGCAAGAGAAGAAAGAAGCATGAAGGTTATTTGCGAATATTTGCTTCAAACACTGAGTATGGAGTAGGGACAGAACCTGGTCAAAAAGCATAATTTACAAAGGTGGTTGCTGATGATTTTGATGGTGCATGTGTTAAAATGGATAAGGAAATTTTGGCAATAGAAATTAATAATTCTAAAAACATGGAAGAAATTGCACAACCACCTACATTATTGAAAGAATCTGTGACCGAAAGAAAATTGTCCAAATTGAAAAAAAATAAGAGAAGGCAGCGGGCGTATATCAAATTGGCGACCTTTCATCATTATCCCAACTTCATGTGGATCAAATTTGAATTCACAGAGGGGTCCTAGTTACATGAAAAACGTGGAAGAATTTTTTGTAGCTTTTGAATGTTAGAAGACTGCAGAAAGAATAATGAGAAAATGGAGGGGAGAAAAATCACCCGTTTGTAGCCAATCTCTTAAGACACAGGTAAGGTGACAAGGGACAAGCAGTAAAATAATTCTTAGGAAATATGATGTGAAGCTACTTGGGAACACTGGAAAATTTATGGGATTAGATGAAGAAAAACCGATGATAGAGGCGGAAGAATGCCCAGTGTCTACTTTCAGTAGCTCTAAAGGACAAGCTTGTGAATTGATAAATGAAGCTGGTGGAAATATATAATCTCTTCTTGAGGCTGTTGTTAATGAACTGTAGTCCAAAAAGGATACTAAGTTGGATAGCAACTCGTAGAGAGCTATGCACACTAACGATCAACATAGTATGGCGCATTGTGGTGATGATCTCCAACTAGTTCCATTTCAAAAAAAGGAATCATTTTAACATTTGAAATTGAAGAAACAGTCAAACTGCCCTCCAAAACTTCTTGTCATCCTTGAAAATTCTCTGGGAAGTGCTTTTCAACAAGATTTAATTTTTATGGTCAGAGATGCACTCAAAAGTTAAAACATATGAGACAATTGTTGAGAAGGAATTCCCATATCTCTATCAAACAGCTAGGTTTGAAAAAAATTCATATATAATTGGTGATCTTCCTGCTGGAGATTACTATATTCACTTAGCAGAGATCATATTCACAAATGGCCTATCTGGGATGCAAGTTTTTAATGCCTTTATATAGGAGAATAAGATTCTTTCTGAGCTTGACATATATGCTCGGGTTGGTTCAAACACTCCACTTGTTTTGATGGATACCCCGACACATGTTATTGAGGGAGGAACTTTAACTCTTAGATCTGAAGAAGTCACTAGTAGCCCTATTGTATGTGCCAACTACATTAGAAAGGGCATTCTTTTCCTTGATTTTCCTCCTGTATTATAACTTCAGTTTAAATGATCTGAATATAATTTCCTACGAGATACAATGATCTAGATAAATGACCAATATGAATTTCCACTTCAACTTGACTTGGACAGGGACAACGATGAATATCTTTCTCCAGATGCAGGTGACATGTTGAAGCTGTTGGATGTATCTTCTAATGAAAACACATTACCAACTACATATGGTGAACTTTGGCCTCCTCTTGGAAATCATTGTTTAAAGATAGTGGAGTTCATTACAGTCCCACTAAGGATGGGCAGTGAATTTGCTCAGCAGGAATTAGTCAAGTTGGGTGCTATTCAAATGATTATACATCTATTTTTTGATTATCCTTTTAACAATTCCTTGCATCATTAAGTGGAGAGCATCATAGTGTCATGCTTAGAGAACAAGAATACATCTCCCATCAAGCATACCCTTTAGGATTGTAACTTAATTGGAAGTTTTTTGGCAACGGAAAGAAATCCCACTATTCCTATTGATCAGAATAAGCCAACAATATCTTACCCAGGAAAGGTTGCACCAAGAATAGGGAACATTGGTCACTTGACATGAATTTCAAACAAGCTTACTCAGTTGGGAATAAATAATATCTTGATACAGCCATTGTTGCGGAGAAACGACGAGTGGACTAATTGGGAAACAAATGTTCCTTCAAAATGTAATGTAGTGGGGAACGTTGTCCAGTGGACATGCAAATGCTCAACAGTACACAAACGGACTATAGCTGGTGATAAAGATGATTTTCATGGTAGAGATTATGATAAGTCAACAATGGCCAATAACCTGAGTCAAGTATTCTGATATGGAATGCTTGACAGTGAATATGGGGAAGAGGCTCATGGAGCCATTGGTAAAGACAATGAGGATGCCTTCTTCGATGATGAGTTAGCAGAAGTCGTTGTCTTCTCTCTCAGAATGGGCAGAAAATAGGATGGTGTGATGCTGAGAGAGACGATGCTCACCAATACAAATTGGTTTTCCCTTCAAGATGACAGGCATACTAACTAGTCAGTGTCGACATCTCTTGTTTCGTCATCTCCCAGAGTAGAGGATGGTCAAACAAACAACATAACAACATCAACTAACACTGGTGGTAATAGTACCAGTAACGATGAAATTGTGTTAAAAGATGGGAAGTTGGTAGATACATCCACTTCTACAAAAGGCATTTTAAATTGTGTAGATATAGAAGCCAAGCCAGAAAGCACCTTAAATTCTGATTTGTCTTTGGTGCTGGAGAAAATTGATATATCTGATAATTTGACCTTCCCTCAATATGTTGAAAGAACTATTAATATATTTTCTGTCAAACCCCCTAATTGGGTGGAATGGGAGAATGCAGTAGATTTTGAGGGCACTTTTGGCAGAAATCCATTTAGTGAAAACAATCCTTTTGAAATAAACATTAGAAATCCATCAGAGGCAAGTTTTAATTTCAAATCGGCTTGTACAGGCCAAGACTCAAGGATAAAAATGGATCATGTAACTGGAAAAGAGACAATTCAAGATAGTTTTGTTCCTAAACGAGAGGAGGCAGAAGAAAATGAACTAGCGAAGAAGACAATATTGCCCTTGTTTGAAGAAAATATGGAGTGTGTGGGAACAAAGAAAGCCACGGAAGATGCTCTAAAGGAAGGAATCGAGGAAGCCGCAACGAACTTGTCATTGCTTGATGTCAAACAATGTTGGGAAGGGGAGATTGTAATGTTCCTGCAAAATTAATTGCCAAAAAGACGAAGTAGCCTATCAATCCCCGTAGGCTATAGTCCTTGATAATGGTGAAAAACCCTAAAATTCCAATTATTGGGAAAATTTTGGGGCAGCTGGGCAAATAAACCCAAAGTTGGGGCTTGGTGTGAATTTTATTCAATTAATTAAGAAGAGAATCTCCTCAAGGAAATACATAAATACAAGAGGGTTGAATTCATTTGGATCATCGTTGGATTGAAACAATTATCTCTGTTTTCTTTGAGTTTGAGGCTCTGAGGGTTTTAAGACCCATTTCTCCTATCAATTTTAGTGGTAATAGGTTCCACCCTGGTTGAGAATTTTATTTCCATATTTTATCTTTCTTATTTTATTCTGGCATAGGAATTTCTTTACATAGGGAACAACTAGATAGATTGGTGGAAGGATTTGAAGTGAAGCAAATCGACCTACTGTGAAGTTGGACGAAATTTTCCTAGCGCAGATTTGTAGTTCATCGTAAGGCAACCAAAGCTTCCTATATTGCAGTCATAGTCTTGAAGTTACTCAAGTCACCTGAGGGAGAACAACTCAAGTTTCTCCTGTGATAGAGTGACAAGGAAGAAACATTCTATGGCAACAGGATGAGGTTTGAGGAAGACCATCGAATTTCTCTTTGGTCTGAGATTTATGGGATGTCAAGATACTTCTAAACCTGGGACAGTCTGAATCCTTTCAAAACATAACTGAAGCCTTCCAATAGATACGATCTGTCCTGAACTTGTTCGGTGAAGGTCCTGAGGTAGATGCGGAAGTCATTACAGAGGGAGTTCACAGTTGCTTAAACTCGGCGTTAGCCTTCCTGTGATAGAATTGGATTTGAGGGTATTTCATTCAGTCTATTAGTTGTCCATAGACATGATCATGTCACTGATAGATATATCTATAACTAATTATTGGATTACCTTTCTGTGGATTCATTATCTCTACTCGAACAAGTGACACTGACATTGTGGATGAATGAATGGTGCTACAAGTGTTGATGATTGAGCATTGATAATTAACGAGAATCCATATAATACTGTGTTATTAAAAGAATTGTTGGTTCTATAATTGAATGAACAAAGAAATTTCAGTGGAAACCTTAGACACCTGAAACACTAGATTCAGGATTAAGTGGCAAACAATACTATTCAGTTGAATTTGTGTTGGACAGTTGAATCTCGGGATAAGGTACGAAATATTATATTGTATTTCTTATTGATGAATGATCACTCAAGGTTATTAGAACTTTATTGTTGCTCAATTGCACAGTTACTACCTATTTCATGGTCGAATAAGGGAAAAAATTCAGATGGAGACCATAGTTCCTTAAGAAACCCTCAGAGCGAAATTGCCCTAGGTCATTACATAAAACACAAGTGAAACTCTAGGGGCAATGCAAAACAGTTACCCAATGTCACCACAATAATTCCTTCACTTGTTTTAGTCTGGCTCTCCTTCGGCACAAGAGGGCAATACCTGGACAACTAAATCTGATTTATGATGTAAACTTAGGATTTATTGATGTTTTAGCAAACAATAAATAAAAGGGTTTGAGTTTATATTTTTTGGTGGTTGGGAGGAAGACCAATACCAAACATGAACTTAGGAAAAATGGATTCTAAGGATATTTAGAGAGTTGGAATATATGCGAATGGTGATGAGAGATAATGCTGTTACAAAATGCTAGGATCTATCTATGAATGTTGTTTCAGATTGCAGAAAATTAACTAGAGGGCCCTTCCAAGGGTGCTCCACGTACATATGCAGGTCAACAAAGAGGTGACATTTCTATAAACTGGGATCTACCCTACCTTTCACTTAGATGATAGCAATAAATTATCCAATTTAATAACAAGAATCAATGAGGGAAAAGCATAGGAAACACCTCAACAGACATCCTTGTTTAGATGGCAGATTTTTCCCTTTAATCAAATCCCTTTACAAAAAAATTTAAGTGTAATTTCCAGTCAATAGAAACAACAATATGGATATCCTTAGTTTAATGTATTCATTATGTATACTTGATTCTGTTGTTTTATTTGTTTTGAAGCTCACAATTCTATTCAAGGTGTATGTTGTATTGTTTGTCATCTACTTGTAGTTACATGGAAAACACTTAATTGCATAGATACTAAATTCTAGTGATGTAATCATGATATTAAAACTAAGTCCTGAAGGTACATTGCTATCAATAGATTTGTGATGCTTATGAAATAGGGGGTGAGGGGATGTTAGGGGACCAGGGTATACATATGGAATTTCTATACCTGAAAAAATTTAGAAATTAAAACTCAACTAAAATGTATTGCCATTCAATATTTCATCCATACACAATTTCAATTTGACATTCATGATTCAGAATTGAAAATTATCACTCAAACATTAAACAATGATATGGCATACAATGATTAGAAAAACAATAAACTTGATCATTTAAATTTATAGTTCCCTTGTGTTGAACCTACTACTTATAAAAATCATCTAATGACGTTTTAAAAAATGGAATAGGAAAAGCAACATAGCTGGTTTGTGAAGAGAATTTTCTAGTTTTTCTGTGTCCTATAGTATGATAGTTAGAGTAAGGCACTGCACTAGTGTTGACACGGACTGTTGACTCTCATCAGCACACACAGGTCCACCAGGCTAATATCTTTTAGGTGCGATTCCCACCCTTTACTGATGGACCCTCTAGTTTGTGCCATAGGCTACAACATTCATTTTAAAAGGGTTGAGATTTTTATACATTTCCGTCTTAAGTTGCAAGAAATGAAGTGCAGGAAATAAAATGGAGAAAGTTAAATCCTAGTACACAAAATGAAATCAATTGAAAAAGCATGCTACATTACATTAATTCGATATTTAACAAAAAGAAATGTATAAGATGGCTTGATACAATTTAAAATTTAAATCTACTGTTGTCCTAATCAGCAAGTCAGCAATGCATATATATATGGATTAGTGCTAAGAAAAAATTCATAAACATAGCCAATTTTCTAATTTGGGACTTGCAAATTTGTATCTTTTTATTTATTAGAAGATCTCATAGGTTAGATATGCTTCTATACGATCTACACTTGCACTGGCACTATATCTTGTTTTTTGATGCACCTAGCAATTTATTTAACCTATTTATGGTCACTTGTTGGATATATATATATATATATATATATAGATATTTGTTTGTTTAATTTGCCTTATTGACAGAAATTAAGATAGCTTGGATTCCACAAATAACATCTCCAGCTTTATTCAAATACTTTCTATCACTCTCTCAGCTTATTTTACAGGATCACTTGTCTCCAAAATTGTGAATCCTTTTTGGTAATTACTACTTTCTTTTATACAAAATTGGAATCTGGGTAGGTGAAGTAATTTAGCTTCCTGACTATTCACCTCCCTTGATTAGCCAATAAAAGTTTAATCATTTACATCTGTAACTTCTTCTTTGTAATCCTTCCAGGCTTTATATGCTCTTTCTATTTTGAATGAGTTAGTAAAGTGATGTTGTTAGAATGGCAGTTGGATGACACATAGCCTATTTTGGAGTTTGGTTTGCCTCTTCTTTAAGTTATATTTACAAACATAGAGTAGATCCTTCTGTGTTGTTGGGGTCTGTGTTTAAAACAACAGTGTGGAAGGTCTTCTTGACTCATGCCTTAGTCAATAAAGACCACAGTCAATATTTATTTAGCATGGATGAGGTCGTGAAACAAGGAAACTCATGTGTGGAGTTGGAGGAACAGTCAAGTGCACTTCCAACAGCCAGTTTGAGTTTGGAATAAGGTGAGTAGAGAGCTTCAGTTTCGATTAAGACAAAGACAAGTTATAACTCCAAGTTATGAGTGGAGAAGAGTTTAGTTCGAACTCAGTTAACTTACCAATCTCAACTGCTTTTCTAAATTGTACTTGCCAGAATTTACACGATCGAATTGCTTAAAAGAAGGACGAAAGGCACAATTGTATTCGTTATTGTTTTGCACGAGTCTGTGTGAGGAGAGCTTCTTGCTAGGAGAGCGTATCAAGGAGGAGCTTGTATGCAGATTTGAGAGAGACCATTCCTTGCAGGTTTGTGCTAGGATTTAGGAGTAAATTCCTAAAGAATAAGAGCCTATTCTGCGCTAGGTAATAGGATATTTTTTGTGCTAGGAAATAGGGATAAATTGCACAAGGAAAGAGGAGATGGTTCAGGGTTTCTTGCAGGGAGTTTCAAGCTTAGTGTAAGTAGTGAGAACAGTGAGTTTTCTATTGAAATAGATTGCCTTGTAAAGAGATCTATTTGTTCAATTTTTGTCAATAAAATTCTACAGCAAGAAGAGGGTTTTCCCAGTTGGGTTCCCTAGAAAAAATTATTGTGTTATTGTGTGACTGTGTTTCCTTATCTCTGTTTCTATTCCGCTGCTTATTTAGAGTAGAGAATGTCTGTGCCTTGGTGAATCGAAGTTAGTTTTAGATTGTTCAACAAGGAGTTACAGAATTTAAAGGAAAATCTACATGGTATAGGAGCAGAGAACAACATAAATACGAGCACCAGAGAATGGATTTGTAAAGAGAAATTCTTTGGACAAGGAGGATGACGTACCAAGGACTGAGAGCATATCATTGTTTAGAAGGAGCATCCAACTCCTCCTCATGGAAGGAAAGGATCACAATACTGTTGGAAGACAACGGGGTTGAAGAATTCGTTAAGGACACTATACCACCACCATAAGATGCCCAACAGTTGGCCCGACATACTAAGAATGATATCAAGGCAAAGAGGATTATTCTAGAGGGGGTAAAAGATCATATTATTCCTCATTTCTACGAGAAGAATGTATATGATATGTTCAAAGCCATCTTAGATCTGTTTCAAGGCTACATTGATGTTGGGAAGCTAGCTCTCAAGGAGAAGCTAAGGTGTATCCAGATGAGAGAAGGAGAGCCCATCGTCACATATCTTTGGAAGTTCACTCAGGTTTGAGATGTGATAGGCGTTGTGGGTGTCATTGTACCAGAAAGTGACCTTGTGAGCTTCGCTATACTAGGACTATGACTAATGTGTCATACGCTAGGATGATTCTGCCCTAGTGTTCCCTGCAGCAATTTAATTTTACCTTTCTCTACTGCATAACTCAATTCGATATAATTGTTGAACAACCAAAATTATGTAATGAAGCAATGAACAATATACCATCTAATAGTTCTATTTTATGTAAACAACAATACAAAAAAACCTTTGGCAAGACATTGTATTATTCAATAATGTGCAAAAACCATAAAAGTCAATCTCATACAGTTCGTAGTTTAGTATAGAACATATATGATCCACACATGACAATGGTAGGCTTCTCGTCAACAGATCAATGCCCTAACTAGGGCCCACAATTGAAACATCCTAAGTAAATTCCTCCAGAAAACTTCAGACCTATATTAGACTACTTGCTATGCTTGATCCGAGGGTGCTATAGTCCTCGACCATCCTCTATCTACCAAGTCCGCTTTAGGAATTACTTCGGCCTCCTCTTCTTATCAATGACCTCAACTTAAGCCACAAGAAGATTCTGCTACAAGAATAGACATACACATGATTGGTTCATAGGTATTTCACCATTGTGTGAGTTCAAAGGTCCCTACTCTTAAATGGCCCCAGCGTCGGGGAGTCTCTCTCATCCACAAATTTGAATTTTCCAACATAGAATTGAATGGAAAAACTTTTATTTGAGTGAAATCAATCCACAAACCTTCATATTTTCATTGCTCCCCACAGACAAGTTACAGTGTTTGGGGGTCCCACATAGTATGAATTCCACGGGGTCAACCACACAGCTCCGTTTCTTCTAGCCCAGAGACCCTAGTTTTGCCCATAATTTCCTGAGGTTGCCATAGATAGAACCAATCTTCTTCCTTGTTGATTTGTCAGTTTTGTGACTTCAATTAAGGACTCATCTTCTTTAGAAATGCTACTCCTTGTTGTGCCAGAACAAAAGAAAAATGTGCGTCAACTAAGTTGGAATCTTTCACCACCGAAATTGACAAGAGAGAAAAGGGGTCTTAAAACCTTCAGATCTAATGCTCAAGAAATAAATGAGTTGATCTGCAATTATGATCCCAATTGAATTCAACCCTCTTGTATTTATAAATTTCTTATAGGGGTCTCTTCTTAATCGATTGAGTAAATTTTACTCCAAACCCCAATTTTGTGTTTCTTTGCCTAGCTGCCCCAAACTTTCCCAACATAGGATATTTTGTTGTGTTTCCCTTTATCTAGGACTATAGCCTACAAGGATTGGATAGGCTATTACGTCCTCCATAACCCATTAATTTGGAGAGGACATTATAGTCCCCCCTTCCTGAATTTGCTTGCCCTCAAGCAATTGCAGACTTGGGAGGGTTGCATGAATGGATGTGTGGAGAATAAAGAAGGAAACCTTTGAAATGCTAAAGATATGGGTTCATCAACCAATCAAGTGCAATATACATTGCGTGGTAGTAATGAGTGAAATAATTGCATCATATTTTGTAATGCATGTTGAGCATCTTATCATAAATAAAGCAAAAAGATTGATAGTAGAAGGTGCTACTTATGGGTCACAATTGCTTATGCTTCCTGAAACTTTCATTGGTAGCTATTCTTGAGATTCTAATTTTGGTGTTGTAATGGATAATATCTCTGTTAAGGCTTGGGAGGAGTTTCGTAAATAACATGCTTATGTTATTGATGTACCAAGACCAAAAGCAAAAACAAAAGTGGCTGCAACTATAAAATATAAAATTCTTGTAGTATTAGGTGTGATAGAGGAGCCACAAGGGATAGCTCAGTTGGTTGAGTTCCTATTTATAAGTACCTCGCCTATTGGGAGGTCACGTGGTCAAATCTCCTCGATGCCCTTGGGGTTAGGCCTTGCTAGTTTGGCCGACGGGTAGATCCCTTCGAGTTGATTTACTTGGATTTTCTCGTGGATGTAGTGACCACTCAGTGTCTGTGAACCACCCTAAAAAAAGGTGTGATAGAGGGAGAAAGTTTTACTTTTTGATAGACATAATTCTTTTAGCCTTCCCTTTGATAGTTTAGTGGCATTAATTTGTTTATAGCATAATCACAAGCATTGCAGGTTAAAATAAAGCTAACGCATGCTAGATTTTTTTTTATCACAAAAAAAAACATTGCATGGTAAACTAATTCTAACATGTTTTGGATTTGTTTCTAGCACAAACACAAATATTTCAAGCTTAAGCAAATCTAGCACCTGCTAGATTTTTTTATAACAAAAAAAAACAAGTATTGTAGGGTAAACGAAAAGAACAAACACAAGCATTGTAGGGTAAACCGAAAGAACAAACAAAAACATTGTAGGGTAAAATAAATCTAGCGCATGTTAGATTTGTTTCTAGTGAAATCAAAAGCATTGTAGGGCTAGAGACAAATTTAGCATGTGCTTGATTTGTTTCTAGCACGAAAAAAACATTGCAGGGTAAAACGAGTCTAGCATGTGTTAGGTTTGTAGGGTAAAATAAATGTAGCACATGTTAGATTTGTTTCTAATAAAATCAAAAGCATTGTAGGGCTAGAGACAAATTTAGCATGTGCTTGATTTGTTTCTAGCACAAAAAAAACATTGTAGGTAAAACAAGTCTAGCATGTGTTAGGTTTGTTTCCAACACAAACACGCACATTGCAAACTAAAAAATCTAACATGTGTTATATTTCCTTATAGCAGAAACACATGAATTGCAGGTTAAAAAAAATCTAGTGCATGTTAGATTTGTTTCCAACACAAACACAAGCATTGCAAAGTGAAACAAATGTAGTGTGTGTTAGATTTGTTTTTAGCACAAATAAAAACATTGCAAGGTAAAACAAATCTAACGTGCGTTAGATTTGTTTCTAGCACAAGCACAAGCATTACATGACATTGCTCTTGTGTTTTCCTGACACTATTTTTTTACTCTACAATGCTTCTGTTTCTGCTAGAAACAAAGGTAAAATAAATGTAGTGCAAGGAAAAACACAAGAACATTGTTGGGTAAAAAAAAACACAAGCACAAGCATCGCAGGGTAAACAAATCTAGCGCATGTTAGCTTTGTTTCTAGTACAAACACCAAAATTGCAAGTAAACCAAATATAACATGTGATATATTTCATTGTAGCATAAACATAAGCATCACAAGGTAAAACGAATTTTAGTAAAAACACAAACACATGCATTGCAAGGTAAAACAAAACTAGTGTGCCCTAGATTTGTTTCTAGCACAAGCACAAGCATTACACGACATTGCTCGTGTTTTCCTGACACTATATTTTTTTACTCTACAATGCTTCTGTTTCTGCTAGAAACAAAGGTAAAATAAATGTAGTGCAAGGAAAAACACAAGAACATTGTTGGATAAAAAAAAAGCACAAACACAAGCATTGCAGGGTAAACAAATCTAGCGCATGTTAGATTTGTTTCCAGTACAAACACCAAAATTGCAAGTAAAAAAAATATAACATGTGCTATATTTCCTTGTAGCATAAACATAAGCATTACAAGGTAAAACGAATTTTAGTAAAAACACAAACACATGCATTGCAAGGTAAAACAAAACAAGTGTGCCCTAGATTTCCTTCTGGCAAAAACTCAAGCATTGTATGGTAAACCAAATCTAGCGCATGTTAGATTCTTTTTTTTTCCAAGGAAAAATTTGTAATTTTCATTTATGAGAGAAAATTACATGTTGTATCAGCAGCATAGTCATCTATGCATAATTCAAAGTTCATTTTTTTTCCAAGGAAAAATTTGTAATTTTCATTTATGAGAGAAAATTACATGTTGTATCAGTAGCATAATCATCTATGCATAATTAAAAACTCACTTACTGTCATATAGTTCAGATGTTCATAAATAACCTTTAGTAACAATATTGTGCATATAAAAAAAATATCTACATAATCACATGTGAAAAATAAAAATCGGCCAAATGCCCTGACAAAAATATAGCCAAAATCGACAGCCTGGTTAGACTGCCCCCTGACCCTCCACATCCTCTATGAAGGGTTGATGGAAATAATGATACTCGTTCTGTCCATCCTGTTCGATAATGAACTAGTGACCCCAGTCTAGCTGTGATGCTTCTTCGAATAGTTGATCAACGACTTGGTTCCTTTGCCTGTAAATGTGAGCAACAATAATGGAATCAAAAATGATTTTAGCGCCATAACCTCATTCAACAAAGCTTTAAGAGTATGAACATGACATCGGGCTTCATTGTTGACCCAGTTAATAATAATTTTGGAATCCCCAAATATCTGAATCCCGTTGCAACTCTTCTCTCGGGTGAAGGTAAGGAGTCTGAGACTGTTGTGTTCGGCATAGTTGTTTGTAGCTGGGCCTAATCCCATTTTAATCTTATAGTAGTGAGTATTGAAAAGATAGAGAGTAGCCCCCCCTCCATAGCCATGGATGTTTGATGCCCCATCGAAATAGGCCCATGGGTAGGATTTGTCAATAGCCACTGGTATGAGTATTTTGCCTTGAGCTTTGGGCTCATCGTTTGGAATTGAGAGGAAAAACATCACTATAATGTTACTTATGCGAGGTCATTTTATCACATCACTTTGAAAGATAGACTGATTATAGGCCAACCATGTGCCCCAAGATATCAAGAGGGGGAGATTACGATCTTTTAGGGAGACAGTTGATTGCCACCAATTTGACCAAGCCTCGGAGACAAAGTTTCCATGCTAATTATATGAGATGCCCAGAGCAGCTGTGGTAAGTTGCTAGATCATTTTTCTAGTTGGGTAGGTGAGGAAGAGGTGATCTGCATCCTCAGGCTAAGTTTTTCAAAGACAACATCTGGAGGGGCCATGGATGGATCTCCTGATGAGGTTGTCCTCCGTCGGAGCGTAGTTGCTGAGTATGCACCACATGAAAAGTTTGGCCTTTGGTGGTGCCTTCAGCTTCCAAAGGTGTCTCCACCACCACATTCTATTATGGGGTTCAAGTTCTGTGCATAGGGATACATACCCTTCCTTAGGTGAGTATCTTCCATGTTGGCGAAAAGTCAGGTCTCGCGGGCAAGACCCAGGTTCAAGAGTTTTGGCCAACAAGGGGTCCGGAGTAGTCTAGGAACACGCCGACATTTTCACCCTGCTCTGGAAGAGCAGTGCGTCTCACCCGAGGCGTGCCGCGACAACATGAATAAGGGGATGAGATCACTAGTAAGGAATAAACCCACAACCAAAGAAGGAAAGTGCATCCATTACATATATCAAATTACACATGCAAGATCATTAATTTAAGTATTCAGACAGTCGCAACTTAAAATTTTTAAATCAGTGTAAACACATCAGAACGCATGAAAAACACATTGAGACAGCAATCCTTCCTTATATTATTCTTCTGGCTGAATACATAATTACATAGCTTTCTTCTCTGATAATTCACAAGTCGGATACAGATAGGTATGAGAATAGAAAGGAAGAACATAGAAAGTAAGAACCCATAGGAAGAACAGGTCTGATTCTTCTGCGGCTGCTCTGCGCATCCTTCCTCAGGTCTTGATCCTCGTGACTTCTCTCGCATCCATTCAACCCTTAACAATAACAACAACCTTCTTCAGCCGGGTGATCGCCTTTTATTCACCCGCTCCTCGCGACTGGCGGCTTCTCTGTGTCTTCACTTTGGCTTTTCCCGACTTCTCTTCTGATGTCTGCGTGTTCTACTTTCTGTTTTCTGCTGTATTTCTTTCATCTGTACTTATCTCTGTTCGATCTTCCAGTTATCAAATGCTTCCGCGCCACCTTGGTAGCTCCGCAACTCCTGGTCGCTGCGGCGCGGTCACGTTAGCTATGTTTATTTATTCCACAACTCAAAAAGAGTCAAAGTTCAAAATGTCTTGGCCAAAAGTTCAAAACTTAAACAAAAACAAGGGCCCCAACAGGCCCCGACCACAATTCTTTGACTCGTCCGCGAGTCAATCACAAATGACAGTTTCTATTTCCATTCCGATGCTGGCTTCCGTGCCCTGCTCTGCTGTTCCTTCTTCCGCCACCCTTTCCTGCTGCACTCCGCCATCCGGTTGGCCAAACAAGGGCCCCAACTCCAGGACCCGGCGGAGTGTTGAATCTCTCAGCTCTGTGAAGGTCGCCACTGCTTGCTGCCATTCCTGCATAAGCAGGTCGGCGTCTTGAGAGATGCGGTTAGCGGCGGCTTCGTCAATGGGCGTCGGGGCAGCCCCGAACAGGGTGGCGAGCTGGGCTTCTGCCTTGGCATCCAGCTGGTGCATAGCGTCAGCATGGGTGCGAAGGGGAGGATGGATCTCCCAGATGACATGCTTGGCCGCTACTGACTCGGCCTCAGTCTGCTGCATGTGAAGCTCCAGCTCATCCGACTGGGTGTAGAGCTGATCTAACCTGGCAGGGTCCGTGGTCGCCTGAATGTCCCCGGAAATCTGTTGCAGCTGGGCAGCAATGGGCTGCGTCTTGACCGTTAGCATGAGGGAGCATTCCTGTAAACTTCTCAGAAGGGAAGCAACTGCGGCTGTAGTGGAATGCAGAGTGGCTTGCATACTGACTGCCTGCGTCTGTTTTGCAGTCACCTGTCCTGAATGGTCCCTGGGTGGTTCTGGAAGGGTAGGCCGTGCGGCTAACGCCGCTTGTAACTCCTGGTTCTCCCTGCAAACAATAGTGAAAACTTCCCTGAGGTGATGAGCCTGTAGGGCGATAGAGTCCTCCTCGATTTTGGTGGGAAGTGGAGCATGGTGAGCCCGTGCAGCGGGCCATACGCTAGAGAAGGCTTGGATAGCAACGTTGACTTGCTCTTCGAGGTAGGTCTTCCCCTGCAGCAACTGATTGCGCTGTTCAGTAAGCGCCGTGATCTGATTCTGCTGCTCTGTGCACCTCTGCTGTAGCTCGGTGTGAATCTGCTCGGCTTTGAGGGCCGCCCGCTGAATGAGCAGGTACAACTGTGCTGGACTCAAATGTGCTGCATTTGGTGTGATGGGTGCACCCTGCTCTGGCGTCTGTTCCTGCGAAGATTGGCCCATGGCCGCTGCTCGGCCGGAAGTCTCTGGAGGATGGACCGGCGTCTGCTGCTGCACCGAAGTGGCCATATCAAGCTCCGGCCGGTCCTACTGCGTGGTCTGCTCTGTGGAAGGGGCGACCAAATCAGCCCCAACTGTGGCTGGATGGACAGATATAGTTGTAAGAGAATCCCGGGATGTGGCCACAGGGTCAACAGGTGGTACCACGGCTGCAGTACTGGAGGTGACCTCCGCCCCGTGGTCACCGCCGAAAAGTTCCCGGATCAAAGAATCTGACACAGTTGCTGAGGAATTGGACGGATTGGGGGAGGTGGCATGTGGTCGGCTGGTGGAGGGGACGGTAGATGGAGTGAACGAGGTGTGAGGGAGACGAAGGTTGAGGAAATCTGCTAGATCAATCAGTGGTTCCTCCGGAATCAAAGTTGTTGTGGGCGGTGTGGCTGGTGGATCATCCTCTGTAAGATCCACCACGGGATCTGTGGCCGTAGTGCGGGCCCTCTTGGATGGAGGTGGGTCGGCGGAATCGGGTTCGGGGCCCGGTTCACCCATTGTCGTGATGAGGGGGGTGGCAGAAGTGAACAGGGTAGTGGGAATGGGGGAAGTGAGGGGGGCGGTGTTGGAGAGACCACGGGACCGATTAATACGAAATTCAGTAAAAGAAGGAAATATAGGGGCACCACTGGAAACAACCTGGGTTGCCACGTTGAGTCGCCGTGCCTGATCATTGAAGTGCTCGACGATAGGGACCAGCGATTCCGGCAGGTCCGCTGCGGTCCCAGCTGCATCTGGGGTTGTCTTCGCCGCAACTTGTGAAGATCCCCCTGCGCTGGTCGCGGCAGGCTGCTGTGCGGCCCTCATCCCCTCAAAATTGTAGCGGATGACTCCGTCGCGGACGTGCTGGGCAACCCCCGGCCACGCAGAGACCTCCCTGTGGAAAACATTGTCATTCAGCTGGAAGCGAAGGGGCGCCATATGAAAAGTGTGGTGCGGTACGCAAGTCGGCCGAATGAAAGTGTGGTTGTGGCTGACGCCAAACCACACCTGTTCGCTGTATTCATCCAACAGGTGCTGAGGCACCCGTTGCTGGTAAGTGACCACATCGACCATCATCCCATACCGTTCGCGGAATGCCGCTGCGTTCACCTGCTTGCTGCTGGGGTCCCTGGACAACTGCCAGGGGGAATATCTCATCGCGAGCGGCTGGCTCACGGTGATCTCCGCCGGTGTCCGTATCGGGGGAAGATGCCATTTCCACATGGCGAACGCTAAGAGCAAGTACCCATAGATGAAGCTGGTAGTCCGCTTGTAATTGTCTTCGCAAGCCGCGAAGAGTTCCTTCAACACAAACGAGCTCCAATTCAACTTCGCTCCCTGGACGCAGTGCTCTGCAATGGAAATTGTGTCCAGAGTGCACTCTCCCTTTGTGTAGTGGCGCATGGTCTTGCTAGCGATCAGGTAGCAAGCGAACCGGATTTCTGGTACATTTATCAAATCGATCTTGGCACCTTTGCCACCCCGGCGAGTGCCATACTTGGTGTAGAGGTCTGCATCAGCCGACTTCCGGGCGCGCTTGGAGGATGTCTGGCCCGCAGAGGAGACATCTGAACCAGTTTGAGATAGCCCTGTAAGCCGATTAATGTCTGCTGCATGTATTGGAATTTCTTCGTTAAGCCACAGGGACCCGTTCTGCACCCGACTGAGGAGGAACCGGGTACATTGCAGAACTGGTCCAGTGGTGCCGAAGACGGGAAGATTCCTCAAATTCATCAAAGTCGACTGCTGTAGGCCCCGGAATTCTTCCCGCATTCGACTGTTAGAGCTGCTCCCGGGCGTGTAATGGTGTTCCATGAATGTCTGCCAATGGAGGTGAGGAAACTCGGCCGGGTCGGACAAGTTGGCGTCCATACAGGGTGCATTGTCATACTTGCCGACCAGCGACTCTACTCGGTGAATTCTGCTATCTAATGCTGGTTCAGGAACTGAGAGAAGAGCTCTCGGCATCTTGGCGCGTCTCTGATAGACTTGGACGATTCTTCTGTAACTTCCTGCGAGGTGCTGAGTGCTCTGAGACTGCGAATGCTCCGGAATCGCTGCAACTTCCAAATTGAACTGGTCCGTCATCTTTGGGCTGATAGCCTTCATGCAAATTGGGCCATCTGCTGGCACGCGCGGAGTTGATGAGACTCCATAACGGCAATTAATTCTTGCTATCTTTCTTGCCTGCGATAATCGTGCGATCGATCGCAGGCCTGTGTGTAATCTGACAGTTGCTGACGGAGTCATGGGGAGATGGGCGGACTCGACGGCGGAGGGAACTGCGGTTGATGGTAAATGATTACGGTATGATTACTGTCCATTTAAGGGAATTTATGACCAAATCTGAGCTATCCTACGGACTGACAAAAGGACTGACGGAAATGACCTGGACTGACACTGGCACGAGGATGGATCCTCCGTGCACGACACGCTAGACTAGCGCGGTGACATGCTGGACTGGCACTGCGACACCCTGGATTGGCCAGCCCCGACCACAATTGGTTGCGGTATGGGTACCGCAACTGACGGTTTATCTGACTGATTGCAAAGGAACGGAAAAGACTACCTACGCTCGTCCCAGTTGCGGGAGAGTTATTCAACTACGCTACTCTACGGGTTCTCTCGGTTGCGAGAGTTATTAATGAAAAGTGAAAAGGTACCTACTCCTGGTAGGGCTTTAGGCGTGCGCCATTCACCCATCCCGGAAGAACTGTGCCGTCCAGTTGTGCCAACCGAACGGCTTCTGAGTCACGGATCTCGATGACAAATTACGGTCCCAGCCAATGCATCTGGAGCTTGCCTGGAAACTTCTGGAACCGGCTGTCGTATAAGAGAACTTTGCCGCCAACTTAGAAAGCTTTAGTTTTGATGTGGCGTTCGTGCCATGCTTTCTGTCTGGCCTTCTGAACCTTCTGGTGGAATTCCACAAGAAATCGGGCCTCGTCCAGCTCCTGTAGCTCCTGGAGACGTTCCCTCAGTGACGCTTCTTCTGAGAAGTGAAGGGACGTTGCGATCAAAAGGCTGGGTACGGTGAACTCGGCGGGAATCACCGCTTCCCGGCCATACACCAGCTGGAATGGCGTCTGGTTGGTCAAGCATTTTACCGTGGTCCGGTAAGCCCATAGTGTCGCGGGTAGCCGCTCATCCCAATCGTCCCGCTGAGCGTTGCAAATTTTAGTCAAGCCCTTTTCAAGAATCTTATTGAAGGCTTCCACCGTACCATTGGCCTGTGGGTGGTATGGGCTGCTTTTATGATGTTGAATCATAAATGTGTCCAGTAGTGACTTGACCGTGGCATTAATGAAATGCGTACCCTGATCGCTGGTTAAGCTCCGTGGGCAGCCAAAGCGGCTGATGATGTGTTCAAAGATGAACCGAGCAGCGGTCTCTGCCGAGTAGTCGCGTACCGCTGCTGCCTCAGCCCACCGTGTGAGGTAATCCGTCGCGGTAATGATGTACCGGGCTTTGGAATGGCGAGCGATTGGTGCGATGGGGCCTACGAAATCAACAACCCACTTCTCAAATGGCCGCAACACATGCACCGGGTGTAGCGGAAGCTCGTCCCTGTGCGAAGGCCTTCCCGTCCTCTGGCACACGTCGCAACGTTTCACATAGGCCTTACAGTCTGCATGTACCGTCGGCCACCATAGTCCAGCTTGAAGCACCTTCCTTGCGGTGGGTTTAGCACCCACGTGTCCTCCTGCAACACCGCTATGACATTCCCACATCACAGCTTCCCGCTCGTGGTCAAGAACACACCTGCGCAACACCTCATCTAGGCCCAGTTTGTACAGCTGCCCTGCGATCAATTGATAATCGGCCGCCCGGACAACCAAGTGGCGTTTCTGAAGAGGGGTGTAATCCTCAGGGCACTGTCCCGTGGTCAGATACGTGGCAATGTCAGCCAGGTAGTCTGGAACTGCTTCAACTCGGAATAGGTCAGCATCCGGGAGCTGATCGTCCAACGGACCTTCATTCTCTCCCGTCTCTAGCCTGGATAAGTGATCGGGACCAACGTTCAACCTGCCAGGCTTGAAAATCACCTCAAACGTGAACTCCTGAAAAAGTAAAAGCCATCGACAAATTCTTCCTTCCAACACAGGCTTATTGACCAGATATTTTAATGCCGAATGGTCCGTGAAAAATGTAAATTTGCCGCCCAGAAGGTAGTGGCGGAACTTCTGGAGAGAGTACACCATCGCCAACGCCTCCCGTTCGGTCGTGGTGTAATTCTTCTCCACATTCGATAACCGTTGGCTGGCAAAGTATACTGGGTGGTCAACTGTCGTTTCCCCGGGTTGCGCCAATACATCGCCAAGTGCAATCCCGGACGCATCAATGTGCACATGGAACTGCTTATCCCAGTTGGGATGAACAAGTATGGGTGCCGTCGCCAACTTCTCCTTCAATGTGTCGAGTGCCTTCCTGCACTCCGCCGTCCACTCAAATGCTTCTGACTTCCGCAACAGTTTCTCCAGAGGGGCAGTGATTTTGGCGTAGTTGCGGATAAACCGCCTGTAGTATCCTGTGTGCCCTAGCAGTGCCCGCAACTGCTTCACGTTCTCGGGGGCCTCCATGTGGACAATGACCGCGACCTTGGCGGGATCAACGCAGACCCCTTGCTTACACACCACGTGACCCAAGAGTGTGCCGAATGGTACTGCAAAAATACATTTCTTCAAGTTCAAGGAAATCTGCAGCTGGCGACACCGGTCGAACATAACACGCAACAGGGAGGCGTGTTTCTTCAGCAGGCTGTAAACAGTCCAGTCGTCCATATAGACTTCCAGGAACTTGTGAATGTACTCCCGGAAAGCAGCAATGACAATCCGGGAAAACATAGCCGGTGCGTTCTTCAGACCAAACGGCATAACGTGGTATGCGAATGATCCCCATTCAGTGGTGAATGTCGTCTTTGCTTTGTCTTCCTCGGCGATGCGCACCTGATGGTAGCCCGAAAACCCATCAGTGAAGGAATAAGCTTCGTTTCCCGCGACATGATCTAGAACTTCGTCGCTGAAGGGAGTGGGAAACGGATCATGAATACAAGCATTATTCAAACTCCGATAATCTACGCAGACACGGATTTCCGCTTTGTCCTTCTTGTTCTGGATGACAATGGGACTTACCCACTCGGCTTCTTCTACTGGAAAGATGAGACCCGCAGCCAGCATCTTGTCGATCTCCATCTTGACCTTCTCTTTGATACGTGGATTCAACCGGTAGGGTCGGTGCTTCACCGGCCTGGCTCCTGGTTTCAGTGTGATGCGCATCTCGCCCAGATCCCCCTTGATCCCTTTCAGATCCGCAACCGTTGACGGAAATAAATCTTCATACTCCCGGAGGAGGCTGAAAATTTCTCTTGTCGTCTCCTCGTCCCAATAATCTCCCACCGTTGCCAGCTTAGGTTTCTCCTCCGTTCCAATGTTCAGCTTCTTTGTCTTTAGGGGCTGCAAATGGACTCCTTCTGTCGTCGGCTCGTCACGGACGCTCCGCTTGCCCTCCTTTTCGTCAAAATAGAGATGCCTAAGGCCCTCTAAACTATCGTCCTCCGGATCGCCGTCAATCCGTTGGCAAACCAATTCGCGCTTGACCCCGGAGCGTGACGCCACCGGTCCCTCATCGGGCTCAGGATGGCGGAAAAACAGAACCTCCTTGACGGCTTGTAGGGCCTGAGATTCCTGCACCGTCTCCCCTTCGAACGAGAAGCTCTGGACGAACTTTTTCGCGACTGCTTGCCAAGAGCGGGTTCCCCGTTTCCGCTCTTCCTCCAGGTACCAGGCCTGGGGAATTGTACCGAGGGAGTGGACAAACCTGTGGACCCACAACTCCTCAGGGTAGCTGGCGCTACGCCACTGTTCCTCGCACGCCCGCAAATGCTGTCGTGGGTCGGAAGCTCCATCATGTTTAAGTGTAATGCAGGGCCCTTCATCCTCTTTGAAGCGTGCTCGTAGTGCCTCCACCACACGCTCCCATCGCAACAGAGTGTTGCGGTGATTGTTCCACCATCGTCCTGATGTTGACTTCAAGGCCACATCCAAAAGTGGTATCCGGCTTTCCTCTGGGACCCGGTCTTCCACCTTGGCAATAAAAGTATTCACTGCTTGCATGTTTGATAAAGTGGGGTATCCACGGATCTCAGTCCCAACCCACTGGACCTGAGCGATGGCGGCACATCTCCGCGTGGTGGTCTCATACCCCCCTTGCTGCCAGTCTTCCCACGCAAGCTCGGATCCGAGCTCCGAGCTCTGCACGCTCCGCCAACTGATAGACCCTGTTGCGATCGGGTTGATATAATCATCCCGCTTCCCTGCAGTCATCTGATAGAGATGGTCCATCATCTGAGCATCCTCCCGACTGTCCACCGGTTCTGTGTATTGCGGACCCTAATACAGGTCGAGAGGCTGAGTGACCCGTACCTCCCCATCCTCAAAAATCATCAGCTCCTTTTTGAGGTCAATGATGGCATAATTCTCAAAAGCCCAATCAATTCCAAGTAAAGCAGGGTAGGGATCCTTGTCGCCCATGATATCGATAACCTCGAAATCGGCGTACGTCTTCACGCCCGCCACGTCGACCTCGACTCCTTCGAGTCGGCCGATTGGCAAAATGCAGTACTGGTTTTCCATCCTGAGTTGGATTGGGGAATAGACAAGCCGTGGCTTTCCAAGAGCCTCCCATGTCTTTCGTGGCAGTATGTTGACGTCGGACCCCAAATCCAACATGGTGTCGCTGATTTGGAAACCTGCGACCTGCGTGTTAAGCGAGAACTCTTTGCCTGTTCGTTGCTTGTTCCGCTTGACCCGTTGCACGTATTGAGGGACGTATTGAGGGCTAGCGTCCGCTGGACCACGATCTTCTACGCGCCCCTCCAGTGCTCCGTCCAAAACATGCTTGAGCTGCTGTCGCAGCACAGCGTCATCAACGATCCTGAGAAATAGCCGGAGCCAATCCTCGACCATAGTGTCTGTAACATTCTTCGCTCCGGATTCTGACTGCCTGGGTTCCTCCAACCTTCCCTCGTTGCGCAACTGGGCGAATGCCACAACCGCCTCCTGGAAATACTTCTTCTGGACTTCGGGCCTGATCAATTTCTTTGGGGATGCCGGCCGAACCGCTCGTGCTGGCTCCTTCACGTGGGCATCCTCGCCCGTCTTCTTTCCGCCTCTTATTATTATCGCAACATTCTGCATGTCAGGGGTTGTGGCCCCTCACGGTTCTGAGCCTATCAGATTCGTGCCCCTCTGCCTCGCCCGCTCTTCCCACTTCTTGATGAGTTCCGGACAGTCCTCAGTAGCATGGGCGTTGACCTGGCACTGGGAACACCAGGGTCGTCACGGAAGGGGACATTCTCGAGCCACATGACCCTCCTGGTCACAGTTGTAGCATTTTACCGGACCGCATCCGCCTGTTCTACCTCCCCGCATGCCTCCACCTCTTCCCCTTGGGGCCTCGTTCACCCTGTACGAGGGACGATCCAATCGATCCGCAAGAGCGTCGAGCGCCCTGCACTGCTCAGTGTTGTGGGTCGTAGACGCACAGAATTCGCAGTATACATTATTCGGCACTGTGGAGTACTTCTGTAATATTGGGCACATCCGCGGAGGATGCCCCAGTGTCCGGAAAATCTCACAGTACTCTGTGGTGGAGGACCCCGGTTGCGGTGGGAACCCCGCAAAGGTCGGTTGCGGCTGGTAGAATCCCAGCGGGTTCATCGCCGCGCCACCCCCTGGTGGTGGACCCCCCTGAATTGCTACAACTGAGGGTCCAACCCCTGTGCCGTGCAACCGAGGACACTCGGTGGCGACGTGTCCCTCGACCAGGCAGTGAGTACACCAAACGTTTGGTCGCGCTGGCTGAATTTCCTTGAGCTTTTCAGTCAAGCTGGCAATCTGGTGCTGCAACCCTATCAGAGAAGGGTCTTGCGGGGCCAGCCCCCCCTGTATTCCTGGGGGTATCCCGCCATGGCTTCAATCTTCATGGCCTGCTCCAAAGCATCCTGCAGATTATCAATCTTCTGCTGAGTGAGAGGGGTTCGTGTCAAGGGAAGCAGAGCCTTGATGAACCAGTCCCTCTGGTGGTTTGGATCGATCGGGTAGCTGAGTTTCCTGATCGCGTCCTTGAATCGCCGCATCAACTCCCATGCGGTCTCACCTTCCTTCTGCTTAATTTCCCACAGCTCGGACAGGCCCTGCTGGTCTGTCTGGGGAAGCTTGAATTCGCGGACAAAATCCCACTTCACGTCCGCAATTACAGGGTTAGGGTGCGCCTCGGACCACTTGATGAACCAACGCAGAGCTCTCTCTCTGAGCGTGGTTTGAAACTCTATTAACTTCCCTGCATCCGGCGTCTGTCGAGCCCTCCAGATGGCTTCGCACAGATACCAGTGTTGTTCTACGTCGTCATTTCCCCGGCCAGAGAACTCTGGGTACCGGGTGAAAGATCCAGCCATGTATACTTGCGGAGAATTAACCAGGATAAAACCTTCGGGTCCTGGTTGCGTAACGGTCCCACTAGGGAAAATACTACTACTAGTAACGCTGCTGCTCCTGGGCGTTACCGACGCCGCTGAACTACTATATGACTGACTTAATGCTTGTAACTGAATAAAAATATTTCTTAAAGGTTGATAAAGTACCAGCGGAAGGTCGGGATCCTGGCCATGCGGGAAGTGGGACGTAGGGCTGCCTGGAGGGGTGGGTGCCGTCTGGTCCTGGAACATCTACTGCATTACGTCGTGCCATTCGTCATCGGAGCTTTCTTCGGGCTGCATCTTTCCATTATCTTCGCTAGTCGTTACTTCGCTTTCTTGCGTCGCTGGGCTCCCATGCACCCACTGTACATCTGCTACCGTCCCGTCTCCTGTTCGGGTATCCAAACCCATGGTTCTTGTCCTCTGAGGCGCCTCCTTCTGATTCTTCCTCTCGATCTCCCTTCTCTTCAAATCTCTCATTACCCTTCTTCGCCACCTATCGGCGATCTGTGCCCGCCGATGCGCACGTGACTCCCGCAACTTGCATGCGGCCTCAACGTCCATCCCCCGCTCCCCACTCTTATAGTCTACACAGCATCGGTCCCCTCAATCCTTCCCCCAGTATGGGTGGTTTACGCTTCCATACTCGTTTTGTGGAATTCAATCAACCCTTCGTCCACCATCAGGGCTTTGATCCACAGCGGAATCTCCTTCAACAGCTTCCCCCTCAGCCCTGAGTGAAAAACAGCCTCGGCCTTCGAGAAGGATTGGTAACACTCGGCGGCAAACTCCACAGCGTATCCTTCCAACGTGGTCCTCACCCAAAAATCCACTGCGCGGGTTAGTTCAGTATCTACCCGATGCAGTGCTACCAGGTCTTCGTGCGCCCACCTGCGGTTTATCTTCCGCAAGCCTTCTTGGGGCACCGTCGCTCGTAACCTCCGCAACCAGTTGTAAAGGTCCGTAGGGAACCTTCCCCAGAAAATTTCGTACGTATCACTAGTTGAGTCAGAGAAGAGAACAAGCTCCCTGATCGCCGCCTCCCTTTTCTTAATCAGCTCCGCTTGCTGAGTAATGAAGTGGTCAAGATGATCATCCCACCAATGCCGTATTGCTCCTTCAAAAATCCTCGAGACCATGATCTAGATCCCCTCAGAACATGTAGGTCCCGGCAACAGAACCATTTGTTGGCGAAAAGTCAGGTCTCGCGGGCAAGACCCAGGTTCAAGAGTTGTGGCCAACAAGGGGTCCGGAGTAGTCTAGGAACACGCCGGCATTTTCACCCTGCTCTGGAAGAGCAGTGCGTCTCACCCGAGGCGTGCCGCGACCACATGCATAAGGGGATGAGATCACTGGTAAGGAATAAACCCGCAACCAAAGAAGGAAAGTGCATCCATTACATATATCAAATTACACATGCAAGATCATTACTTTAAGTATTCTGACAGTCGCAACTTAAAATTTTTAAATCAGTGTAAACACATCAGAACACATGAACAACACATTGAGACAGCAATCCTTCCTTATATTATTCTTCTGGCCGAATACATAATTACATAGCTTTCTTCTCTGATAACTCACAAGTCGGATACAGATAGGTATGAGAACAGAAAGGAAGAACATAGAAAGTAAGAACCCATAGGAAGAACAGGTCTGATTCTTCTGTGGCTGCTCTGCGCATCCTTCCTCAGGTCTTGATCCTCGCGACTTCTCTCACATCCATTCAACCCTCAACAATAACAACAACCTTCTTCATCCGGGTGATCGCCTTTTATTCACCCGCTCCTCGCGACTGGCGACTTCTCTGTGTCTTCACTTTGGCTTTTCCCGACTTCTCTTCTGATGTCTGCGTGTTCTACTTTCTGTTTTCTGCTATATTTCTTTCATCTGTACTTATCTCTGTTCTATCTTCCAGTTATCAAATGCTTCCGCGCCACCTTGGTAGCTCCGCAACTCCTGGTCGCTGCGGCGCGGTCGCATTAGCTATGTGTATTTATTCCGCAACTCAAAAAGAGTCAAAGTTCAAAATGTCTTGGCCAAAAGTTCAAAACTTAAACAAAAACAAGGGCCCCAACATGCCCCTAGGAGATAAAGCCCATAAAATTTCATCCTCCCTCTTAGTAATTTTGATAATGGTGGCACAGAGGGCCCTGAGATAATTGTTCCAAATCAGATTCCATATATTTGGGATGTTGAGATCCTGTGCCGATTTCCAGGCCTGTTTGATTCAAGAGGAATTAGCTCTGTCAGCAATTTGTGATATGGTTTGAATTCCTGAGTCCATCAAGTGTTGTCTAATGGCCAAGGGTAATTGGTACATCTGACCACATCTAGACCAAGCATCCACTCCAATCTTGACTTTTTCTCCAGACCCAATGCTCCAAGCAAGGCCTTTCTTGATGATGTGAATGGATCTGGTGATGGCTCGCCAGATAATGGAGGATCCTGGAATGTATGAGGTGGGGCCTCTGATCCAATCAAGGGTAATCCGAGGAGCAATTTATTTGAAATAATTTACCTCTTGCTAGAGGTTGCTAGCATTGAGTAGATGCCACCCCATTTTGGCAGCCAAAGTTCTGGCAAAGCGATTAAGATCTTTTAGCCCCTAGCCACCCTAGCTTTTGGGTTTGGCAATCCTCTTCCATCCTATTCATGAAAATTTCCTGCCTTCAATTGTTCCCCTCCAAAGGAATATTCTACAAATTTGTTTTATTCTGGCCGTCACTCCTTTGGGAATCCATGCCAGTGCCATCCAGTGTACAGGAATTGCCTCCAACACTGATTTTATTAGAACTAATTGCCTTGCTTTGGAGAGCCATCTCTACTACCAAATGTTTACTCTCCTCTTGAATTTTGCAATTAACCAATTCCAATTAGTGATGCGGTAGTTATTTGGCTTTAGACATCACTCGATATATTTAATGCCATCCTCTAATTCCCTGCAACCAAAATGAAAATGGGCGAGGGCATGTCTGCATTCCTGCTTAGATCACTTCACCAATATGATAGTAGATTTACTATGATTAGGGTCCATACTTGTGGCCTTACAAAAAACCTCAAGAATATTTTTGAAGTTGTTGGTGTCTTGGATGGATCCATCAAGAAAAATAAGTACATCTACAAATAAGAGATGGGTTAGATGTATAAATTCAGATACCTTTAATAGTCCCATCGGCCTTGGCCTTTGTCAAAAGTTTGGTTAGTCCTTCCATGATTAATAAAAATAGCAACGAGGATAATGGGAAGCCTTGACGAAGCCCTCTACCTGCATGAAAAAATTCAAAAGACGCTCCATTGATGATTTGGCTGAAGGAGGCATTTGTGATGCATCCCATGATCCAATTGATGAAGGAGTGGTGGAAGCTAGTTTGGAGAAGGTTGAGCTCAATCTAGGTCCAACATGTGCAATCAAAAGCCTTTGCGAGGTCAATCTTGAGGATGGTGCTTTTAGGACTTTTGAGCTTGATAGAGTGCAAGGCTTCCTGCGCAGTACTTATGGATTCATGAATTTGTCTCTGGTTAAGGAAGGAAAATTGTTCTTTGGATATGTGCAAAGATAATATGGGCTTGATGCGATTGGCAATGATCTAGGATATGATCTTGTAGATACATTTGCAGAGGAATATGGGCCGCTAGTTATTAAATGTTAAGGGTTTATCAATCTCAGGTATGAGGGCTATGAAAGTAGCGTTGAATCCATCATAAATACGACCAATCGTCCGGTTCTCTTCTATGACTTGTAGGAGGTCCCTCTCAATGTCTTCAAATAAAGTGAGGTAGAATTCAATGGGCTAGCCGTCCGGACCAGGGCTCTTCTCCGACTTAAACCATTTTAATACCACTTCAAATTCCCCTAAAGTAACAGGGGCATTTAAGTTTTCAATATCATATTCCTCCACATATCTGTGCATGGTCCTGGCTATCTAAAGTGCTTTTGATATGTTGGCAGCTCTGGGGTCACTGTAGAGATGGGAGATATGTCTAATACCCATATCAACAAGTTGAGCATGGTTATTGGCCACCCTTCTAGCCTGGTCCTTCAGTTCCCATATTGTGTTGATACTCTTTTTGCCTTTTGCACATTGGTGGAAGAGTAGTGTTGTCATCTCCCGCCTTGAGCCAGATTTCCATGCTTTTGAGCCTCCATGTTTCCTCCTGTTGCCTTAACAATTTGGCTTTCTCCATTTCAAATTGAATGAGGTGGTCCTTGGCCTCAGTGCACTGAAAGTCGAGGAAGTCCGATCCCAGCAAGCTCCCTATCTCAGTCTCAATCTTATTCAGAGTTGCTTCACCCTGTCTTTTCTTCTCTCTAGCCCATTTTATTGTAATGCCTTTTAATCTGGTCATGCTGTTGTAGAAGACACGGGCCGACTCTGAGTTAGGCATTTGAACATAGTGAGTCTAGGAGCTTTTAAATTTTTTGTGGGTGCACACTAGATTTTTTTCTAGCACAAATACAAGCATGGAAAGGTCAAACAAAATAAATCTTAGCTCATGCTAGGTTTGCTTCTAGCACAAACGCAAACACAAAAATTGTAAGGTAAAACAAATCTATTATAAGGAGAAGCATAAAAACAGCACTGTAGGGTAAAACAAATCTAGTGTAAGACAAAAGACAAAAGCATTGCAAGGTAAAACAAAAGTGCAAACAAAAGAATTATAGGGTAAAATAAATATAGCGCACGGTACATTTGTTTCTAGTATAAATGAAAACATTATAGGATATGACATATATAACATGTGATAGAGTTGTTTCTATCATAAACACCAACATTTCAAAGTAAAAAAAATCTAACGTGCAATAGATTTTCTTCTAGTATAAACACACGCATTGCAAGGTAAAACAAATCTAACACAATGTTAGATTTGTTTTTAACACAAAAATCTAGCATACACTAGATTTGTTTCACCATGCAATGTGGTTTTGTTTGTGCAAGAAGGAAATCTAACACAAAGTTAGCGTGTGTTAAATTTCTCTCTCCCTGTAGCGTATTTATGATTCTTGTTTATTTTATGACAAATATAATGATGAAGGTAATGATAGTATTTATAATTCCTATTTTTTTTTAATATTAGAAACTTTGGTAGTAGTTTCTTAATTTTATTTTCAGAAATCATGGATTATGAAGCCAAAGAAAATTCAAAGGAAGTATCTATAAGGGAGAAGAAAGTTAAGGAAATTTACCACCAAAATTTGTTGTAAATCGTATGGCATTTTCAACACTAGTTTATAATTTGCTGCAAATGGTTAGGTATTATGTGAATAATTGAATGATGATTAATGAAGTTTGAACTGCCATTTTCTTATAAGGAATTTGCATATGGTTTGAAATTCCATATTCTTCACATTCCTTATTTTTTAATTTATTGAAATTTGTTAAATATTTCTATACAAATGTTTTTAGATTCCAAGGACTATTAGATTCCAAAGACATCATGATTTATTAGTGTATTTTGTAGTTTTTATTAGTTTGAGTTGACTTGTATTTCATGATACCAATACATTCATAGGAATAATATATATATATATATATATATATATATATATATATATATGTATATATATATATATAGCAAGGTAGTGATAATGACAATGATTAGTTGAATGGTTCTTTAATGTGTTCATATCATTTGTTTTTAATTTATAGAAAATTTAAAATGCTTGTTCCATACAAATTGAATAAATGTATTAGGTTGTATATGTAAACTAGACGTATCATTTTGTTCATTTGAATGGGACCACTGTAATAATGTTTTTTGATTGTCAGTTAACTAGTTAAATTCACTTTGTTACAAATGAAAAAAAAATATAATATATACTAACATCATTTTTTAAATGTTTTGAAGTGTTATGTTTTGATGTTTTTAAACAATGAAGTGTTGAAGTGGATATATGCTAATGCGATATATGTGGTTGCAGTGCAGATGCATATGAGAATTAATGTAAGTTGAAATATTTTGTTGATATTTGAAATGGAAGGAGTATTCGTCTAATCATACATTGGAGATGAACTGAGTTGTCATATTCGAAGAGAACTAAATTGGCAGTTTGGTAATCACTCCTATTTTTCAAGTCCTTCTCAGTCGTAAGTATTAAATATTGCTTAAAAAATTATTATGTTGCAATATGGACATTAGATGTCACTGATAAGTACATTTGATACACACTTTGAAAATAAAATATTGACATAGGGGATTTTAAATTCTTATGAAGCAGGTCTTGTTGCCATTCGCAAACACAAGTGAAGGCACGAAGAAAAATACAATTTTATGAGAAAAGTTTGATTGACGTGTGGTCCCAATATGGAGATAAATACGGAGAATCAAATATATCGCTAATATATGCATCAAAGCATCCTTCTCAATTCCCTAGATATTGGTCAAACCACATCTTGATAAAAGCCTATACAAAGCATGATAATTGGCTTATGCAAGTTTTATTTCCATTTCTTAAGCCATTTCATTGAATCAAACATAAATGTGAGTACATTTGAATGTTCAATAGAACATGTACTTCATTGTCATGGATGATGATTTTTTTTAATAAATTTACTCACAAGAGCATTCAATTTTTTCAATGCAAATTGGACATAGTTTTTTGTGAATGAATTTGTGTCATTTATTATTTGTTTCGAAATATATGTGAATTGAAAATTATACTAATATACATTATCATTATTATTTATAATCATTTTTGCATTGAATTTTTTGTACAAAATATTTACTTTTATAATGTGTATGTGTGTATATTAATTTACATTTTTTAAATAAATTATTTGTCATTGAAATCACCTTATTATATGATCCATTGAGGTAAAAATTTATTTTTATGGATTTATATTTAGTTATATTCATTAATACTCATATATTAATGCGAAATGTAATTTTAAAAATAAAGTTCAATGTAAATAAATGTACAACTCTTACCAATTTTTTATTATAAATAATTTAGTTGATAAATTCTTCATGCACTATTAAGGCTAATAGGAAATGGGGCATAGGTAATGGGCCATAGGTGAATGATTTGAACTTTTTGAAGTACAAGGTCTGTAATTTCCCAATTGATATTTTTTGGTAATTTTGTATAGACTCCAATTAATATTTTTTATTGCAATCATATCATATTGAAAATCAACAATACACAAAGTCACTTGTTGAATTTTAGTTGCCTATAAAATGCATTAATACGAGTGTATACATGTGATATACAAATTTTAAAATCAAACTCCATTGTAAATAAGTTTTCATTTCTTAAAAAGACATAAATAAGTGATAATGATTGTTAAGTGGAGCGTTAAGGTTTCATTGAGCATGTATCATATATGATTTATGTCTTTAAACTTTATGAATTGTAAGGAATTTCATTTCATTGTCCAATGATGACTTTTTATATATTTGTATTTTTAAATAAAATGAAATTATATCATATGAGCCAACAAGGTGTTATCAACTTTTATTTATTTATATTAATTAATAAGAGTATATTAATGTGATACATAATAGCCATAAATTATGAATCATTTCTTCCAAAAACATATATTAAAATTTCTTGATAATAAGTGCTAAGTAGACTATTTAGACTAGTGGGAAATGGGACATAGATTAGTGACTTCAAACACTTTAAATTTGAAGGCATTTGATTTTCATTCTATAATTCTTTCTAACTTACATGTTCTTGTAAATCGATTATTTTTGTCTACAATCGTCTCATACGAGTCAATAAATCATTAAGCTTATTTACTTTCATTTTCTATCTTGTGGTTTAATAAGAGTGTATAAATGTGATATCGTTGTTTTTGAAATCAAACTTCATGTAAAACAATTTTTTTTTAATAATTAGCCATGTAATAATTAATTGATCATGAAGATAATGAATGTTAAGTGGACTATTCATTAAGCCCCAAGGGTTAGCTCAACTGGTCTAGAGCCAAATGTGAAGTACTTTGATATTGTTGTTGATCACAGGTTCGGCTCGTTGAGTTTGTTGGGGTGAGGTTCCATAACTAGGGCCGGTGATTTACTCAATGTAGCATCTGCAAAATGGTGGGATGTACTCTGGGTTTCTCGTGCTTTCATTCCAAGTAAAAAAGAAAACATGGACTATTTAGAGTTGTAAATAAATGTACAAGTCTTACCAAAAAAAAGTATAGATAATTTAGTTGATAAATTCTTCATGCACTATTAAGACTAATAGGAAATGGGGCATAGGTAATGGACCATATGTGAATGATTTGAAATTTTTGAAGTGCAAGATCTGTAATTTCCCAATTGATATTTTTTGGTAATTTTGTATAGACTCCAATTAATATTTTTTATTGCAATCATATCATATTGAAAATCAACAAAACACAAAGTCACTTCTTGAATTTTAATTGCCTATAAAATGCATTAATACGAGTGTATAAATGTGATATATAAATTTTAAAATCAACTCCATTGTAAAGAAGTTCTCATTTCTTAAAAATACATAATTAATTGATAATGATTGTTAAGTGGAGTGTTAAGGTTTCATTGAGCTTGTATCATAGATAATTTATGTCTTTAAACTTTCTGAATTGTAAGGAATTTCATTTCAGTGTCCAGTGATGACTTTTTATAATTTGTATTTTTAAATAAAATGAAATTATATCATGAGCCAACAAGGCACAAAGTTATGTTATCAACTTTTATTTATTTATATTGATTAATATGAGTGTATTAATGTGATATATAATAGCCATAAATTATGAATCATTTATTCCAAAAACATATATTAAAATTTCTTGATAATAAGTGCTAAGTAGACTATTTAGACTAGTGGGAAATGGGAACTAGATTAGTGACTTCAAAATCTTTAAATTTGAAGGCATTGTATTTTCAATTTATAATTATTTCTATCTTACATGTGCTTGTAAATCAATTATTTTTGTATGCAATCGTCTCATACAAGTCAATAATTTGGGAAGCCATTTATTGACTTTCATTTTCTATCATGTGGTTTAATAAGAGTGTATAAATGTGATATCGTTGTTTTTGAAATCAAACTTCATGCAAAACAAAATGTTTTTCATAATTAAACATGTAATAATTAATTGATCATGAAGATAATGAATTTTAAGTAGACTATTCATTAAGCCCCAAGGGTTAGCTCAAGTGGTCTAGAGCCAAATGTGAAGTTCTTTGATATTGCTGTTGATCACGGGTTCGACTCTTTGAGTTTTTTGTGGTGAGGTTCCATAACTAGGGCCGATGATTTACTCAATGTACCATTTTCAAAATGGCGGATTTACTCTTGGGTTTCCCATGCTTTCATTCCAAGTAAAAGGAAAGAAAACATGGACTATTCAGATTTATTCAAGAGATGGGTCATAAATGGATGTCTTTAAACAGTTTGCATATATGATGTTTGATTTTCCCATCCACATTAATAATTTGTAAATTTCAAGTCTTAAATAAATTATTTCTAATAGAAATAATGTGATAGAATCCAACACATTAACATATTTATTGAATTCTATTTAGTTATATGCATTGATACAAGTTTATGGATGTATTGCACTTTTGAAATTATTTAAGATCTTAATGTATGTAATGATATTTTTTTTTCAAAACAAATTAGAATTAATTGATGATGAGTTCTATGTGGTCCATTTGATTTTCAATCCATAAATTTTTATAACTATGTATTACTAAATCAATTACCTATATATGCAATCATCTCATTTAATTCTATCATTCAGGAAGCCATTTATTTACTCTTATATGCCTATTATGTGGTTTGATATCAGTGCATAAATGTGACATTGTTGTTTTTGAAAGAAAACTCCATGTAAAAGAAAATGATTTTCCTCATAAAACGTGGAATAATTACTTGATAATGAATGTCAAGTGGACTATTCAGACTCGTTCAAGAGATGAGGCATAAATGGATGTCTTTAAACTTTTTGCACCATAATATGAGATTAGATTTTTCCATCCATAATCTATTTATTTAAGTGGTCTTTCAAAGTTCACTGAAGAGAGGGTCACAAATGAATGTCTTTAGATTTTTTGCACCATTATTATGACATTTTTTTTACAAATTACAATTAATCAATAATTAATCCTAAATGGTGCATAAAAAAATTATAATTATTTGATAATTATTTCTAAGTGGTCTAGACCTCCCCTCGGTGCTTTATAAAGGCACTAAGGGGACTTAGAAAATTTAGCATAAACTTTTTTTTAATTAGTAACTTTCTAGTATACTAGTTGCAATGTAGAATTTGCAAGGGAGGCACTCCTTACCAAGTCTTACACCGAGATCCTCATAACACCATCATAGTTTGATCAACAACTCCCCCTCTAGTTTATGGGAAACTTGGGGGTGAGAGTTTTTAGGCACAATTTTTTTGACATCAAGGAGTCTAGTCTATCATTCGTAAATATAATACCTTTCTTTCATGTTAGACATACTGATATGATTTAATTGATTCCTACTAATAGCTACTTTCACACCCATACTATGTATTGATATTTTTGTGCTATGCAATTCCATGTTTGACCTATTCACGGGTCTCTAATTGGTTTGACATTACTAAAAATATTTATCTTATCTTATCTTAAGTTAATATTGTGTTTTTTTGGAGAGGCGTTTTACATCCTAGTATGGAAAGACCCCACGTAAACATTTACACTTGTAAACGCCTGTTTACAAGGATATGAGAAGGTCCTCGTTAAATGTTTTGGTCATAGACTAGTTAACATAAGTTTGAGTTAGTCATTTGATGGGTTTACCGATGGTGCTTTACAAGTCCATAGTATTGCATATCCCATGATATTTTTTTGTGTTATTTGTTATGATGAAGCGTACATAAATGCTTCAAAAAATCTATTATGGAATGTCAGACTACTAGATTAGATCCATCTTAACTCTAGAATTGATCCCTATTGGCGCTTACTAGATCTCAATATAAGACATATCTATGTTGGTTTGCAAAATAAATAATGTTAATGAAGTCCTTGTGTTGGTTTTGATTATTAAAAGAATAAATTTAAACATAATATGGGTCTTATGTAATATTTTGTCTTGTTGATTATAAATGCTATCAATGTCTTAAATTATATAATTATAAAATATGATACTAGAAAAATAAACAAAATTGCTAATAGTACCTGTAATTAAAATTGTTATGGTAATAAACATACTAGTGTAATTCTATGATTAAATAAATTTTATGGAGACTTTAAAATTGTGCCAACCTTCTACGAGAATAGTAACTCATCACAACCAATTCCATATTTACTGTATCAAATTATAATTAAATTGGTATATAATGCTAATATATAGAATACTCTTGTCACCAACTAATATCATTCAACTTTTTAAAAGGAACCATAAATAATATTAGAAGAAATAATGTAAGGAGTCCAAGTTTAAGACATCAAATATTTGCTTCTACAACTTTATATAAATTTGTTTTATATAGCTTATCATGATAATTTTATTGAAAAAAATGGTGAATAGGTACATTTAAATAGTGAACTAACTGATTTTCAAACTTAATATAGTTAAAGTTATCAATTCTAGATCCACTCAATAATTCCAAATTTAATGAAACATGTTTGTTGTTAAAGTCCTTGTAATAGAAAACATCCAAATTTAATGAAATATGTGTTTTATGGTTTGTTATGACTTGTTGCTCTCTTCAACTGTTTAGTGGAGACTGCAGTGGTGTTTAGCACAAGGGTGTTCCCGAGCAAGAATACCACCCTCATCCTCGGGGGACTTCGAGTGACCACTCAGGAGAGGTTATTTGGCTATATTTCCATATTATGACATCAGGCCAAGCTACATATTTCTTCTACAATGCAGTTTTTGTCAGGGTTGTGTTGTGTTGCAGGATTGTAGCAATGGATGATTTGATAGGGCCATTTATGAGCTAGTTTTTAGTGTCCAGAGGAAGCATTCCTTCCATTGGGAGGCTAGCAAGGAAGGTCCTTGGGAATTATTGCTACATTTTGCACTAGGCTAGGCAATTACCATCCCCTATAGTGCAGTTCTAGTCTTAGACTGTGTTCTTTTAGGGAGGAGTTGCAGGGGTGGTTTCAGTACCTCATTTGGGGAGATAGTTTTCTAGTGAAGGGATCATCCTTTCACTTGGGGAGTGTATTGGGAGGATGATTCATTATTTTCTACATCAGATCATCCATATCTTCCCAACTATTTTGTTGCAGTGAATCTTCAACCCTAGGGCTGTAATTCACCATTTGTATTTTTGGTGTATTTTCTGGAAACCCTTTTGGGTTGTCTTCGAAAGGTGATATAGAGCCTTGAACTTTATTTATAGCATCTCTTTAGGCATATATCAGTTATTTTATATCATTGTATGTTTCCATACTGCATCTATGTTCACTATGACTACGTTGTAGCAACTCTCTGACATTTTGTATAGCAACAACATCTCACTTTTGAGAGTGTTTGATCATTGGAGGCGTGTTTTCCTATATCATATAATTTATGCCACAGTTATTGTATTTATTTGATACTGATATGGTTAATGAAATGACTCCATATTGATCTCATATATTTGTGGATTGATTATCACTTATATTTCTATTTTATGTGCTATATTGCTGCTCTCCCAATTTCGGGATATGACAGTGGTATCAGAGCATAATCTTGGCTCAGATTGTGCATTTAAGCCAATATGTCATCAAAATAAGGAGATCCTCTCACAGAAAGAGAGAAGAGGTATCTCAAAAGAAGAAACTAGAGATATGATTACACAGATGATAGAGAATACAATGGAAAAACTCTGTTATCAGGAGGCGATGAGGAGAAGGAGTATCCCAAGATTATCCTTCAAACCATTCAAGATATTGCAAGAGAAATCAAGGAGATGAGGATGGATAGACACAAAGAATCCCCTAAAGGGTTTCTACATGGAGAAGATTCCGACATTTCACAGCATTGGCATGATCAACCAGTGAAGCAACATATTTCCCAACGCTCCACTATGCCTACATTCTTAACAATGGGTAATGGAGGGTTTCAAGAACAAGTGTTGAGATTCAAAAAGATGATGATCCTAGTGAAATTTAAGCACCTACACTAGGTTGGGCCCGCAGGCTATTTTTAGGTGATATGTCTACTTTTAGAATTTGGATCAAAGTCTATTTTTAGCAGTAATCTATTTATAGATGGTTCAAAAAATTATATGGATGGATGGGCGTCTAATTTTTGAATGCATGTTTGAAGTTGTTTCATGGAATGTATGTCTAAAAATAGAATTCATGTCAATTATTGTTAGCCCTTAACAATAATTAGACAATAAATAATAATCTGTTCTCTTGAAGCATTTGATTTAAGTTAATTGAAGTGGTAAACCAGCTAACTGAAGAAATTTAGAGTTCAAAGGTTGGTTGGTGGGACATAATAGTGGAATTCATTGTAACTGAGTGATACAAAGTTGTAACAGAGTTGGATGTGTAGTTATGTGACTTGTAAAGTAGTTTAACTCAGTTAAGTGAGTTAAACTCAGTTGTGCTAGTTGTAACTAGTTGTCTCTAAAGATACACTAGTGAGATATCAGTGAATTAAATACTAAATTAATTCACATGGAGTGATATCACATGCAACTGAATATTTACTACTATTAACTACATGGATGTCAGATCTAGTGGAGACTCAATTGAGAGATAGGTGAAAGGGACAATTTGACTATCATCTATGACTATAGTGGGTGCACAAGTGCAACCAAACACACATTGGAGATTCCAATGAGGATTGTTCAATAAAGGCAAGGAAAGATCGAATTCATTCATGGATTGTGATCAATAGGGGTTGTAGAGTGGAGGCAGGCTGTTACGAGGCAGTAAATTGGGGCATGAATATGCAAATTTTCGTATGACAGTGTGAGACGATTGTATATTGTACTGAGAGCTCTTAGATTAGAGTTTTGTATGAGATTGTTTCATGATCCATTATATATACATGATATATGATAGTGGGGTTTTTAGCTTTATGCTTTCCTGGTAAAATATCTGTGTTATGTGTGATTAATTTTTCTTCATGTGTTTCAATTGGCGATTAAATTTTCACAAAGATTTAAGTAGAAGGATTTTGTATTTAAAAGTGGCATATAATTTTTAGATCAGGAGAATTTGACAATACATAGTTGTATTAAAATTTCTACATGGTATCAGAGCAAAGAATATTGCAATATTGAAGTAGTAGCTGAGTTTGTTGGTGGAAACAATTCAAATTTTCTCCCACAATTTCTTGGTGCGACAATTGAGTAAACATCGAAATGGATTTCAATGGTTTGCTGTTAGAAAATGTACTCGAAGGAAACTCAAACTAAATTGCATGGAAGGATAGGATGGATGCAATGCTTGAAGACAATGAATTGAAGGAATTCATCGATAGTGATGTTCCTAAGGCCAATTTGACGGATGTTGCATTACTTGATGCTTGGAAAAAGAAAGTAGCAAAGACAAGATGGAATCTATTGGAAGGTGTGTGAGACCATATTGTCTCAAGCCTTCATGGGAAAGCCACTCCATTTGCAATGTGGAAGGCTTTAACGAGTCTTTTCCAAAGCAACAACGACCATAGGAAATTGGTGTTGAAGGATAAACTCAGAAAGATCAAGATGGAAAAGGATGACAATATTCCTAAGTATCTCACAAAGTTTGTCCACTGTCGGGATGAACTGGGGAGTGTGGGAATCATAGTCGTTGATGATGACGTGGTGATTTTAGCTCTCTTGGGACTTCCTAAGATTTTTCATAGTTATCAAGACTCTGTCAATGGACGAGAAAAACTATTGGATTGGGAACGACTGTGGTTAGATCTAGTGCAGGAGGAGTTCAATCGGAATACTAGAGATGGCTCTTCATCAAAGCATGATGATGAAGAGGATTGTGTTTTGGCTTCCAAAGCAAGGAAAGGGAAGGGGCTATATTTTTCCAAGGTGAAGTATTTTCAATGGCACGAACATGGGCATCTCGACACTAACTTCCCACAGAAAAAGAAGAACAAGAAGGTTGTTGGAGCTGCAGCTGGTGAGGTCCTTGCCTCACAATTTGAACTTTATTTCTCTTTGATTTCATGCTTGGTTTCAAGTGCAATAGGATCAGTGTGGTATCTTGATAATGGTGCTTCCTTCCACATGACGGGAGATAAGAAGCTTTTCAGTGACTTCGAGGAGAAAGATCTCAATATGCATATAGAGATGGCAAACGATGGACGATACAGTGCGATCGGCATTGGTACCATTACCTTTGAGAGGGATTCAGTTAAATCATTTCTGCTAAAATATGTTATGCATGTTCCAGGTCTGAAGAAAAACTTGGTCTCCGTCGCGATGTTGGAGGACAGAGGTTATGACGTTGTTTTCAGTGATGGAAAAGATTTCCTGCGACATAAAACAATGGGTCAAACCAAGAGGATAGGAATTTGATTTAATAATCTCTACAAGCTGGAGGTAGATGGCTACGCTGCAATGGTGGGCAAAGAAGAAGAAGTGGTGAGTCGGGATGAGGGCGAATTATGGCATAGGAGATTGGGTCATCTTCACCATGGCACCCTAAAAATTTTGCAGAAGATTTCTACTGGAGTTCCTAAGGGTACACTTGTGCAGATAGATCAATGCAAGGGATGTACTATGGGTAAGCTTATGAAGACCACCTTTCATGAAAAAGAGAATCGTGCTTCGGTGATCCTGGAGAGAGTTCACACAGATGTGTGTGGGCCATTCTTGGTTGCTTCAACAACAAAACACAGGTATTATTTTATTTTTGTTGATGACTATTCTCATAGATGCTGGATCTTCTTCATGCAGAAGAAGGATCAAACATTCTCAGAGTTCAGTGAGTTTAAAGAATTGGTGGAGAAAGAGTTGGGGAAGCAAGTGAAAGCTTGCAGAGTGATAATGGTGGTGAATATATCTCGAACGAATTCAAAGACTTCTGTAGCAAAGAAGGAATTCGAAGAGAACTCATAGCAACTCATAACCCATAGTAGAATGGGGTCGCAGAGAGGAAGAATAGAATGATCATGGGTGCTCCACCAGCTATGCTGCATGATCAGGGCCTACCAATTCACTTGTGGGTGGAAGCATGCAACACTGCGGTTTATGTGCAAAAGCATTGTCCTCATTTAGTACTTGGCATGAGTACACCTGAAGAAGCTTTTACTGGTAAGAAACTGATGTTTCTCATTTTAAGATTTTTGGCTCATCTGTTTGTGTGCATGTGACCAAGAATGCCAGGAAGAAGTTGGAGCCGACTGCTAAAGTTGGGATATTTGTAGGGTAAGCAGAAACACCCCATAATTATCATGTGTATTCACCAAATAGTCGAATGAGTGTGGTGCAACGAGATATAAAATTCAATGAGGAGAAATCCATGAAGTTGTCGCTTGAGAGGGAGCTAGACTTTCATGCAGAGGAGGAACTGCTTGCTCCCAAAGATGAGTCTCTAGATGTGGATCAACCACTGGAGGAGGTTCATGGAGGGGAGGAGTCCACTCATGTAGAGTCAAACATTAGAACTAGAAGAAGGCATACCATAGAAGCTGCAAGGCTGAAGCTTGATGTGGCACAGAATGTAGGAGTCCCTACTTCACAGTGCAGACAGGGAAAGTCTCCTAACCAATTCACTGGATACATGGCTCTCATGAGAAAATGTATTGTGACAGAGCCATCTTACTTTTAGGAAGTAGTGCAGGATCCCACATGGGTAGATGAAATGGTGGAGGAGTATGACTCCATTGTCAGAAATAGTTCTTGGGAAATTGTTCCAAGGCCGATTGATAAATCAGTGGTACGTTCAAGATGGATCTACAAGGTAAAGAAACCTGCTGATGGGAGTGTTGAGAAGTATGGCAAGATTTTTGGCTTGGGGCTTCTCACAGATAGAGGGGATTGATTATGAAGAAACCTTTGCACCTGTTGCACGATATTCTTGCATAAGGATCATCCTTACTCTCTCAGCGTAGATGGGTTGGCACATTCATCAGATGGATGTGAAGACCACGTTCCTTAATGGGATGATTGAGGAAGAAGTGTACATTGAGAAGCCTAAAGGATTTGATATATTCAGCAGTGAGTCATATGTGTGCAGACTCAAAATAGCATTGTATGGGCTGAAGCAAGCACCCCGTGCTTAGTACACTCAGATCGACAGCTATTTCACTAGACTTGGCTTCACTAAGAGTGGGGCGGATGGAAACCTATACCAGATTGTGGGGGAGGGTAAGCTTTTAATAATTGTTCTTTACATTGATGATTTAATATTGACTAGTGATGAGCAGCTGATACACTCATGCAAGGAGGGCCTTGCAAAGGAGTCTGAGATGAAGGATATGAGCCTCCTTCACTATTTCCTTGGATTGGAAATATGGCAGCGAGAAGGTGAAATATTTGTGTCTCAAGGCAAGTATGCAAGGGAGATACTCGGTAAGTTTCACATGGAGGGCTGTAAACCCATGGATACTCCTCTTCCGGGAAATTGGAGGAAAGAGGATACTACATCTGGAGAGGTAGTGGATGCTACTATCTATCAATAATTGGTGGGTTTGCTCATGTATTTAATTAATATAAGACCAGACATATGCTATGCGGTGAACCAACTTAGTCAAGCAATGGTTAAGCCTACCAAGCTCTTTTGAAAGGAGGGCAAGCATGTCCTAATATATCTCAGTAGCTCATATGAGTATGTCTTATGGTGCAGACAGACGGATGAGGTGAAGTTTCATGGAATCACGGATGCAGATTGGGCAGGTAGCCCAATGGATAGAAAGAGCACATCAGGAAGGGTCTTCAGTATCGAACCTATAGTTGTTTCTTAGTACACCAGGAAACAAAGATCCATGGCACTCAGTTCAGCGGAAGCATAATACATGGCAGCAATTCAAGCTGCATGTGAGGCTATCTGGATGAGAAAGATCCTGGTCGGGTTGTTTGGTTCTCATTTAGATCCGACCGTGATTCATTGTGATAATCAGAGTTGCATTAAAATCTCAATTAATCTTGTGTTTCATGATAGATCTAAGAATATAGATATCCAATATCATCATATCAGAGATTGTGTGCAGTGAAAGATAATGTTGCTTCAAGAAATTCCTATGGAAGATCAGGATGTAGATATTTTGATGAAGGCACTCACCAGGAGAAAATTCGAATACCATAGAGATAGGATCAGCGTGAAGAATAATCCCTTTCTTGTTGAGAGGGAGTGTTGAGATTCAACAAGATGATGATCCTAGTGAAAATTAAGCACCTACACTAGGTGGGGCCAACAGGCTATTTCTAGGTGATATATCTATTTTTATACTTTGGATCAAAGTATATTTTTAGCACTAATCTATTTATAGATGGTTGAGAAAATTATGTGGATGGATGGGCATCTATTTTTTGAATGCATGTGCAATTTTTTGTGTGGAATACATGTCTAAAAATAAAATGCATATCGATTATTGTTAGCCCTTAACAATAATTAGACAATAAATAATAATCTATTCTCTTTAAGAACTTGGTTTCAGTTAACTGATGTGGCAAACCAGTTAACTGAAGGAATTTAGAGTTCAAAATTTTGTTGGTGGGACATGCTAGTGGAATTCATTTTAACTGAGTGATACAAAGTTGTAACAGACTTGGATGTGTAGTTAGGTGAGTTGTAAAGTAGTTTGACTCAGTTAAGTGAGTTAAAATAAGTTGTGCTAGTTGTAACTAAAGATACACTAGTGAGATATTAGTGAACTAAATACTAAATTAATTCACAAGGAGTGATCTCACATGAAACTAAAGATTTACTACTATTAACTACATGCATGTCAGATCCAGTGGAGACCCAATTGAGAGATTGGTGTAAGGAACAATTTGACTATACGTTGTGACTATAGTGTGTGCACAAGTGCAACCAAACACACATTGGAGATGCGAATGAGGATTGTGCAGTAAAGGTAAGGAAAGATTGAATTCATTCAAGGATTTTGATCAGCAAGGATTGCGGAGTGGAGGCAAGTTGTCAGGAGGTAGTAAATTGGTGCATGAATATGCCAATTTTTGTATGACAATGTGAGACGATTGTATATTGTACTGAGAGCTCTTGGATTAGAGTTTTGTATGAGATTGTTTCATGATCAATGGTATATAAATAATATATGATAGTGGGGTTTTTAGCTTCATGCATGCCCGGTAAAAAAATTTGTGTTATGTGTGATTGATTTTTCTTCACGTGTTTGGAATTGGCGATTAAATTTCCGCAAAGATTTAAGTAGAAGGATTATGTATTTAATAGTGGCATATAATTGTTAGATTAGGAGAATCCAGGAATACATAATTGTATTAAAATTTCTACAACAAGAAACCATTGAAGACTAATTTTTTTGAGTATGAGTCTCAATCTCAGAGATTCAAAGATCATTTGAGCTTCCAAGAGTTTTTTCAGATCAAGGAAAATAGGAGACCCTAACATCACAATAGAGGTGGAGGGTTCATACAGAAAAATTATCTTCACTAGACTATGGGTATATTCTTCTTGCCTACTTGTGATGGGTCATCCAAATGTACAACAAAATATTGGGTAGAGAAGCTAGACATCTACTTCCAGTTGAACCAAGTACCAGAGATGGAAGCCATCAAAATAGTAGTGCTGCGCCTTGAGGCCAAGGCACATGAGTGGTGGTTTCATGGTATTTATACATTGGGGCATTCCAATGTGACTCCATATTCAGATTTCACCAGGAGGTTGGTGGAGAGGTTTGATCGACGAGACCCAGGGGAACCTTTTATTGAGCTAGCTAAGCTCAAACAGTCAGGTAATCTAGAAAGTTACATTTTTGAATTTCTAAAACTTTCTATTATGGTTCTTGATTTTATCTGCAACTAGGAGGGTCTATATGTTTATTGATGGGCTATCAGAACCTATACATGGGTTTGTTAAGTCAACCAAACCAAATACCCTTAAGGATGTTGTTGAAAGGGCTAGAGGTCTACAAGATGCCTTGCCAAGAGCAAAGGCAACATTTCAACAAAAGCCCATTTTTCCATCAAATGGAAAAGATGAGAAGGCTCATCCTTCAAAGGAGAGAGAGAAAAAGTACCTCTTAGTGATTATATCTGATGAGAGTTGAGGAGAAGGAATATTTGCTTCACATGCCAAGAATCATGGGCACCCAGACATAGATGTGCAGCAGGGAAGGCACACTATATAGAGGTATTTTCTAATGATGAAGAGGAAGAAGAGTATGAACTAGAATGAGGTCACAACGCTGGGATAGCAGGAGAGGATGCACCACCAGCAGAAGGTGGGAATGGAGCACTTGGTCCAATTGGAGGGGCCCTTCCATCATTGAGAGGAGTACCCAAGTACTTGACCTTGAGAGTTCGAGGTTCCATTCAGGATTAGAGGGTATCAATGTTGATTGAAAGTGGGGCTACCCACAAATTTATTGATGCTCGGTTAGTGTACAGGAGGGAAATACCCACTGATTATTTTGAGGGATTTTCAGTTTTGGCCTCAGGAGATAGAACTATGCAGTGTATGCATTATGTTCCATATTTATCTGTCACCATGGGGACATATACATTGACTGATCACTTCTTTGTGGTTGACATCCCTGAAACCAATGTGATATTGGGTGTGTAGTGGTTGATTAATTTCGGGAAGGTCACCACAGATTCAACGACTTTGCAGATGGAGTGGATAGATAGAGAGATTGGCAAGCATCAGATGATTAGAGGCATACACACTTATCCCTCTCAGAAAAATTCCACATAGAAAATAGAGTTGGATTTGCGCAATGGAAGCAAGAACCTAACAGTCCAATTAGTTATGAAAATGACTTTGGCCCATGATACATTACTATTTAGAGGAATTCCACCTGGGAGGCCACTAGATCAGGAGTTGATGAGAGATGTCTCACAACAGGTTGCATCACTCATAGATCCAGGAGGGGTGAGGACCTTGGGAGGACTTTATAGCGTAGAGATTATTGGGTAGGCTCAAGGAGGAGGGGGACATTCTCCCAATATCAACATTACCCACTCTCACCAAAAATATTGCACTGAGAGAAGATGTTTCAGGGATGGATGATGGCACCATCATGGTGCAAAGAGACCACTCCATGGATTTGGAGAATCAGAAGATACTTCCACATAGGAAGGAATCTTCCACATATGGTAGAGTTTGGTGCCCACTCATGCATACATTGGCCAAACTTAGAAGATTTTGGATGGGTGATAGCTTCTTATGGAAGGCTAAACTCCAAAAAATTCAACCTTCACTTGAGCATGAGCAGCTACAGGAGGGGTAGAAGAGGCAGGATAGAAGCATCCCGATGTATGAATTTGGCATGGGAGATGTCAAAGAAGATGGTAGCAACATGATAGGTGCTTTACATGGTATATCAACAACGTTGTCATTATGGAGTATAGATCCTTATTAGAGATCTTGTTAGGTCCCTATATTACTAGTATAGTCCCTTATTGTTGTTAGCGTAACCCCCTTATTATTATTATTGTACCCTTGTAACCCCCATATTGTTATTATTGTGCCCCTAAATTATTATTGTTAGGTCGGCTAGGATTACATTGTGGCCTCATGGACTCCTATATATAGAAAGGAGGTTTTGTAATTTGTATCATCCAAGCATTGTTCATTCATGTAATGTATTGGAGGTTTCCCCCTCGAAGTGGCTTATTTCTAAGGCATTGATATCTCCTTTCTTCTATTTTTCGAGCTGGTTTCACAACATTTGGTATCAAAGCACCTTCTACATTTCAAGGGTTGATGAGTTCCATTTTCAAACCCTTCCTTAGAAAAATTGTGCTAGTATTTTTTGATGATATACTAATCTACAACAAGTCTTGGAAGGATCATGTTCAACATGTTGACAGGGTGCTCAAACTATTGTAGGAGAAATCATTATATGCAAAAACATCCAAATGTTTCTTTGGAGTACAAGAGGTGGAATTTCTGGGTCATATTGTATCTCACGAGGGTGTTAAGGTAGATCCTAACAAAATTAAAGCCATTAAGGAATGGAAAGTCCCCACAACCATAAAGCAGTTGCGAGGATTTCTCGTGTTAACGGGGTATTATCACAAGTTTGTTAAGAATTATGGGAGAATAGTAGCACCTCTAACAACATTATTGAAGAAAGATGCATTTTCATGGACTCCTGAAGCAACTAAGGCCTTTGAACATCTTAAAGAGGCAATGTGCCTAGCACCGGTCTTAGCTACGCCAGACTTCAAAAAAACATTTATTATGGAATGTGATGCCTTAGGAAATGGAATTGGTGCTGTTTTAATGCAAGAAGGAAGACCCATTACTTTTGAAAGTCGTCTAATCAATGGAAAGTATTTACAAAAACCTATTTATGAGAAGGAAATTTTAGCAGTACTGCATGCACTAAATAAATGGAGAACTTACCTAATGGGAATACACTTCAAGGCAAAAACTGATCATGATAGTCTTAAACACTTTTTGGAACAAAGACTATCTTTAGAAGAGCAACAAAAATGGGTCACAAAGACGTTGGGTTATGACTTTGAAATAATCTACAAAAAAGGGAAGCTAAATGACGTTGCAGATGCACTCTCAAGAAATAATGAAGAGGTGGAAGCATTGCTTTGTGCCATTTATATTATCCAACCAGATTGGATAACCAAAGCAAGAAATGAATGGAAGAAGGAAAAATAAGTGTGGACACTCATTCAAAAGTTGCAGCAAGATCCTAGCACATCTGACACATTTAGTTGGAAAATGTTTCCTTATGGTACAAATATCGCTTATATATTTGTAATAATTCCCAACTAAAACAAAATATTCTTTTGGAATTGCAAACTTCTCCTTTAGGAGAACATTAAATATTTTTAAAAACTTACCACAGGGTGAAGAAAGAATTTTTTTGAGATGGCCTTAAATCTGATATTCAAAAGTTTGTGGTAGAATGTTTGGTTTTCCAGCAGAATAAAGTTGAGACAATTAAGTCCCCAGATCTTCTACACCCTTTATCTATTCCAAGTCAACGTTGGGAGGAGATTTCAATGGATTTTATCACAGTTTTACCTAAGTCCGAAGGAAAGAGTGTCATCATGGTGGTAGTTGATAGACTTACCAAGTATGCACACTTTTGTGCATTATCTCATCCATTTAAAGCAAGTATAGTTGCTACGACATTTATGGACACAATTCAAAAGCTACATGGATACCCAAGGGTTATTGTGAGAGACAGAGATACCATTTTTATTGGAAATTTTTGGACGGAGTTATTTTCTTTTTTGGGTACTCAATTAGCTCATAGCTCATCTTATCATCCTCAATCCGATGGTCAAACTGAGATAGTAAATAAATGTTTGGAAGGATATATTCGTTTTTTTTTTATCTGATAAACAAACACAATGGGTTAAGTGTTTACCTCTCGCTGAATGGTGGTATAACACTTCCTTCCATACTGCAACAAAAATGACCCATTTATGGCACTTTATGGATATCATCCACCATCCATCACATCATCTTTAAGAGAAAATTCGAAGGTTCAAGCAGTGGAAGATCACATCGAGCATCAACAAGAAATTCTCCAACTCTTAAAGGAAAACCTGAATTTGGCACAAAATGGAATGAAACAACAGGCATATCAACATCGCAATGAGAGAAGTTTTGATGTAGGAGACTGGATATTTTTACGGCTACAACCATACAAAAAAATGTCCCTCAAGCAAGCTAAGAAGGATAATAAATTATCGCCAAAGTACTATGGTCCTTACAAGGTGTTGCAAAATATTGGTACTATGGCATACAAATTGGAGCTTCCTGCTTCTTCATGAGTGCATCCAATTTTCTGTGTTTCATGGTTAAAGAAGGTTATAGGTGAGAATCTTCCAGTTCAAACAATATTGCTAGAACTTGATGAGGAAGGTAAAAGCATATTGGAACTTGAAGCAGTCACAGAAACCAGAACTTGACAGCTACAGAATCGATCAATTTCAGAGTATCTCATCAAGTGGAAGAACTTACCCACTGAATATTCTACATGGGAGGATGACAATTTTATACAGAAGCACCCAGAGCTACTCAAGCGTTGAGGACAACACTTTTTTGGAGAGGGACATGTTATGTCCCTATATTACTATTATAGTCCCTTATTGTTGTTAGTTTAACCCCCTTATTGTTATTATTGTACCCTTGTAACCCCCATATTGTTATTATTGTGCCCTTAAATTATTATTGTTAGGTCGGCTAGGATTACATTGTTGCCCCATGGACTCCTATATATAGAAAGGAGGTTTTGTAATTTGTATCATGCAATAATTGTTCATTCATGTAATGTATTGGAGGTTTCCCCCTCGAAGTGGCTTATTTCTAAGGCATTGATATCTCTTTTCTTCTATTTTTGGAGCTGGTTTCACAACAGATCCCAACTATTGGTGGAATACTCCAAGGATCTCTTTTCATGCAAGATACTTGATGGCCAGTTATCAGATGGGATATATACAGTGAGATATGGGGTCATCTATTATCAGAGTAGGATATTCTTGGCTAGAGCCTCTAAGCTCAAAGATAAGCTACTACATATAGCCTATGAAGATTTTCTCTCCAGCCACATTGACTTCATGAGGGCATACCGTACTATCATTGGGGGATTCACTTGGGGAGGCATCAAAGATGAGGTGCACCATAATATGAGGAGATGCATGGATTGTGTGGAGGTTGAGGAGAGATATAACTCTTTGGTATATTTATCACATCCACTTCCTTTCTCCTTGGGAATGAGAAGAGGCCCATCTATGAGCCACTTCACTAGCTTGTTCAAGGTACATGGTAAGGTTTGTGTTTATGTGCATCATGATTCACTTACTATGTATTTGCATTTCCTTGCCATCCATGTACAAGTTATTCCTCCAAGAGGGGGCACTCTTTCTTATAGAATTCATGGTTTACTTGGGGCCAAAAGTAGTGATGATGATGGCCACTCCCTAGGATATTTTGGGGAGATGATATATTATTCAGGGTGTACTCCATTTGTAGAAAACATAATTCAACTTCTCCAAGCATGTGAGAGGATTGTGGCAACAAGCAAGTGGTGGGGGACGACTTATTATATCATATTCCAAGGTAGTCAGGAGACATACTACACTGGTTCCACATGTGGGACTATGATCCTCCTCCGATATTACATATGGTAGCTAGTATGACCTTTATTATGATCCCATATGTTGATGATGTTCTTATCATTTTTGTGGGCATGATTGGAGGGATGACACATGGATTGGATGTTCCCATGGGGAATGAGATTCTCCACATTTCTTATGCTTCATGCTTCAGGGAGAAAATTGGGAAACCCATGATTGCTACATTAGACCTCTTCTTTCCTTATGGGATGAGCCATTTGGGTAACTTGAGAACTTGGGAGATGCACCTCATGAGAACTTGGGAGGAGCATTTCATGGATGGATTGATTTGGGGATACTTGGTTCATGAGGAGAGCTTATCACATGGAGCTGTCACAAGGGAAGGAGGAGAAGAGTTGCAGCACTCACCTTTACAATTTCTTGGGGACAAGCAACATTTGGGAGGGGAGGACTGTAATATTCCCAATCAGCTTTTAGCTAGTTGGAATATTAAAATTTTCTTTTGCTTATTAGTTAGAAGAATAAGAGGGTAGGGAGACCCATAAATATCCTTAGTGGGAAAAAAATCACTCCTAATGTGAATGTGGGTCATCAAAGTAGCTGGATAAATCACCCTTATGTGTGAATAGGGGATGAAGCACATGGAATGGGTCAACTTTGACCAAATCAACAATGTTGGTATGGAGGGAGTGGACATTAAAGGAGAGACAACACAGTTTTGGAGGGAGATTCCTTGCATGGAAGTAGTGGCTTCAATGAGTGGGGCCCAAGGTGAGAAGGCTCACAAAGTATATAATGAAGGGAGTGGCAGCCATGGAAAGGTGTTTTTGAGTATTATTTTGTTTATGGTCTGTTATTACTTGTTTCTCTCTTCAGCTGTTTAGCAGAGACTGCAATGTTGTTTAGCACAAGGGTGTTCCCGAGAGGGAATGACACCCTTATCCTTGGGGGACTTCGAGTTCCCACTCAGGAGAGGTTATTGGGCTACATTTTCACATTAAGGAATCAGGCCAAGCTATAGCTTTCTTCTACAATGCAGTTTCTGTCAAGGTTGTGCTGTGTTGCATGGTTGCCGCAGTGGAGGGTTTGATAGGGCCATTTCTAAGCTAGTTTTTAGTGGAGCAAGCATTCCTTCCATTGGGAGCCTAGAAAGGAAGGTGCTTGGGAATTATTGGTACATTTGGCACTAGGCCAAGCCATTACCATCCCCTACAACGCAGTTCCAATCTTAGACTGTGTTATTTTAGGGAGGAGTTGCAGGGGTGGTTTTAGTACCTCATTTAAGGAGATAGGTTTCCAGTGAAGGGATCAAACTTTCACTTGGAGAGTCTATTGGGAAGAGGCTTCATTATTTCCTACATCAGATCAGCCATATCTTCCCATCTATTTAGTTGCAGTGAATCTTCATCCCTAGGGCTGTAGTTCACCATTTGTATTTTTGGTGTATTTTCCGGAAACCCTCTTGGGTTATCTTGGAGAGATGATATAGAGCCTTGATATTTATTTATAGAAAATCATGATGCATATATCAGTTATTTTATATAATTATATGTTTCCATACTACATCTATGCTCACTATGACTACATTGTAGTAGCTCTTTGACATTTTGTATATCAACAACATCTCACTTTTGAGTGTGTTTGATCATTTGAGGCTTGTTTCCTATATCATATGATTTGTGCCTCAATTTCTTGTATTTATTTATTTTTGGTATTGTTGGAGAGTGTTTGGTGCATGTATGTATGAAATCACACCAAGTTAACGAGTGTGGTCTACCCACTTGAGTTATTGGTAACAGGAGTTATTGGTGCCAAACTGTTTCCCAACTGAAAAACTAATTTTAGGAAGTATAAGTACACCTCATTGGGAAGGCCTAAGGGAGAAGAGAGAATGATATTAATACTATAGCTTATTATAGCCAAGATCAAGTCTTATTATCCTTGTGCCTCCTGCACTTCCTAGGTTCAGGAAAACCTTGTTTTCTTCTTTGATATGTTCACCTCCTTTATGTGACATCCTTGTGCACCTTTTATGGAAGAATATTGTTAAGGCTTGGGATGGACGGATCTGGAGGATTGTTTCACTTGGATTCGTGGTTGATTTTAGGTGATATCTCCACTTTCTTTTTACATACATAAATAAATAAGATCTTTCCCGTTCCTGATGTCATGGTCTTATATGCTTCTTATACATGTTAATGATCTTGTAATCATTGTTTCATGTTATATTTTATAAGTCTATATGATATAACTTAATGGAATTTAGGATATATATGTTGTACAACTAGTCTATGTGCTTTCTCTTGAGTGAGTTGAATGTCTTGAAGCAAGAAGAGAAGGAGAGGGTTTTCACCATGCAGGAACAAACTAAAATGTAGGACATATAGGTAAGGTAACATATCCCTAGTTTACTATTTTAAGCATTATGAACTTTAATTTGATTTCTTTTTGTTGTTGTATGCCTTCCGCTCTATTAGGTCCCTCAACCCAGACCTTAGGGTAGTTTTTCCTACAACAATTACCCCATGACATTATTACCCTTGATTGGGCATGAGAATATGCCTCTCATAAATGTGGTGGTTGGTCTTTGGTATGTATCACTGACAAGGCAACTCATACATGGTGTCTCCCTTTATTTTTCTTAGACCAACACAATAGGAATTTAATGTTAAGATACTTTAAACTTCAAAAATAAGCATAAGGAACTTCCATATTTCTTGTTATATCCTCTTCTTCACAAATACGACACTCAACCCTTGTAAAAGTATAAAATTGACCCTTTGAACTACCAGAATATTTTTCTAATATCTTAACATTACAAATCTTCTACACTCTTATGGTAAATGTTAGTAGAATCTCTTAGTTCCCCCAATTAAAATTAAAATGAAAATTCAACTTAAATACGATTTATAAAACTATAGATTATTTATAATTTAAAGTTTCCATAATTACTTTGAGATTAAATCCAGTTCAATGTAATATTTATTACATCATCTTAAGGACCCTTTTACACAACCAAAAAAAAATCAAAAAAAAATTTGCAAGCCATTAAAGCTAGCACTACTTAAATTTTATATATATTCAATGAAAAATTAAAATTCTTAGTAATTTATATATTAATTGTGTAAACTATTAATTATCATTTCAATTCAAATAGCTTTTAAATTCCTTATGTTATTAATATTCTATTATTCCTTTATGTTACTCAACATATTATTCCATGTCTATTATTTCAGGAGAGATGGGGGAGAGAAGGAACATGGTCTTGCTATAATGTATATGCATTTGGAACACATATTAATACACCTTTTAAAATATGTGTTTTTCATTTGCTTATATGCACGTTTATTTGCCTCAATTGACCTTGAGCCACATGTTTATTTAAATCAATTGTAATTGCATGTATCATGCACCCTAGCATTGCCACCACTTCCTGCATGTACTTAGCCAAGTCAAGGGTTCAACTCATGTTCTAAAGAATTACATAAGAAAAATATATGGTATTTTACTCACATTCTCAATTTCCCAGTGGAAAAAGGATACTACACTCATCCAAGTGACTAGGATATGAATACAAGAAAATAATGGTAATAGATATAACCAATAATTATTCCCATATTGTTGCCCAAGTTCTTCCATTATGGTATGGGAAGGAAGAAGTAGATGATTAAATTTTAGTGTACCATTCCCATGCATGTTTATAAGTGGTTGGAGGGAGTGTTTGAGAAATTAATCCACTACTAAAGTGTAAAACAAGGGAGGGGGGCACTCCACTTTGTTTCTTGTTTAATTAATATGGTGTGCATAGAATCATAGAATGCCAACTAATTTTGCCTATTGATGAGGAGTGAAACCCACTACAAGTAGGTTCTCCTTTTCTGCAATCAATATGAACCAGAAACATCAAAATATCTCAAAATGCAGATCCATGAACTTGTATTCGATCATGGGGCCTGTGGTTTATGCCCCACTTTGGTTCCACTGCGCCACTACAATGACTACACATATATTAGTCGCATCTAAAACCAACTTCAATCCGTTATCATCCATTTCTGAGATTCAAACTTTAACAAATTTCCTTTGTAATATGTCAAATATTATTACAAGCATTATATACTCTTTAAAACCCTCTAGGAAACAATTACCAAGATTTGAAACTACGACATTAAACCCATTAACTTCTGGCATAAAGCACTTAATCAACGCTTACTCGGCCACATATTCAAATCTCAATTATATAAGCATTTATCAATGAAATAACCGCTCAATTTAAAACAGAATGTAGAGCGTTCAACTCAAGATTCCTGCTTCTTTCAAAACCGTCTCCTCCACTCGAGAGGCACGCGAGATCAGGGGTTTCTCTCCCACAAACCGCTTGGGAAAAAACTTCAACTTCTGATTCTTTGGAGTCATGTTTTAACAAGCTTTCAATTCGATTCAACCTAGAGTCAAATCGCTCCTCTCTAGTGTGTCTCTCTCTGCGTTAAAGCTTGGGATCGATCTCAGTCCGGTATCAATTCAAGCGAACAAAATTCAATGCAAATCAAACAGGCTTCATAGCCATACCGTCTCAACTCAAAGGGGAACAAAATTAAATCAGTTCATATTCTAAATTACACAGTGGCTTAAATACATACAACCGCCATGTCTGCAACAATCTCATGCTAAAACAACACAGTATCACATTGGAGCGCTATCGATCCTTACAATGATAAATAGTCGATCATAAAATCATAACTAGTCAGCGTATACATCATAGATCCGAACTGTAATTAAACCATAAATCAATACACAGAAATCAACATAGTAAATATTTTTATTATATACAAACTCACTTGAATCTAAGGCATTTTAGCCTTAGTCTCAAATTCACACAAGACTACATTGTCTTCATTCTCTCCCCAATTCACAATACAGGTTCGCTGTTATATAGATGTTACAAAGGGTCATGAATCGATTGAGATCCCCAACTGAATTTCTCAACAAGATTTATCATACAACCCTTCATCTTTTGAACCACACACATGGCAGATCATTTAACTCAATCAGTTACAAAATTTAGCATCGGTTTGAGAAAAAATTTCCCCAATTTTGGGTGACCATTCGCATACTTGCCCTTTCAGTCTTCAGATTCGAACCTAATCCAAATCTGCTTAGATACCCCTGCATCAGACTCCTGAGGCACAAAAATTTATGACCTCTTAGTCATATGTCTTCTCTAACTGTTAGCAATCCATGTTATCTGTGGAACTGCTCCTTGTGATCTTCCCGTAACAACTTGCTTGAACAATTCTCACCCGCATCCTCTACGGAATTGTCCTCTGTGAGCTGCAACAAAACCTTTGCAATAGCAGGTCCTCCCTGCTACCAGATACCTCACTAAGCTTCTCTCCTGAGCTCCTGCTTTTGGCATCTCTCTGGTTCACTCCTGTGGAACCATTGAGCACTACCGCTCTAGGTTGCTGCAATCTTCTCACCTTCCTCTACTGCTACCTTCACAAAACATAGAAATCACAAGCTTAACAAAACTTCACAAAACTATACCTCTTCTTCCTCTGTACACGAACTCCTTCTCCGCAGGAAATAATTTTCCCGCTCTGATACCACTTGATGAGGAGCGAAACCCACTACAAGCAGGTTCGCCTTTTCTGCAATCAATATGAACCGGCAACCTCAAAATATCTCGAAATGCAGATCCATGAACTTGGATTCGATCGTGGGGCCTATGGGTTATGGCCCACTCTGGTTCCACTGCACCACTACAATGACTACACATATATTAGACGCATCTAAAACCAGCTTCAATCCGTTATCATCCATTTCTGAGATTCAAACTTTAACAAAGTTCCTTTGTAATATGTCAAATATTATTACAAGCATTATCTACTCTTTAAAACCCTCTCGGAAACAATTACCAAGCTTTGAAACTACGAAATTAAACCCATTAACTTCTGGCATAAAGCACTTAATCAACGCTTACTCGGCCACATATTCAAATCTCAATTATATAGGCATTTATCAATGAAATAACCGCTCAATTTAAAACGGAATGTAGAGCGCTCAACTCAACATTCCTACTTCTTTCAAAACCGTCTCCTCCACTTCAGAGGCACGCGAGATCAGGGGTTTTGCTCACACAAACCACTTGGAAAAAAAATTCAACTTCCAATTATTTGGAGCCAGGTTTCAACGGGCTTTCAATTCAATTCAACCTAGAGTCAAATCACTCCTCTCTAGCGCGTCTCTCTCTTCGTTAAAGCTTGGGATCGATCTCGGTCCGGTATCAATTCAAGCGAATAGAATTCGATGCAAATCAAACAGGCTTCATAGCCATACTGTCTCAACTCAAAGGGGAACAGAATTAAATCAATTCATATTCTAAATTACACAGTGGCTTAAATACATACAACCGCCAAGTCTGCAACAATCTTATGCTAAAACAACACAGTATCACACTGGATCGCTATCGATCCTTACAGTGATCGATAGTCGATCATAAAATCATAACCAGTCAATGTCTAGCTCATAGATCCGAACTGTAATTAAACCATAAATCAATACACAAAAATCGGCATAGTAAATATTTTTATTATATACAAACTCACTTGAATATAAGGCATTTCAGCCTTGGTCTCAAATTCACACAAGACTACATTGTCTTCGTTCTCTCCCCAATTCACAATACAGGTTCACTGTTATATAGATGTTACAAAGGGTTGTGAATCGATTGAGATCCCCAACCGAATCGCTCAACAAGCTTTCTCATACAACCCTTCATCTTCTGAACTGCACACATGGCAGATCATTTCACTCGATTAGTTATAAAATTCAGCATCAGTTTGAGAAAAATTTTCCCCAATTTTGGGTGACCGTTCACATACTCGCCTTTTTAGTCTTCAGATTCAAACCTAATCAAAATTTGCTTGAATGCCCCTGCATCACCTACATGAGGTCAATTCTTTGTGTGTGATGGAAATATTTGGTAAAACTTCAACCATGACCTGGTTAGAGTGACTTTGATGCAGTAGTAGGTTAAGAAAACCCCTCCAATCATCGTTTTGGTTGATGTGCAATGTTTGTTTGAAGGAGAACAAATGAATATCGACCTCTACAAAGTTTTCAAATAACGGGTTCATGAATTATCCTTCATAAATAGAGTTTTTGAACCCACTTTGAATAAGAAATCTTAATTTTTATCGTTCTCGCAACTTATTTATGGTGGTTTGGGTTAACCAATTTCACTTGATGCTCGAATGATTCATTTTTTTTCCTTTATTGTCTTCCTCTCTAGCATAAAAGTTTCAAATGATGTAAACCAAATATTTTTGGCTACCATTGAATTTTTTAAGGGATCAAACAACCTCATGCCTTGATCTAGCTTACAACACAATACCATCAATCAACCAATCAAAAAAGTATGGAATTAGTCTATGTAGGGAAAGGAAGATGAATTATTAGGAAAAGGCTCCCGAGGTAAGATATTTTACCAACATATTGATATTTTCTTGCATTGTTTTCTTTCTTAGCATGCATATTCTTGTTGATTTCTATTGCTATCATGTTGGATCCTAAAGTAGCTACTATTGAGTCAATATAATTTGTTGGCTTTGGATCAACAAATTCTTACTAAAGCTATTGATTTAGGTAAGCAAACATGTGTGCATTCCTTTACAATATTTGATGAAAAATAATTAAGCACTTGGGTGGTTAATTAATAGAATAATGTATTCAATGTAGTAAGTGAAACTAGAATGAATAAAAAATTAGTCTTATAATTGTGTTAGAACCGGTTCTACCTATAAATTATCTAGGTCTCATGCAAAGCACAATATATTAAATGGGATTGAGATGTAGGCGTCCCTGCTACCTTGGTATTGGTTTTTTTATTCCCATGTTTTTAGTTTGAAATAATGAGAGAAGGTAGATTGAGATGAGAGAAAGGCATGCCAAGTGAAATGAAGGTGGAGAACCAAAGTCATTCCAAGTGGAGTGAAGAATAAACTACATTGAATGTAATGAATAATTTCATGAAAACTTAGGCTATCCATATGTTATATAAATGTTTACATGTTTTAATGTTGATAATTAATGTTACTTTAAAACATAATATTAATCTACTTTGTGATCTATAATATAAGTTTATATCTCTATTTACTAAATTTTAAGTTACTTTATCTCATGTCTCAATATGTGCTCAAATAAAATTTCAAAATTTTTTATTAGCTAAAAATAAATTATTGTCAATATTTGATGATCAAGGTTAATGTCCGTCAAAACCAATATAGTATATGGGAAAATGATTCCATGAATAATATTTCATGTATAATAAGTAAAAACCTATAAAACTATATACCAATACTAACACAACCCAAAATATACTAATAATCTCATGTAATAAATTATTATTAATATAGTGTCATAGACAAGACTTACTAGATGTAATAGAGAAACCAATGAAACACTATATAATAGGTAACTAAAATATAATAATAAAAAAATATTATATGTTTATTGTCCATATTAACATTATAAAAATTAGAGGGAATGTTAGCCACTAACACTTTAATAATGTTTCACATCTACATTAACAATCTCGATTAAAAATATACTTACAACATTTAGTGAATTAGAAAGATCGAGTGAATTAGAAAGATCGAATGAAGTGCAACTTTAATTCATAGCTTTTTAAATACCATGTCTATATTTAAAATACCTTATAAATAATAATAATATTTTAAAAATATTTTAAAAGTATGTAAATACAAAATAATTTGAATTTTTTTATATAAAATTTAATTATTATAAACATATTAACAAATTTTAATATATCATTTTTATATCTATTAAATAAATATTATTTTTAAATGAAATATAAATTAATTTATAATATATTTTAGATATTATATTAATAACAAAGAAACATGGTCACATTACATTAATATAATGAATTTTATATGAATATATAATATTTTTGCATTATTACATATATATATATATATATATATATATATAAGGAAATAAAGTAAGGTTTTTCATACCATTAACTCATAAGTGCTCTAATTTAAGGGGCATGTTATAATTTAAGTGACATTATTATGGTTGTGTTACTCAATTATGGAAAGTTCTAGATTTTTTATTTTTTTTCTTAAGGACTAATATAACTATCTAAAACCAGAATTTTTCGCTGAGCGTGTGCCTCCCTGCACGTTCCCTTGACCTAGCAGCCGACTGCTGGTCTTTCCTTTGCAGCGCGAGGCCTCTGGCCTCAGGCCTTCCATGGCCTCTCCGAATGCTACCACGGAGGGCCCTGTTGATCTGTCTGATGCGGATGCGTGTAACCAGTCCACTGCTGATGCATTTTCCGCCTTAGTCAAATCTCTTCAGCCTCAGAGAACTCATCCTGCGCTGTCCAAGTTTGTCAAGAAACTGGATGGGTTGCAAGAGGTCGACCTTCCTCTTACGTTACCATGAATGGCTGCACTCTCCTTAGCTGAGCGGGGGCTCATCGGTCAGTTCACCGACCTATGGCCTTCCCCAAAAACTGTTCAACGATGGATTGAAAGAAACTGGGCAGACAAAGTTAATGGTAAAATCTCCATTCGTTTCTGTGGAAAAGGTTATTACACTTTCCACTTCGAATCTAGAGCAGAAAAAGACCTAATCTTCAGAAATGGGCCGTACTTCATGGACTCTCGTGGTCTGTACCTGAACAAATGGACTCCAGACTTCGATCCTGAGCTGGATGTCCCTAATGCTGTTCTGGTCTGGGTTCGTCTTCCGCATCTCCCGCTCCACTACTGGGGAGATGACTCGGTTCGATCCATTGGAAATGCTGTTGGAAAATACATTGATCAGTGTGAGCCCAAGGATAATATGCAGGCATGCGCGCGGATATGCGTTGAAGTTGATCTCGGCAAGGGCCTTCCAGAAGCAATCAAACTAAAGGTGGACGATTGGATGCATATTCAGCAACTGGACTACGAACAAATTCCTTTCAAATGCAAGGTATGTCATGAATACGGCCATTTTTCCAATCACTGTTCTAAAATTGTTAATGTTGAACCTGCTCAATTAGAAGAACAATGGGAAACTGTAAAGAAAAAGAAGATTGCCTCTGGCTTGAAAGAAAACTTTGAAGAGGCTCCTCCCAAAACTGCCCCTCCCAAGCCTAATCCCCCTTCAGCTCCGCCCAAAGCCTCCTCCTCAGTTGTCCCTTCTCCCTCCTCTCCTCTTGGTCCACCCATCCTCCCCACCTCGGGGCCATCCACCAGTTCTCCCCTGATCTCTTCAAATCCCTTTGGCGCCCTCTCTCTCCCTGATAATGACCCCCTGATCCCCCTTGAAAATGACCCCCCCATCCTTTTTTATCTTTCTCAATCCTCCCCCTCCCATTCCCTCGACCCCCCCCCCACCCCAAGCTACTAGAAGCTCCTCGAAAGAGCATGGAATCAATCAAGAACCCCAAAAAAAAGGACCTGGCAGGAAATCAAGTAAACAGCAAAGGAACGAAAATGCTCAAAAAGACATCACCATGGGAACTCAAAATCCCATAGAAACTTATATATTGGGGCAAAATAGCAAAGAAACAACACATAAGGAGCAAGGGGGACGACCATCCCTCTGAAACCCAAATACTCAATGATGAAAGTTATATCATGGAACTGTAGGGGACTAGGGCACCCCTCAAAAATTGCTACCCTGAAAGATCTCATAGACCATGAGAAGCCAGGAATTGTAATGATTCAGGAAACAAAGCAAAGATTGCAAGAGATGACAAGAATTATAGACTAGCTCAGGAATTATGAGGGACACATATGTGAAGCAAGTGGAGCTTCTGGTGGAATCACCACTATGTGGAACAAAAATGTTTGGACATGCACATCCAATACTATCAATCAATACTGGATCAAAGTCATATTAGAAAAGCAAGCAGAGCACAAACAAATAGTCATTTATAACATTTATACACTGAACCATTTCAGAGACAAAGAGCAATGCTAGGCCACTCTACAAGAAGACATCCAAGCTGAAGATAACAGAAATATCATCCTTGGGGGAGACCTCAATCTTATATTACACTCCAATGAAAAAAGAGGGGGGCATCTTTACACAGGATCCTTATAGAGAAAAGCTGGAAGAAATCATGCAAGAGTGCGATTTAGTTGATATCATCCCAAAAAATCAGAGGTATACTTGGAACAACCGCAGGCTGGGCAAAGATAACATAATGGAGCGCCTTGACAGAATTCTAGTAAACACTACTTTCCTCTCTGAGTTTTCCACTGCTCACGCTGCAATCCTGCCTTATTTAGCTTCCGATCACTACCCCATCAGCATTGTCCTTGAAGCACATTGTCCATTGGGGCCGTTGCCTTGTAAATATAACTCTCTATGGCACAGCAATCCAATTGTGGATCAGATTGTTAAAACAGCCTGGCAGCATCACATAGAAGGATCACCGGGGTTCATTTGGGAATGCAAACTGAAAAATACAAAACATGCCTTGAAGGAATGGGTGAAGCAGCATTACAAAGAACTAGAAAGCGCCAAAGGTGAGCTAAAAAATATATTGAAAGAAAATCACAGGAAAATAGAGGAGAACGGGTTGTCCCACGAGGATAAAGCATTAGAAAGTGATTTATATTATCAGTTGTACCGGGTTAATAGAGAAGAAGAATAGAAGTGGAGAATTAAGTCAAGACAACTTTGGCTTCAAGGAGGAGATAAAAATTATGCTTTTTTCTATAAGAAAGCAACTGTCAGGAAAGTCGGAAATAATGTCACCATGATCAATGATGAGGAAGGCCACCCTCAAAAAACCCAAGAAGCTATCAAACAAACTGCCTCAGCCTATTACAACACTCTTTTAACAGAGATAAAGGAAACAGAGGATTATTCAGACCTCCTACAGCACATGCCCAAAGGAATCAGTGAGGATATCAACGCAGATTTGACTAAGGAAATCAATGAAGAAGAAATACAATATGTCATCTGGGCTCTTCAGCCAGATAAATCCCTAGGTCCAGATGGCTTTCCAATTTGTTTCTATAGAACATATTGGGGAACAATTAAAAAAGACCTTGTCAAGATGCTAATATGGACCCAACGCAAATGCAAAATAGGAGGATTTACTAATGCAACCCACCTTGCACTTATCCCTAAAGAAAATTGACCTTTGTCCTTCTCCCGTTTTCACCCCATATCGTTGTGTAACTCATCATACAAAATCTTGAAAAAAATATTGGCTACTCGCCTAAAACCTCTCCTCCCCTCTCTCATTTCTGAAAATCAAGGGGGCTTTTTGGCCAATAGGCAAATCTTGGACTCCATCCTTCTTGTCCAAGAGGCTATCCACTCCGGTCAAACTAGAAATGAGAAAGGCTTCATCTTAAAGTTAGACTTAGCCAATGCCTTTGATCATGTCAGGCATTCCTTCCTAATTGCAGTGCTTGAAAAAATAGGATTTGCCACATCCTTTATCAGTCTTATCAAAGCCTGCATCACAGGACCTTGGATCTCCCCTCTTATTAATGGCAGACCTGGACCACCCTTCCAATCTTCACGAGGTCTTAGACAAGGCTGCCCCCTTTCACCTTATCTCTTTATTTTGATGGCTGAATCATTTAGTAGAGCTCTGGATTACAACCGTCATATGGGCCTCATCACCGGGATCAAATTTGATAATGGAGTCAAGAACATCAATCACTCTCAATTTGCTGACGATACTCTACTAATGGGGGGAGCTTTAAACATCATCGCCCGCTATTTCAAAGCTCTCCTAGATAAATACGTGAACTATTCTAGAGGTCTGATAAATTACCTTAAGAGTTGTATATATGGGTGGAACGCTTCGGCACAAGTTCTCCATAGGATTGCTAATATTTTTGGGGTTCCATGTAAGCTGGATTGGGAGCATTTTACTTATTTGGGCATGCCTGTGAGTGCCGGCAACTTGAAAGCAACAGTCTGGGAAGTTATTATCGACAAGATGAAAAGGAAGATACAGCATTGGGGCACCTCTTGGCTTAACCCAGTAGGGCGCCTAATCCTTCTTAAAGCAGACCTCTCCTCCCTACCCTTGTACTGTTTTACTCTCATACAAGCCCCTGCCAATTTTCATATTAAAATGGATGCTCTCCTTCGTCACTTTCTTTGGCAAGGAGGGAGAACAGAGAAAAAAAAATACAATTTGGTAAGCTGGAAGCAGGTCACTCAGTCATGTGAGAGTGGAGGGCTGGGAATCAGATCCTCTAAATTTCTAAACCTTGCCTTTGCTGGCAAACTGGTTTGGAGACTCATATCTGGCAGGAATGCTTGGTGGAAGATAGTTCTAGAAAAAAAATATCTCGGCTACCCAAGGCATCATCTTTTAGATCATGAGCTACCTAACAGAACGTGCTCAAAAATCTAGAGGATGTGTAAGAAAGCTATACCATTTCGTGAACAAAACACTTCCAAAGTGCCCAAAGGCGGTAGCTACATCAGAATTGGGGAAGACAAAATAATGGGGCAACAACCCATAAGTCGAAGGCCTGGTACTCAGCAGATTCTTGCTCTCTTCAGCAGTGCAGGGATTCAAACTCTGGACCAGATATCACAATGGGAAGCCCACTCTCAGACCTGGAAAGGTTGGACTTTCCCTCACATACCTGCAGATACATAAATCAGTCTCAGCAACCTGAAAGTCTACCTTCATGGTATAGCCCCTTCCAAACGCTACCTTGCTGATGACTTTCAATGGGATCCTTCAGGCACAATCTACACTATTAAGGCTGCTTATCATCAGATCTGCATCAACGAGTATCCCATGGCAATCTGGGCACATCGAGGAGACTTGTTTGGAAGGAACTCTCCCAAAGTCAAATTGTTTTTATGGATCCTCTTAAAAGGGAAAGTCCTCACTGCGGAGAACCTCAGAAAGAGAGGAATAATTGGACCTTCCCGCTGTCCAAACTGCCAAAATGAAGAAGAGACAATCCAACATCTATTTATAGATTTCCCTTTTGCTTTAGCCTGCTGGAAGGAAGCCTTTCAAAATCATAACCCCCCTTGGGTGCCTGGCACCAGTATATTTGAAGTGCTACATATGTGGAAAAAGAGCTATCCGTGGGGAAGAAAAGCAAACAATACAACTCGAAGGGTCTGGAATGCCCTGCCCTGTACTCTCCTCTGGAATATCTGGCTAGCAAGAAACAGAAGGATTTTCAAAGGCACAGAAGCAAATGTTAGAAAGCTCTACAACAAAGCTTGGAATCTCAACTTGGAAACTCTGTCCAAAAAGTGTCATGGAAATCTGAAGGTGTCAGACCTAACAGTTGAAGAAAGGAATTACATAAGGCATATTCTGGACAGAAGCAGCATAGAGAAAAAAAGAGGAGGCTCCAATAGCAGAGACAACCCCAGATATAGCTGGAAAATCAGAATGAGAGATGAAGAATTTGCTCGGTGGCTCAGAAACAACAATACTCATTATCTCTTCTTCGATGGAGCCTCCAAATCCAACCCAGGAACGGCAGGGGCTGGAGGTCTTATTTGCAACGGTAATGGAGATGTGATAACGGAATATGAATGGGGTCTGGGATATGCTTCAAACAACAGGGCTGAAGCTTTCGCCCTCCTTCAAGGTTTGATCCAGCTTCATAAACTTGGCATATCCAAGGCCACTATAATTGGAGACTCTGCCATCATCATTGGTCTGATGATAAGAAACGTAAAAGCCCAAAATCTCGAGTCTCAAAGAACATTGAGCAATGCCATTCGGACCCGTAAAATTAAAGGCACTATTACCATGTCCTTTTCGATCTCTTCAATTCCGCAGATACCATAAAGCCTCGGCTTCGACATCGTGTTGGTAAATCTTTCGGTTCAATGGCACGACTACTTTTTCTTTAACATGACAGTTTTATCCTATTTATAGATTCACCCCACAATGCAGTTCATGGTATTCAAGCTCTTTTACTCCTCGTTTCTCTCGCGAATCTTCAAATCTCTGCCTTCTATCCAATGGCATTGACCCCCACAGATTTAACCTCTTCAGCACCAAACTCTGACTCTCTCTGGATCGCCCTTTCAAATCCCTTAAAGCTCTGCACTCTCAGTGGTTCCAACATTTCGTGCTCAATCGAGTGTTCTCCTACTCCTGTTGACCTCTTCCTATCTCCAGCCTATCGGTCTCAGGCGCATATTGGACATGGCTCTACGAACGCGGCATCTCTACTCGCCCTGACAGAGTATCTCTGTTCCAATTTCAGTCCTCTTGCAATCTTGTATTCATCTGAGTATGCTTCACAGGAGATTTTGATGATAAGTCAAAGCACATCAAATAAAAATCTTTTTGAACTGGATGAACGGTGCTACTTCTACCTCAGTGGGTGGCAAACACGACACATCTGCAAAAGTTAAAAATGAAGTGTAAAATCTGTCTTATTTTATTACAGTTTGTCAGAGTTTATACAGCATCCCGCTTTTTCACAGCGACGGAAGCAAGTTGTAATACTGATTCTAACATCAACTGCATCTGCTGTTGGTCCTTCATTTTCCAATATCACTCTGTAAAACTGGAGATCCGTCTCCCTCCTTTTTTCTTTTGAATATAAGCCAGCAACCGATCTTGTGAAAAAAAAAAAATATAACTATCTAAAATAAATAGTTGGTAAATGTTAATGAGTATACAAAAGAACAAAAACCAAGAAACATGTAACAACATTTTTAACCATGGAGATTCACTCTCACTTGTAAATAGGATTTGTTATGGTATTATGAGAAGATACCATGGGTCATCAATAGAGCATGCCCAAAAAATCATATCTCATTTGATATGAAATTTATTCATATAACATTCCTTTTTAAATTAATAAATTTAACTAAAATAAAAGAAAAACATAACTATTTTGAAATAAATCTCAATTTTTAATTTTTAATTTGTAAATAATATTAAGAATATTCTAAAACATTTCATAAATACTACATATTTATAATTTTGGTAATAGTTATTGATAATAATTACAATAATTTATTTTGAGATTATTATAATAATTTTGAAATTTATATTATTATAAATATAATTTTTTAAATGATAATAATAGATTGGAATTTTATATGATTATAAATAGAATAAAATACATAAAGAGTTATTTTAATTTTAGTTTTGTTCATAGTTTGAAAATATAAATTTATTTAAAATAAAAATTATATATATATATATATATATATATATATATATATATATATATATATATATATAATTAATGTTTTTAGTATAATAAATATGACTATATATATATATATATATATATATATATATATATATATATATATATATATATATATATATATATATATATATATATATATATATATATATATATGATTATTTTGAGATAATTTATTCAAAGTAATCCCATCTCTCTCCTAATATATTTTAATATAAAAAATAATTATTATATCTTAATATAAAATTTATTATTATTATTATTATTATTATTATAAAACTATTTTAATTAAGTAAATATTGGACATGTAAGAGTTAGTTATTTATTTTTGAAAATAAATTATGTATATGAGTAAAAATAGAGATAAGATAGATATGTATTCAATTAAAGTGTTCTGGAAGTCTTGGCTGCATTATAGAACAAAGAAATAAATCTACCTCACCACTCTTCTTTCTAGGTAACTTTAATATCTTCTTCCTCATGTTATATTAGTTACAAATGATATATTCATTGTATATATCATTAATCAATACCTAGAATTGGTATTAATAACTGATTATATAATTGCAATCATCTTAGATCTCATAAGATTTCATTCATGGTGTTTCTTTTGTAATTTCAATCCAACGAGGGTGATCTCTAAATGTTTCATTTCTTTGTGCAAAATTCACTCTACATAATGGAGGAAGCATACATACAACTGGAGGTTAACGTCATCTCAGCTCAAGATTTGAAAGAGATGCATATTTTTGGAATGAAGGAGATGCAGACCTACTGTGTTTTCTATATCAATTCTGAGAAAAACCTGAAACAAAAATTGACAAAATAGGTGGTTCAAACCCTACCTGGAACGACAAGGTCATTTTCAGAGTGGAATAGGATTTTCTGTGCAATGAAACCTATGTTGTGATGGTTGTGATATACTGCGTGGGTTTCCTTAGGGATGCGCTTGCTTGAACTTTGAGGGTTTTTTTCCACTATCCTCAAGGGCTATAGGAGCACAAATTTAAGCAGATTGAGCTTCTCGAGACAACAAGTATGTTGTCCTTTTGGTTGCCCCCCACAGGGAATTCTTAACCTTAGCATCATGATTCTTGATGAAGAACTTAATTTTAGTTGCTATGTTGATAGGCCATGGCTACGATGTGATATTTAGTAAATTAAAGGTGTTCCTTCTCCACATAGCCATGGTACAGGTGAAGAAGATCAGGGTTTGGGTAAAGAACCTCTACAAATTGGATGTAGAATATTGTGTTGCCTTGAGCACGAAAGAAAATAAGGTGGAGAGTCGAGACATCGATGAGTTATAGCATAGAAGATTGGTCCATATACGCCACAAAGCTTTGAATATCATACAATGGATTTCTATTGGAATTCCCAAGGGTGCACTTGAGAAACATGATACATGCAAAGAGTGTACATTGGCGAAAGACACCAAATCCACCTTTTATAATAAGGACAGTCGAGCATAAGGAATACTTCAAAGAGTTCTCTCATATGTGTGTGGATCATTCTCGATAGCCTCCACAACCAAGCACATGTATTATGTGATTTTGGTAGATGATTTTTCACACAAGTGTTGGATATTACTCATGTAGAAGAACGCTCATAAAATTTTGTCAGTTCAAAGCACTTGTTGAGAAATACACATGCAGTAAAGTGAAGTTTCTTAGGAGCAAAAACAGTGGAGAATATGTGTTTAATGAATTCAAAAACTTATGTGCATCAAAAGGCATTCAACGAGAGTTGATAGCATCTCATAACCCACAACATAATGGGGTTGAAAAAAGGAAAAAAAAAGGCATTGTGGAAGATGCACGGGTGATGTTACATGATTAGGGCCTACCATTTCACTTCTAGGCTGAAGCATGCAACACAAATGTGTATGTGCAGAACAAGAGTCCTCATCAGATACTCAGGATGAGTACACCACATGAATCCTTTTCCGGTAAGAGGCTAAACCTATAGCACTATAGAACCAACAACTAGGTTGGGAATATTTTTGGGGTACAATGATACACCTCACAACTATTGGGTGTACCTTCCATCTTAAAGGATGACGGTGGTTTGTAGAGATCTGAAATTTGATGAATGGAAGTCCATGTGAATTTCCCTTGAGAAGGACCTTCAGATACATGTAGAAGAGGAGTTCTTAGCTCAAAAGGAAGAACATCATATTGATGTGGATCAACCACATGCAAAGGAGAAGAGAGTGGAAGCACCCACTCATGCAAAGACATCCAAACATGGAAGGAAGCACACCAGAGAGGCTGACAGGTTGATGCATGATGCTTGAGAGAATGTGTGAGCACCGATGTCACAGCACAGGTAGAGAAGGTCCCTAATTCGGTACATTATCTACATGGATTTTATGAGCGAGAGTGTAGATACTGATCCATCCTCATTTGAGGAAGTAGAGCAAAAAAAAGTATGGGTTGATTCCATGGTAGAGGAGTATGACTCTATTATAAGGAAAAATGCATGGGAAGTTGTCCCAAGATCTGAGGAAAATTCAGTTGTAGGATCGAGGTGAGCAAGAAACATATGGGAGTGTCGAGAAGAAAAATGCTATATTTGTGGCCAAGAGACACTATTAGGTGGAGGGAATTTATTACAAGGACACATTTGATCTAGTAGCAAGGTACTACTCAATCATATATATTCTAGCACTTTTAGTGCTAATGGGATGGAAAATACATCAGATGGATGTAAAGTCAACCTTCCTCAATGGAGTGATTGAGGAAGAGTTGTACATAGAGTATCTAAAATTATTTGAGACCTTCAACAGAGATTCACATATGTGTAGACTTAGGTGAGCTTGTATGGACTGAAACAAGCACCCAGTGCTTGGTACACTAGGATCGACAACTATTTCACCAGTTTCGGCTTCAAAAAAAATGAAGCAGACGAAAACCTTTACCATATTGTGGTTGAAGCTAAATTATTTATTATAGTTTTATATGTTGATGATTTAATTCTAACAAGTGATGAAAAGTTGATAAAGTCTTGCAAAGAATATTTGGAAAAAGAATTCAAGATGAAAGAGATGGGGATCTGTTTGTCTTGTTGGAATCACGATTTCCATTAGACCAAAACCCGCAGGAATTAGTCTCCGCTACAATCACCAGAGTTAGGATCCACGAGAGGCGGTTAGTCCATGTCATGAAATACAGGGGGAGAATTGAACCCAATGTCCAAAAATATCCCACCCAACGCGAGTCGGGTGAATTTCTAACTCGAGACTTGTTTCTCTAATACCACTTGTTGGAATATTGAGTTCCGTTAGACCGAAACCCTCAAGCATTAGTCTCTGCTACAATTTCCAAAGTTAGGATCCATGAGATATGGCTAGTCCATGTCATGAAACATAGGGGGAGTGTTGAATCCAATGTCCAACACGTCTCTACGAGAAATTATGCCAATGAGATACTGAAGAAGTATCACATGGAAAGTAGAAAACCCATGGATACTCCTTTAATAGAGAATTGGAGAAAGGAAGATGCTACCTCAAGTGAAGTGGTAGAAGCTACTATTTACATGTAGCTTATGGGTTCACTTATGTACTTGTTGAACACATGACCGAACATGTGTTATGTGGTTAACCATCTATGTCAAGCAATGTTTAAGCCAACCAAGCTCTATTGAAAGGAAACCAAAAATTTATTGAGATACCTCAGAGGGACCACTCAATTGTTTTATTTGGTACAGGCGGATAGAGGGAGTAAAGCTACAAGGCTTCGCAGATGTAGATTGGCAGGGGTCCATCTTACAGGAAGAGCACATCAGAGGGAATATTCAATATTGTGTCAAAAAAATTTTCTTGTTACAATAGGAAGAAACTATTAGTTGCATTCAGTTCAACAAAAGTAGAGTACATGGATGCTATTAAAGCAACTTGTGAGGTTATCTGGATGAGGAAGATCAATGTTGGGTTGTTTCATCAACATATAGATCCTGTAATGATTTACTGTAACAACCAGAGTTGCATCAAACTCCTTGTTAATCCAAAATTTCATTATAGCTCCAAGCATATTGACATTCAATACCACCATCTCAGAGATTGTGTGTAGAGGCGGATCATGATGCTAGAGTACATTCCTACAAAGGGACATGATGCAGACATATTGAAGAAGGAATTGTCAAGAGACAAGTTCCAGTTCCATAGAGGAAGGATCAATGTATCTAATAATCCCTTTCTTGTTGAGAGGGACTGTTGAAAATGACACGAATAAAGATTATGATTTTATTTTCCCTTGAATTAAATTGGAATAAAATTTTAATTCCACATCACAAGACAACTTGTACGAGTTAGATAAGTTAGTATGACTTAGTTTTTCCAGTTAATTCGAGTTGAGGGTCTAACTATGGTATATCAGATTCCATTGTGAGTTCAATGATATCCCATTGGGGTACCTAGTCGTATCGGTCAATTATTGCATAATATAGGTTGTGCGGTGTCGTTTTATCATGAGCACCATTGGTTTCCTACTTAGATGTTTGCATGTAGTTTTTCATATATGGGTGATGTAGCCATCTGTGTCTTGGGGCACACATTTTGTAAAACCAAAATTATCATATATATATATATATATATATATATATATATATTCAGTGTTTCCTATTTCCTATTCTTCTTTCAATATGATCTGATGCGAATTGAAAGTTACTTACATTCGTTGCAAATGTATATCTAAAACTAAATTATCTATGGAATTTGTTAAAGTGTTTAAATTTATAGAAATGTGTTCATATTGTATGAACTATAAATGTCTTTTCAGAAGATGCACTCTCAAAACCATACGAGGGATGGCAAGATTCCTCACTGAATAGATATTTGTGAGTTGTACTACTATGAGTTGTGAGTCGATCTTGATGACTATATGGAGGATACCATGTGAAATAACATCTGATAACATCTCTACTACTGTGTTATACTCAACAAAGTTGTTAGTAGAGCAACTAACGAAAATCCCTTGCATTCTCACTAGCTCGCCATTTGTTGCGAAGATCGCCCACACTGCGGAGGATGGGTTCTGAGTACTATGGCTAGCACCATCAGCATAACCAGTATATGATTCGAAAGAGGTTGAAATTTGGAAACAAAAGTAAATAAGGATCAATAGAAACCATGGGAAACTCTGAAAAACACACTGCAATCACACTCAACACATATAGACAGTATGTACACATTGTACTATGAACAGGATCAAGAATAGTATTTTTTGAGATACAAACCATTTCTAGGCTACAATAGTGGAATTCCATCAAGGTATAATAACTCATAAGCCCATTTATCCAAGACATGTTTGACAATGTATGGACCTAGCCACATAGGCTGGAACTTTCCTGGGCCTAACTTATCGGCCTCCTGTTCATCTAAAAGTACCAGATCTCCTTCCGAGAAGACTCTAGGCTTCACACTTTTGTTATATTACACTTTGATGCATATTTTATGAGCTTTTTTGGCCAAAGTGTCATTGCATCAAGTCTCATCTAATTGATTCAAGTGTAAAATATGCTCCACTTCTATAGAGGTAGTAGGGATAAGTTCAATCGCTAGTTTTAATGATGGAATTATGCACTCAATGGGAAGGATCACTTCTAGAATGTAAACCAACTGAAATGTTGTGAATATGCTAGCAGTCCTTACTAAGGTTCGGTATTCCCACAAGGCAGCATAGAGCAGTAAATTCCAATATGATTTATGGATTTCTATCATGTTTTGAAGCATAGTCTTAAGAACTTTATTGATAGCCTCAACTTGTCTGTCAGCCTGAGGATAAAAGGTAGTGGAATTTTCATGTGAAAGTATCAATTTGGCTATTAATTTAGTCATCATATGATTCTGAAAATGCTTCATGTGATCTGTGACTATCACTTGCGGAACACCAAACCTAGTGATCATGTAGTTGAAAAAGAAGTATGCATTCGTTTCATCAGTGTTATTGAATGTAGGCATCACTTTGTCCCACTTGGTAAAGTAGTCAACAATGACAATGATATAGCCATGCCCCCCTATCGAATAAGGGTTACATGTCATAAAGTCGATACCCCCTTTTTCAAAAGGACCAACGGTGAAAAAAAGATGCAATGGAGAATGGAATTATTTATCATATAAATGGAAAGCATGGCATGTCTTAACTAGAAGGATATAGTCTCAGAAAATAATGGGAAAAAGATGAGCAACGCTTAAGATATTTTGCACGATAACGTAACAAAATAAGTGTCCTCAAAATGCTGCTGAATGAAAATAATTAAAACATTTCTCAACCTCCTCAAGGGTGAGGCACCTCCATAAGATCGTATCGATACCATGAAATTAAAGGGTGTCATTGATAATCAAATAATTTCACGACTGGTATCATATACATCATTGCTTAGAGCGAGATGTATTAGGTCAGGAAGTTTGGGTCTGGAGATAAATCATGAAATATCCATACCATGGGTCAGATGATTATATTAGAAATAATTAATCATCGGGGATGGAATATTCAAATGTAGATTCTGCATCAAGGGGGGCAAGGTTGCACATTAGTTCGGAAAAAGCTAGCGATTTATTTGACTTGGATTTTATGAATTCCATTTCAAAATCTTCGAGAATAACTATCCATTTCGATTTCTTTCCCCCCATCAATCAGTGTGATAGTGTATATGTCATCGGGTTGCAATCTGAAATGAATGTAGTTTTCTGAAGAAAGATGTAATGGAGAAATCTCTAGACGGCTTGAACGACCACCAAATCCAACATTTTGATGTGACTATATGAGATCTGGGTATCATTGAGGTTCCAAATCAGATAATAAATGGGATGTTTAGTCCCAATTTCATCTTCTTGGACAAACACCATAGCTATAATAGAGATTATTGTAGTGAGATACAGGAAATAGTTGCACTGATAGTCAGGGGGATATAAGAGAGATGCATGAACTAGTACATCTTTCAAGGGATCAAATGCTTTCTGTGCAGCATCATCCAAATGGAAGGGAATCCCTTTCTTTAGTGAGCGAGTAAATCCTTTGGTCATCTTTGCGTAATTAGGGACAAATATCCTCAAGAAGTTAGCTTTCCCTTGGAGTCTTTGTAATTGAACTGAGGATGGTGTAGGAAAATCAACAATTTTCTAGATTTTGAGAGGATCAATAGGAATTACTTGCTTGAAGATAACTAAACCAAGCAGTCGATTAGAACCAACACAAAAAATAGATTTTTTCCAGTCAATTCGAATGTTATAGTGCCTACAGTGGGTAAAAATGGCCCTTAAATGCAGAGGGTGATAAGCCCAATGCTTGGAATGAGTAGGGATATCATCCAAATAGGGTTGCATGACATGCTTAATATCATGAAAAGCATAATCCATCGCACGTTGAAACATGGCCCCTGCATTCTTAATATCAAATTAGAGATTTTTATAAGCGAAAGTACCCCAGGGACAAATAAATGTTGTTTTGGGTTGATCCGTGAGGATAATGTTAATTTGATTGTAATTTGAGAACCCATCCATAAATGAATAGATCTTGCAACTAGCATAATCATCAACAAATGGTCAATAAACGGGGTTGGGTAGTTGTCTTTTGTACAAGCTTGATTAACATCCCGATAATTTATGCATACTCGAATTGTGCCATGTTTCTTCATGACAATGACTATGCTTGAAAAAAAAATAGGTTAATGGAATGGGGTATATAAAACAAGCCTAAAGAAGCTTTTCAAGTTTAACTTTTATTCGGATAGCCTTCTTAGGATGGACTGGACAGAGGCGTTGTTGGATGGGTTTGGCATCATGATACATTTTAATTTAGTGCACCACTATTTTTGGGTCGATACCTGCCATTTATTCATACGTATAGGAAAATACATCTCTAAATGAATGAAAAGGGGCTCGGTAGGTCTTGAATTCAGATGAGGAACAAGATGCTCCAATGTAAATATTTTCGACTATTCCTGGTTTGATAGAAATATCGAGAGTAATGGTTTCTTTGATATTTGAGAGGTTATTTTTAGAGCCAATCTCATGAATGGAAAAAAAAATCATAGAGGATTTGATTAAGTTAGGTAGATACAAACCTCCTAGATTATCTTCTATGGAATTAGGAAGGGTGGAATGATGGTGATGCTTGTCACATGGAAGATATTATGACATCATGATCTCCATGATGCTTTTGTCAGTTGAGAATATACACAAGAAAGGATCGAAGGGCATGCCATAATCTAGGGATCGATCTACCCAATTGATTAAAAAAAAAGTATGGGTTGTACAATCCAAGTATATGGCTTATAAATCTTTCTTAATAGGGCTGAGCATCATCTAGCCGCCTAATAATTGGATGTCAATTTCATCATATAAAATCCATGAAATGACCATAATTGTAGAGGATTATATCATTTTGATATAAGGAACCGAAGGTCAGGAGTTGGAAGGGGGAGGAGGAGGGAGAGAAAAATTCACCATAAGCAATCAATCCTTTAATAATCTAGCTCCAACAAGTTGATAGGAATGTATGGATTACCCTTCAACTTGGACACCTTTAGTAACATTGGAATCATAGGCAAAGAATTTCATTTGATCTATCAATATTATCCCTCCTTCATGAGGAAAGGAGATCATGTGGAAGTAGGTTAAAACAAAAACAACCATAGCATAAAACCATGTATGTCCCAGTATAAAATTATAATCAAGAGGTCTGTCAATAAATTCTATTTCAATAGAGACGATTTTTCCCCCAAGTTCAACTTGGAGGGAATTCAAGATTCCAAATGGTTTATATGTCCTTCCATAAAAGGATTTTAATGTGGTGGTTGATTGATTTAGTTGAGGTGAACCAATCACCTTCTAGCAAGGCATAGACATGATTCAGTTCAATTGTCCCTCATCCACAATGGAATGATGAATTTTCTTACCATGAAAAATTACCTAAATCGTAAAAGCTAATTGAGCTAGAAGCTGAGGAGTATATTTTTAATGACAGAAAACCACTAGGATGGAATCTGATGGATCCATACATCCAATAGCCGACAATAAGTCCTTATTTTGGGTGGGGCAGTTTTGCAACACCTCAAGACTGGACATGGCTGATGGAGATTGAGGCAGGTTTTCAACAACATTGTAATTTTTGGGAACTCTTGAATGGTAGTTGTAAGCAGACTTATGAATAACACCCTTTGGAGGTTTGATAGTGAATTCCAAAGGTGGAACCATTAGGGGAATTTTGAGGTCTAAAATGGGCCTCCTAAGAAAAATTTACAAAAAAATAAACTTTATAAGAACCAATAGGATTCAAGATGATGATGTCAACCATGGGGGATGATTCACCATTTTTGGAGTAAAAAAATTAAAATATTAAAAAATAATAAAATAATAAAACTGATTTTACAACTCGTATTTTCAACTTATCCCTAAGGTTTTACTCAAATTTCGAGTGGGAGTACTCGTTGGATGCAAAATTTAATTCCTCATCCAAGGAGTACCCATGTTACATACTTTTGATGGACCTTGCTACATGAAAAATGAGAAATACATGAAAAACATGATTACAAACACTTTTTTTCATGTATTTCTGATTTTTCATGTAGCAGGGTCCATCAAAAGTATGAAACATGGGTACTCCTTGCATGAGAAATATAATTATGCATCCAATGAGTGTTTCCTCTTGAAATTTGAGTAAACCCATAAGGAGATAAGTGGGAAATACGAGTTGAAAAAACAATTTTTCCTTTTTACCCTCTAAAATTTGATGATGTAATCAAATATTATTTTATTATTTCCATTATTATTGTATAATTTCCTTAGGAGGCCCATTTTAGACCTCAAAATTCCCCTAATGAGAATCAAATGAGGTTGGTGTTGAACTTGTAAGTTGATCAGTATCCTGAACACTCGTTGGATTGACATTACCATAGTCTTTGTTCCGAGTGGCCACCAAAACGTCAGATCTCTCCTTCGAGGAGGAAAGCATCAAAACTGTTTTAGAGGAAGTGGGGTCTCAAGAAACCATATGAGTCTCCTGATTGGGAAATGGGTCGGTCAACACAGCAGGAGAAGTGGATGACTTAAGAAACTAGTTCACTTCAACATCGTGCGTAAAATCACGTGTCAATAGATCCTCATCGCAAATAAGGCATGGATATCGAGGCTTTCTTTTTCATTTCTCTGTTTATCCTACAGTGAAGAATATTTATTTTTCTTACCTTTACCTTTCTTCTTGCTTCCAAGTTATTGTTGAGATTTTCCTTTATTAGATGAAATGGCATTTATATCGGAAGTAGTAGCCGCAAGAGGGTGGGATTGAGGATTTGTGTAGGAGTAGTGAGTGTTATACCATATAGTTTACTCGTCAACTGTGAAATGGTAGAACCAATAATTCCATCAGTGACATGAGATTCTTTACCAGGAGGAAGAGGAACAATTTTTTAAGGTCGTGTAGTGTTTAGTATCTTATCATACAGTGTGCCTAATTCGGTACAAACAAAATATAGATATTGAGCACGAGCAATCACTTTCTCTTCGGTCATGACTCCACCTTTGGCCACATATTTTTTGATAGGAGCTAATAGAGATTTGATAAAACATTCCGCTGACAAATGATCGGGAAAAAATGTGCTAACCAACTGACGATGATGCCTCCACTCATGAATGTGATACGAAATGTGAGTGGAATCCAATTGTTTGAATTTATTCAATCGTTTCATTCGCGTGGTGTATCTAATGGGAAATTAGAAGTGTGTGAGGAAGATGATGGCTAGAGTACTGAAATTGTGAAATGACGCTCTAGGTAATTCAATATACCATTTAGCTGTAGTACATGTAAGCGTTCATAGGAAAACACAAAGCTGAATGGAATCATCATTAAGAAAGTTGAATGAAAACCATAGATGATACGTCATGACATGTGTCGATTGGTCTTCTCCCAGATTCCCATTAAGATTTGGGATATCATATGGAAACTTGGTAGGAATAATCAACCACCATGGAAAATGAGTGATGGGGTCATTAGTAAGTTGAGTTAAATCATGTAATTCGAGAGTAGCTACAAAACACAACTTCCAATTAAATTTTGGAGGAGGGTGACCTGGGTAGGAAGGAATAGCCTGAGAAATGGTTACTTGCATGCCTAGATAAGGAGGGTTATGATAATAAGTAACATGGTTACAAGGATATACACGATTCTGATAACCAACATACAAGTGAGCTTGTTTCCGAGGCCTGGGATGATGATAAAGTTTTTGGAATGGTTGGGTCTGGATTTTATATATCCGAGACCTCTAAATGTTTGCATTAATGTTACAAATTCTCCTTACGTTGATTCAATAAATTTGATTGTTCATATTTGATTAAGTTGCAGTTTTAGGGCTCACACAAGATATCATGTGAATATCCTAAAATGAAAATATAGCATCGGAAAACATGAATCTTTTCTCTTTCAATGAAAATCTATCTAAGGAAGGGAGGAAACAATGAATATGTAATACAAAATATGAAGCAAATAAGACGAAAGATGCAATATTCCTTTTGATGTGATTGTTCCTATTCTAGTGCACATGCAAAACCCTAAACTCCAAATGAAAAAAATTTCTTTTCACCACTCTTAATTTTCAAAATGAATAAAAATAAGATGAAAATGTTCAATTATTGATTCAATTACACTTTCCAGAATGAGGAATCAAACAAAAATTCATTAAAGTGATCAACAATCAAACAAATAATTTTGCAACGACCAAACAATAACAAAAAATAAAAATTGAAACCAATTTTTATAAAAGGAAAAAAAAAATGCAAACTAAATGGGGGTTTTAGAGAGACCACGAGACACTGAAGTCCCAAGGAAACTCAGCTGGAATCGGGTTTATGATAGAGAGGCTAAAAAAAAAGGAAAAACTTGTGCAAAAACAGGGACCAATGCTAGTGCAAAGAGGGCACCAGTGCTTTGCAATGCTCAAACAGGGTGGGTGAGGGTGAGGTGCAATGCTATTTTAGAGGCACTAGAGCATTGGGCTTGAAAAAGAGGTTCCCGGCACAAAAATTGCAAAAACAGTTGAGTGAAGATAATTCCTAGGTATGTTCTTAGTTGGATGATCCAACAAAGGTATGTCATGGAGGTAATCAAACACAAGGACAAGGAAAACCACAAAGGGAATGCTTTTTTCCCTAGTATGGTCACCATTTTTTTATACAAGATTTACGATTGCAGACTGTTACACAACAATTTGTCACCGTCCTTGCAATCCCCATCCCGCACATTGGAGGGCTCATTCCGTGACCTGTGAGTAGAGACAAGACTTGAAAATACTTTCATTGCATCCCTCTGAAGAAGAGCTTTCATTGCCCTGAAGACATCTCCCTACAAAAAACCCTAAAAATAGCTCTTTTTTCCATTGGCGCGGTTCCACAGTTCAGTCCTCGTGCCAAGGGGGAAAATCCTCCAAAGAGGGCGCACCAGCTGGCTCTGTCATAGAGCCGCACCCACGCCAACCATATTAAGAGGTGTTTTAAAAAAAATAAAAGGCGGAATTTTCATCCTAACAAATTCCTGGACTGATATCTATCTTGAGTTGGGTGGTTTGGCTATGGATTTCCATAGAGAGGAAGTGGTTTTCCACCTCTCATGGAAGCTTCCTTGATGATAGGGCCAATCCCATAATTATAGGGATCCCAACTCCCCTTCCTCCTTCTATGTTACTCATCTCCATGGCAACCCTCTGCCTCCAAAGAGCTACATCCTTATGCCGCAAGAGCCTTCTTGATTCCCTTAAGGCCAAATCCAAGAAAGGAGACTATTGCCGAGTATCTGGAGAGAGAGGCTTGTCCCATCCTTGACAGAATTTATCGAGACATGTTCTGCTGACAACCCGCCAAAGGAGAATTCGGCGTCGAAGCTTTGGTTGTATTCTTCTTTTTGACTCATTAATGTTAAGAAACTATTGGTTATGGTTCCACTCTTGTTCTTAATCATGTTCATGAGTTATGTCCTCTTCGACTGACATATAGTTGTATATACTAGATTTTATGCTTGCGTTTGTGTTGTTTCTTGCATGTGCAGGTGTCCGATCACGAGATCGTGAGGATTGTGATCTGTCAAATGGCAAAGGGACGGAGCACCACCTCTTCTACAAACCATGCTGGATTCCAAAGCCTCACCGTTCTGCCCATTTGCAATTAGGAACCTACCGTAGCTGCAGCCACTTTGTTGTTAGACCCGATCCGGGCTAGTAGGGACGTCAGTCAAGAGAGGGGATTTACCTCAACAATTTCATGACTCCACCGGGGGAATCACTTTTATTGTTTGACTGGTGCTTGAAGGAGCCAGTTACTACCTTTTCGCATAGCCTTTCGAAACGCTTGCTCCGCATTAACAACGAGTAGATCAACACCGCTTCTTACCAATCTCCGTTTAGCTTGACAAGATCAACACCTGGAGTGGCTGCCTTCTCTTTCCGGTCAACTTCTTGGCCTTGCTTGCTTGGTCAGCTCTTTGGACTGGTTTTTCCTATTTGTTTGGCTTTGTTTTAGCCTTGTCTGTGTCTAAGATTGCTTTTTTTTCATTTTCCCATAGTAAACTCGGCTGGCGCACTTTTCAGCGTGACAGTCGCGCCCATTGGCGCAGGTTGCCTATGTATCACCCGTGCCATTGCCTTTCTGGCACTAATTTCAAGCTCACAGTCGCGCCAATCCTGTGAGCTATTAGGGTTTGCTGTGTTTTATGATTTCTGGGATTGACTTGTGATTTTGATCTTGTTTTTTTGGCTATTTGAGTGCATTGGAGCCTATTTTGACTGATTGTAACCTCCATCCTTTGGTTGTTTGCCTATTTCTTTCGAATTTGCATACGAGCCCTAGGGCATCTAGGTGCTTTCGCGAGTCGAGTCTCCCTTGGGAGTTTTTGGTTTTCGTTCGTTTAGTCGACTTTGGGATTGCTTCCTTTCATTCATTTGACAGTTGTCTATCATCTTATTGCGCTTTTTGAGTGACCGATTTTGTTTTCATTCGAGTTTCGCTTTTCTTCATTTTGGGCCTAGATTACACGACTCATTGGTGTCTTTGGGATTTTTTCTTGGTTTTGAGAGACTTTTGGTCGATTTGAGATCTGATTGTTCGTGCCATTGAGTGAAATTTGTTTGTTTTGCTCTCTTAATATCATTTCTCGAATTGCTTCTCATTTGTTTTCGGTTTGTTTATTGCATCTCGCTATCAAACATTGAAAATAAAAAAAATCTCTTTGCTTTTGATTGATTAGTGCAAATTAAAATATTTTCAGTAATTAGTGAATTTGAAAGAAAAGTTTTTGATTTCATTAGTTGCATTAGAGATATCACTGATTGTCTTCTGATCATTTTCTTTGTGTAAAAAGCTCTTAACTCTTCTGTAGCTAGTTTTCATCAAATGAAGTGATATACTGTGGCATGTAGTTTTGCATTTAGGAGATTTTTGAGACAACACATTCGTTAGGGCCTGAAAAATGAAACGTAATTGAAGATAAACTTTAAAATTTACTCAATTTACACTAAGGCAGCATTGAAATCTAACGAAACACATTTAGAGGTCTAGGCTAGAGACGTGTTCCGGCGTCTTAAAACCTAGTAGCTTCGGCTCGCCTCTTGGCTTTGTATTTAACACTAGTACGGACTCGTGCTCCCCATATCGTCGCATATATATGGAGACCCCACTAGGTTTCAATCCTTTATCCATAGGAAGCTTAGTCCGCGCGCTCCTATACCGTGATACACCTGGACACAACATTCGTGGAGATCAGCTTCGCCGTACGTAAAGTCCTTGGCTGATTTCTTTCATTATTGAAACCAAGGTGTATATTGCAGCTCACGTTATTTGGTTGCAATAGTCTTGTATTCCTGAGTAGTCATTTGATCTTTTCTGACTCCCTAAATTTGAAAGGATCACCAAGCACTTGTCCTTTCACGCTTGTGTCAAATCTGAAAGAGATAGAGTCACCTTTTTTACCGTTTCTCGACTCTTAAAACATGAAACGATGAAGTTTCTCATTTTTCAATGTGGTAAAAATTAATCACCGACGATCACATGCCCTGTTAGATTTTTCTTGTTGACCGTTTGATCGTGTGTCTTGAATCTTTTTCAGCCCGTGTGTGTGTTTGATCTTTTTCTCTTGTCATTTCTGCCACAGTGGCGGAATCCTCGGTTTCGTCTACTGGTAGTCCTTATACGGACGATTCATCAGAGGTTTCAAAATCCTCTGCTGAACCACAGTAGCCCATTGTTTCTGAGTTTCCTGACGGGGGACCAGTTCTTTCTGAGCAACCCTTTGGGGGACCAGTTGAGTTCGATTGGCCCTTTTCTGACCCTTGGTCTGAATTGAGATTAGGATCTGATTTCCTTTCTCTTACATCGGGTTCGCCTTTTATAGCTGTTGTTTTTACTCCTAGTCCTCGCCGTCTATTACAAGATCTAGCAACAGGCTCAAACATGAGTGATTCTGGTGAGGAAATCCCAACGTCTGGTGAAGACTATCAGCTCTTCCCACGAAGATTATTTCTGGGAGACAACTCTGAACCAGTTGCTATGTCATCTAGTCCCTCATTACCACCAGGGTACAGGTCCTTGGGTCAGATCATTTCTGCCGTAGCCTCTATGGGAGTGTCAGCTCCTTCACCGAGGCCCACTGCTCCTTCACCGGGGGTGTCTCCGCAGACACCCCTCACTTTTGTACCCATTCGACCCACTGTCTATGTGGCTGCATCTGCACCCGCTGTCACGGCACCCTCCGCGAGGGCTATGCCGCGTCCTGAAGATGTCTATTTAGCGACTGCTATGCCGGAGAACATTTCTCCGGAGGAGTATCGATTGTCCCTACAACAGCCAAACCCCGAGGTTGGACCATCCTCCCAAGATCCCAACCGCTCTTAATTTTCGCACTATTCACAGGATGGTACACCCGTGTATGCTTTTCCAGGTCAGTATGATGAGCACGGGGACATTTTGCATGTACCCGCTCCTGAGGCTTACCTCCATGCTCAAGGTTTACCTTATAACCAGGCTTATAACCTGCAAGGGCAACCTTTCCAAGGCCAACCTTCGGGCCAACCTGGCTATCCTTATGACCCACAGGGGCAGCCCATGAAAGGTTATCCTGCGGGCCAGCAAGGGCCATTGTACGGTCCGCAAGGACAGTATTACATCCCTTTCGGTCAACCTGTGCAGCCTTAGCCAGGTAACCAACCGGGACTGTTCTATGGTCCTGGGGGGCAAATCCAGCCTTCTCAACCTATGCAACTACAGTATCCTGTTGTTTCTAACATTTCATATCATCCAGGACCATCCTATGGTCCTACTCTAGGTCAAACTGGTTACCAGCAACCACCTAGCCCTATTCCTCCACCAGGCCAACCGGCCCATCCGGTACAACTTGGTGTTTCGCCTCCAGGCCAACCGGCCCATCCGGTACAACCTGGGGCTCCTTTATAGCCAGGTCAACCTGCGCAACCGGCGCAGCCTATCTATCCGGGTCAACCTGTTCACTCAGGGTAGCCGGCTCAGCCGGGTCAACCTGTTCCTCACGACAGCCCTCTCATTCCATTAACCCTGCCCAGCAGCCGAATCATTCGATGCTGCAGCCAAATCAACAGCTACGCCCTAGTTATCAGGCTCCGCAGGGTTCCACCTATCAGCAGCCGACTCATCCTCAGGGCGGTTATTATCCTCATGGTCAATCTCAACTGAATTATAACCAGCCCCGAGGCTCTTAGTATTATCCTCATCCACCCGGTTCTACCTATACTCAACAGCCAAATCCAAATGCTGCTTACAATGGGCCGACATATAATCAGGGTCTGTACTCTGGTTATCAAGCCCCACACACTGGTTACCAGCAGCCAAATCACTCTGGTTATACGACCTACACCCCCTACAGTCAGAATCCTATGGGACAGAACCCTTGGGGGCAAGGATATTCCCAACTAGCGTGGAGTACAGGTACCGGTCCTCATCCCGGGCCTGGCATGCCGGTCAATCCGCCATTGCTGTTTCTGGCCACCTTGGAGTTGCCAGATGTTTCAAAATTGACCAATGATCCAATTTTGCATAATCCTTATTGGCCTCCGGTTCCTACCAAGATACCAAGTGATTGCCCCAAGTTTGAGGGTAAAGCTGGGGAGGACCCCCAAGTGCATGTAATGACGTATCATCTTTGGTGTTCGTCTAACTCTTGGGTCGATGATTCAATTTGTCTGTGCCTCTTCTAGCGCACTTTGACTAGAGCTGCTGCTAAGTGGTACATCGAGTTATCCCGTGGCATCTTCCAAGATTTCAATTCCTTAGCCATGGCTTTTCTGATGCACTTTCAGTTATCGGTTCACTATGAAGCTGGGACGCACCTCCTGACTTCTTTGAAGCAGGATAAAGCCACTCACATTTCTGATCACATTCATGAGTGGCGGCGCCGTCGTAGACTGATCAAGTTTCATATACCTGATCAGATACTAACTCACTGGTTCACCACCTCCTTCGTGAATAAAATCGCCCAAGATATTGCGATGGGAGCGTGTGTGATGGAGGAACAAGCCATTGTGCGTGCCCAATACCTGGATCTTTTATATTCTCAGTCCGGCACGCTTTATGATATCTTGCCTGATGCCCCACGCTCCGGAACCTCTAAGGCTCCACCTACCCCTGCAGTGGATGGTGTCATTGGTTCTGTGTCTCCGAATTCGAAGAAATCTTTGAATGGGAAGCAGAAGTCTAATTCTTCCAACAATACTCCTGCTCATCCCGCCCCGTCAGATTCTGGCAAAACCGTAGAGGTGAATGCTGTTCAGGCCAATCCTACGGAGAAAACCTCCAAAGGGGAAAAGAAGGGCAAAGGTAAATCCAAATCCGACGCCCCAAAGCCAGAATCCAAATCTCGTACTGAGGATGGTTCTCAACGTAAACCGAAGTACCCCTGCCTCACTTGTGAAGGAGACCATTATACTAAGGATTTTCCACGACGATCTGAAGTTAGTCAACTTCTCAAAGGCTCTAAAGGGACTCCAAAAGTTCTTAAAGAGCCATTCCCATCTCAGCAAACCCAAATGGTTGAACAACCGTCACCATATGCACCATTTGGGTCCCAAGTTTTTATGATGAATGGTGCTGCACCTATCTCTGTCGCTACGCGTTTGAAGGATTACAACGAATCGCGGCAGGCACCCGGGAAAGCAGTTGTGGATGGACCACCTCCCCCACTTGTCTTCGGTTCGTTGGAAATCGAGAAGCCTACTCCTGAACCTGTTGTGAAGCCACCTTATAAAGGTGTTCTTCAAAGATCTTCTTATAATCCGAATGCTCGTGCCGCTCAACACTACAGTATTGTTGAGGATTTGCCACAGGTGCCTTCTGCTATGTCTGTAATAGAAGTTCTTCAAATTTGTCCTTCGCAACGGAAGGCTTTACTATCTGTAATCGGTGGCATTGATCCCGCCGATTCGAGTCTTCTCACCTTCGATTTAGAAAATTTCACCCCCCGACTTCCACATCAGATCGCTCTTGTTATTCAAGTCGGGATTAACAGTCTTAACATCCACAGGGCCGTTGTGGATGAAGGTGCCTCTACCTGTGTTATGTCGTTCGCTTGCTGGAAGGCCATCGGCTCTCCAACCCTTTCGTCATCTCCCAATGCCCTAGAGGCATTTGATGGTTGGGAATCTAAACCCCTGGGTGTTCTCGAGAGTTTAGCGATCACTTTACAGGGGAAGACTGTCAACGTAGAAGTAGAGGTGGTTGACGCCAGGCTCAACTACAATATACTTCTCGGCCGCAGCTAGACTCATGCCATGCTATGCGTGCCATCCACCGTTTTTTGACTTCTTAAGTTCCCTCACGAGGGAAAAATCATTACAGTGGATCAGTTATCCTTCTTCACCTCCACCTCCGAGAACAAAGTTCCATACGTGGATCAGATTCTGAATCCCCTTGACAGTATAGGACCCGGTCTCTTCAAAGATCCTGTCCTTATGGGTATTTTTCCCGCACCACCACTGCACACCACTCAAGTTAACATGATTTCCAGGTCTGATGACCCCTGGCTCATCCCTACGCCTGAGCAGGTGTTTGAGTTTAGAGAATCAATGCCCTTGACTCCAGTAGAGATTAGCTACTGTGAAATTTTTGCCGCATCTGATCCTCCACCTCCTCAGCATGCTCCTTTGAGCATGGCTCTAGATGTCTACTCTCAATCCCCCTGGCTTGGTCAGGCCAATTCGTCTGATCCTTTCAAAGAGACTTTTCCTTCCGATGAAGCCATTGTTGAAACAATGTCTCTTGAGGAGCTGCCTTGGAGCGATGGACATCATCGTTCCTCTTTCATGCCTAGCTTGGGGGCAATGCCAGATTTTCTAGAGCGTTATGCATCTCAGGTTCCTACTCCTCCTCTCCAAACACCCATCTTGACGCACGAGGTTTTTACGGAGAGAAACCTGAGTAATATCACTCAAACCATCCCGATCAACATCTCCGTTAAACCGGGGATTGTTGAGAATATACACATGGGAGTGACTTGTTCTCCTGATGAGATTCAATTCTATACTGATCTTTTTAAAGAATTTAGAGATGTGTTTGCCTGGTCCTACGAGGAAATGCTGGGGATTGATCCCAGTATCGTGGTGCATGAGATTCCAACCTACCCTAGTGCGAAGCCCGTGCGCCAACGCTTACACCTGATGCATCCTCGTAAAGCCACTGCAATCAAGGAAGAAGTTGAAAAACTTCTAAACGCGGGCTTTATTTATCCCATCCCCCTCACAGAATGGGTTTCCAACATTGTCCCTATCGATAAAAAGCAGGGTAATATTAGGGTCTGTGTTTATTACCGCGACATTAATCGCGCCTGTCCAAAGGATAACTATCCCACTGCGTTCATAGACCAAATCATCGTCAAATGTGCTGGAAGTGAGATTTATTCCCTAATGGACGGTTTCTCCGGGTATAATCAGATCAATATTGCACCTGAGGATCAACACAAGACTACTTTCATCTATCCGTGGGGTACTTTCGCGTATAAAAAGCTCCCGTTCGGCTTGAAGAATGCTGGAGCCACTTTCCAGCGTGCGATTTCTTACGCTTTTCATGACATTCGCCATATCATTCAGCCTTATCTGGACGACTTGCCAGCTCACTTAGCTAGGCGAGAGGACCACCCTGAACACCTCCACCAGATTTTCCTTCGCTGTAGACGCTACAATATTAGGCTTAATCCTCGTAAATGCATCTTCTGCGTCGATTCTGGCCGTCTTTTGGGATTCATAGTCTCCAAAGATGGAATTTTCCTTGACCCTATAAAAGTCGAGGCCATCATCAACCTCCCATCACCCTCCTCGTTATATCAGTTGCAGAGTCTGCAGGGAAAAGCGAACTTCCTTCGACGCTTTATCCCGAACTACGCCGAGGTGGCCAAACGATTCACGCGCCTATTAAAGCAGAACGTTCCCTTTCATTGGGAAAAAATTTCTCAACAATCCTTTGAGCAGCTAAAGACGTTACTCGTTAATGCTCCTTTGCTTCGTCCTCTGGACTATCGTCGTGATTTCACTTTGTATCTCCCCGCCGCATTTAGCACCATAGCTATGGTTCTGGTGTAGGATGATGATGATGGCAATGAACATGTTGTTTATTATCTATCACGAAACATTCTCGATACAGAAACTCGTTATGCTCATGTCGAGAAGTTGGCGTTAGCCGTAGTACACGTTGTGCAACGTTTTCGCCACTACATCCTGTTGCGTACGATAACAATGGTTTCGGATTGCAACCCCATGACATATATTCTCTCTAGACAATTACTGGGGGGAAAATACTCCAATTGGATCATTATCCTGCAGGAGTTTGACTTAGAGTTCACTACTGCTAAATCAACCAAATCACTCGTTTTCACGGATCTTATATGCTCACTCCCAACAGACTCCACTCTTTCACTCTCCAAGGATCATATCCCGGACGAAAATCTTTTCCTTATCAGTACTCGCGACCCTTGGTACGGCGACATAATTGTGTATCTTCAGACCTCCACATTTCGGTCTGAGTTGACTAAAGATGCCCGACTTCAGATTTGGCATCAGTCCCAACCCTACCGCATCGTAAGTGATACCTTATACTGCGTTGGAGTAGATTTGGTACTCCGTCGGTGCCTAACCTTGGAAGAGGCTGAAAGGGTCCTAAATGACTACCACAGTTGCACCTGTGGTGGACATATGTCCGGATATGCCACTGCCCAGAAAATTCTGCGAGCAGGTTACTTCTGGCCGTCAATATTCAAAGACTATATCGTTGCAGTTCATAAATGTCATGCGTGCCAGGTGTTTCAGTGCAAGATGCATGTGCCGCCTCTCCCTTTGCATCTTGTTATTACCGTCGGCCCTTTTGCGAAATGGGGCATGGAATTTATGACGTGTAACCCTCACTCGGCCGGGGGGCATGCGTATATAATTTTCCCTGTCGACTACTTCACCAAGTGGGCCGAAGCGATGCCTAGACTAGCTGCCGACGGTAAGACAACTGCCCAATTCATATTCAACCACATCATTGCATGTTTCGGGGTCCCGCAAGCCATTGTTACTGACCATGGTACTCATTTTCGAGATTATATGATGGCCGAGATGACTTCAAGGTTGGGCTTATGCCACGATAGCTCAATGCCATATTACCCTCAGGCAAATGGCCAGGTTGAAGCAGTGAACAAGGTTCTGGTCACTATGCTTCAATGAACAGTTGGTATTCACAAATCTAATTGGCACCTCCAACTGTTCTCAGCTCTATGGGCATACCGGACATCTGCAAAGAGTGCAACTGGATTCACACCATTTCAATTGGTGTATGGTCTGGAAGCAACTCTTCCAGTTGAATGCGAGATTCCTTCATTGAAATTAGCTGTAGAAATTCTACCCGACACTTCTACTGAGGAAGAGCATCTTTTGTATCTGGAACGGTTAGATGAAAACCGCCGCTTGGCTGCTTTAGTCATTGAAGCACAAACGAAGCGGGTCAAAGCTCACTTCGATCAATCGGTTCCTCCTCGTTCCTTTGTCGAAGGGGACCTCGTCCTCCTGTACGATCAAGCACATGACAAGCTTGGGGCTGGTAAGTTCCAACCTATGTGGCATGGGTCCTACATAGTAAAACGCATTTTGAAGAATGGGGCTTATGAGCTTATAGATTATGAAGGAGTTCCGCTGGCGCAGCCCAGGAATGGGCTGTACCTAAAAAAATACTACGCTTAAAGTCATTTTGGTGTGGTGTGTGTACATAAGTGTGTGTTTTTTCATTTGTGTGCATGTGTGGTGTGGTGTGCGATGTAAACATCTTTCTGCTGATCGGGTCTTCCTGACTGTGCAGATGTCCATTCATCCGTTTGTTGGTTTCGCGGATGGTGCCTCCCGTAGTACCAGGAATCTGTCTTCGGCGGGCTGTGTAATCTATGATCCTGCTGGTGAGTTGGTCAACCTGCAAGGTGTGTGTGTCTGGGACATACTACAAATAACATCGTGGAATATAGTGTTGTATTAGAATTATTAACTGAGGCTGTAAACCTTGGTATCCATGAATTACTTGTGTATCTAGACTCACAACTTGTAGTATTACAGCTTAATGGTCATTATTCAGTCAGAAAGCCATCCATTTTACGTCTGTATCTGCGTATTCATTTACTGGAAAGAAATTTTGATTATATTACATATCAACATATACCCAAGCATATGAATACATTAACAGATGCAGTAGCTAATTTGGTGCTAGATAGACATTTGCGCAATTTGTAAAACAACATCACATGAAAAAGAAAGATCCATCTAGAAATAGATATGTATATATATAGATATCGAAATTTTTAAATAGTGTGCGTCGCATAGAATCAAAAAATATATATGTTCGTCTTAATACATCTGGAGACGATATGTCTCTCAAAAAATATGCATGATAAAAGCCCTAGGAGTCTAATCCGCATGGTGCTCATGATAACAAGTGACTGCATGCACTAAGCATCTCAGAAGTCAGTGGAGGCAATTAGGCACTCCCACCGTATGTCTTTGGTACGCCATCAGTACATCTGCCAGCCGAGCATAGTCTGGGATCCCTCGGGCGATACCCTCAAGATTCTGGATCAACTCCCCCCCCTCTACACCCTCTGCCCGAGGATCAGGTGCGAGAAGAGTCCTCTGCGTGATAGGAGACATACCGGCTGGTCTCTTTGGGCCCACGTCTGCATACATATAAAATGTGTCAGGATGGACATGTATTAACAAAAAAAAATCATAAAACATAAAAATAAAAAAGAGAAGAGGTCATACCCAACTCCTCGTCCCAATCATCTCCCTCCGGCAATGGGAGATCTGGGTCTCCAGTGAAATCGGTTCCTGCATATGGCCAGTCTTCCACTATGATCAACTGACACCGCAACCACCCAAAAAACTCTGGCCTACAGGACATCTGTTGGCATCCTCCAGCTCTGGGCATCAGTGCTGCCTAGCGAGCCATTCTTAGCTCTCGTGGAATTGGCTCAGCTACTATGGTCCCTTGGCCCTGGAAGATTGGTAATCGTTCCAGAATAAACAATACCAGGATGGAACCGTAGCCAAAATGTTTCAGTTTGGCCTGCTTGCACTTCGTGAGATGTCTCTTAATATTTATTGTCACAGCTGTAGCCCAGTCGAACAATGGGGGACTCATGCACTCTGAGGCCAGTAAGAGTTGGGCCTTTGTTGCCTCGTGCGGTGCCTGCGATCCCGCAACCCGCGTGATGGTATGAAGCACTACTCTAAGTGCTAGATCAGGAATAGTATGGATGTCCACCTTTCCAATTCCTGATCCTAGTCGTGCCCCTTGGCACACTCGTGCCATCACTTGCTCCATCTTCTCACCAGATGGTCTGCTCCCTGTCAATATGGGCACCGGACCTCTGCGCGATAATCTGGTTATGAATTATATGTCAGAAACCTCCAGTTTTAATACCTGGTCCCGTAACTTGAACACTTGTTCATGTTCGTCCCATATGCTGATCAGGTACTGTAGGAGCTCAGGCTGAGCTCGTAAACAAGGTGTCAGGAAGAACTTTTTTAGCCCACAATTCTTGAGGGCATTCATGCAAGTTTCATTCTCCATGGCTTGTTCATCCTCTTCACCGTGCTCCCTCTCTTTCCACTCAATGACCATTTTGATTGGCTGCCTGCATTGAAATGGTCACAAAACTTCAATTAGACCTATGCTATCCTTGAAAATTCATGCAATTCATTCATTATGTGGAAATTTCAAGCGGAAAATTGTATTGCACCATTGGCACGACTGTTTTCCCAACATTCGCGCCAGTTGGCGCGAGCCCTTTGGAAATAAAATTCCATTGGCGCGGGTCCATGTTGGATACCCGTGCCAACGGGCGAAGCCCTAAAAATTCAAAAATTCCTCATAAGAAGTCTAATATACAATGAAAAGCTATGAAAAATGGATTGAAATGGAGTACAAAGAAGCGCCTCTTACCTGGAACTGATGGGAATCTGAATGGTAGCCCGGATCGGTCGCAATTGCTGTCAGAAGTTTGCACACAAAATGGACCACTGCTGCTCTTCGGTGAGGTAAATAGTAAAAAGTAATTTTATTTTTACCATTTGACATATTTATAACTTTTTGAACTCAAAATAGCTATTTTTCTGAACATTTTAATATATTTGTGTCAAAAATGGGTTTTACACTTGCTTTTTGTGCAGCAACAGGTCTTTTACGCAACTTAAAAAGTGAAACGAGTTGTATTTTATACTTTTTCGGACTCGGTAAATACACGAAAAAGTCACTCTAGAGTCATCTTTCAGCTCTTTTCTGACTCTCTAAACATGAAAAGAGTGCCGAGGCCCTTGTCGTTTTCATCTCGTTAAAGTGGACACAAATCGACATCTACCCAGTATACGTTTACCCCTTTTTCGGGCTGGGATGGATTATTTACGAAAAAGGAATACCCTAGCCTATCGCGACTAGGAGGTTTTCTCGGATATTGTTTTCTACCTTTTCGGGTTCGAGGAACTATCTACGAAAAGGGAGCGCTAAATTTTACTTTTCTGCTGTCTTTTCAAACTCTCTAAATATGGAAAGACGCCGAGTTCTCCCTTTGTCAGACTCGTTAAACCCTGATGACATTGGATTCAGTCGAAATGACGTTCTCCGAGTTCCTCCTTCCTAGGGCTCGTTAAATGTACTAGGATGGATTCGCCCGAAGGGCGGACTTATATTACAAGCATATGTTATCCCCTTCAAGCTTGTTATCAAAAATAATTGGGGTACTCGCCAGAAATGGTGGGGGAAAATGGAACCAGCATCATTGTCGTGTCGGCAGTATGTCGCTCTTGAACATGGCACTTGTCTGCATTCGTGTTGGGTTGGGGACATCTCATCTCGTTCTTCACTTGCCTCCGTGGGTTTGGATAATCCCTTTTGACCTCTCATCTGCTCATTGCCTCGTCACCATGACCTCTGATCCATTGATGTCAAATACTGCCAAGTCCACTGTCGTGCCGTTTATATGTTCAAGAGAAGTTGACCTCTGCAAATATCAACCTCCCTCTGATTCTCGTTTGATCCTGATTCACAAAAAACATCATGTTCCTCTGTCTCGTGTCGATGATGTGGGAAACACTATGGCCCACCTTCGATCAAGGTCACTTCCTGTCGACTTCAGCTCATTATCTGGGAAGTTGATCTAGAGACTCCCTTATGGTACCTTGGAGCCTGCATTCCTCAATGGCAGGTTCGTCACACTCGATGTGAGGTTTTCATCATTGGCCTCCGATCGAGTGATTCTACGAGTGTTCGACGCCAGCTCATTGATTCGCACGCCGTAGATTGTACCTATAGTACCTTGAGAGCCATTGTCATTATTGGTGGTTCCTCTCGCGTCTATTAACAGCTTTCATCATTGGCTGGTAATCAGCTGATGTTCTTGCATGTTCGACTTCAAATCGCATATTCGCATGCTTGAACTTGTACTTTGTTTGGGTCGAGATGGAGCGCAAGACCCTGGATTGTGTTTGTTGTAATCCAGGCTGCGAAATTGTGGATTACTATGATTATTTACATGACTCACCGATTGGATGGCTGCGACCATACCTGAGTCTATTTATCGATCCTCTCTGGGTGGCTGCGTCCATGCCTTAGATCTAGATTATTGTACACTCTGTTATGGATGGCTGCGCCCATACCACGCATATATATCATGTATCTGAGACATCAGTTGTACTTCACTCTGCAGGCTTTTCGATGGCGGTGTTTTCAATCGGCATGTTCTCCTAAAGCATTTCACCCCTCTCTCTCTCTTGGGCCTCATGCTTTAGGGGGCATCTGTTACACAGCAATTTGTCACCGTCCCTACAATCCCCATCCCGCACATTGGAGGGCTCATTCCGTGACCTGTGAGCAAAGACAAGACTTGAAAATACTTTCATTGCATCCCTCTGAAGATGAGCTTTCATTGCCCTGAAGACATATCCCTGCAAAAAACCCTAAAAATAGCTCTTTTTCCATTGGCGCGGTTCCATAGTTCAGCCCTCGCGCCAAGGGGGGAAATCCTCCAAAGAGGGCGCGCCAATTGGCGCTCTGTCATAAAGCCGCACCCGCGCCAACCATATTAAGAGGTGTTTTTTTAAATAAATGGCGGAAGTTTTGTCCTAACAAATCCCTGGACTGATATCTATCTTGAGTTGGGAGGTTTGGCTACGGATTTCCATAGAGAGGAAGTGGTTTGCCACCTCTCATGGAAGCTTCCTTGATGATAGGGCCAATCCCATAATTATAGGGATCCCAACTCCCCTTCCTCCTTCTATAAAAGCTTGCTCTTCTCCATGGCAAGCTAATCTCCAAGTTCCCAAGAGATTTCACATCCTTATGCTGCAAGAGCCTTCTTGATTCCCTTAAGGCCAAATCCAAGCAAGGAGACTATTTCCAAGTATCTGGAGAGAGAGGCTTGTCCCATCCTTGACAGGCTTTATCAAGACATGTTCTACTGACGACCCGCCAAAGGAGAATTCGGCGTCAAAGCTTTGGTTGTATTCTTCTTTTGACTCATTAATGATAGGTGACTATTGGTTATGGTTCCACTCTTGTTCTTGATTATGTTCATGAGTTATGTCCTCTTCGACTGACATATAGTTGTATATAATGGATTTTATGCTTGCGTTTGTGTTGTTTCTTGCATGTGCAGGTGTCCGATCACGGAGATCGTGAGGATTGTGATCTGCCAGGGCAAAGGGACGGGAGCACCACCTCTTCTACAAACGACAGCGTTGGATTCCAGGTAAGCCGTCATCGCAAGTCGGTTTATTTGCAATTAGGAACCTGCATTGTAGCGTGTTTGATTGTTGCTAGACCCGATCTGGGCTAGTAGGGATCACCTCTGTCCGCAGAGGGGGATTTACCTCCTCAACACAGACAAAGGTATCTCCCTTAGGTTTGGTGATTAACCTAGAACAACACAGAGACAAGGAGCCCAATGCTTTTCCTTAAAGTAAATATATGATGTAGTGAGGCCTATCTATAAAATATCGCTCACTTTTCTCCCTCTATATCTTGAAAGCTCCAATTCTAGTTCCAACTGCCAAAATTAGAACCTGCACAGTCAAATAACACAAGCCAAGAAACTATGATATGCATGCAATATCATATAAATACCATATTCAAGAGATCAACATGGTATTTAAATACATGAATCAACATCACATATAGGAAAACATATAATTATTTGGATTAATATAAATAGAAGGAGATTACAACCATAAGTGGTAGTTGATCTTGTAGAAGAGCTCCTCCAAGTTTTTGACTCATCCTTTCCTTGTCACAATATGCACCTCTAGTTACCCTATGCATGAGATGATAAGTACTTGCTACAGTAGCATAAGTGAAGAATCACTCTCCAAAACTAACCATTACCTCTTGCATATGAGAGGGTAAATATATAGGATAGAGGGGTAAGTTTGGAATTCTTATCCAACTTCCATTCTCAGGATTTAGATCCACCTTTGATGGAGGGATAGGATAAAAGGAAAGGTGGTTAAAACTCAAGATTAGGGTAGGCTAGGATACAAATGCCAATCTAAGGGAAGTAATTGAAACAAATTATGAAAAATCCTAGAATTTGATGGTTTCAGAATCCCACTCACTCTCTCAGAATTATGGAACTAACACAGGTGAAAATGAGGGCTACCTACTCGTGATCAATTCTATCCACAGGGGAGAAACATGTTGTTGGGCGGTATAAGTGCAAGCCCCGAAAGTGATGATTGACGCTATGTGATTCATTTAACTAGTTTCAATCCCACTTCTTCACCCCTGTGACCATCACTCGATGCAATGAGTGCTAAGTGGACTATTCAAAAATAATGAGAAATTAGTCAGTTACGACTACCTCTCATGGAAATGGTCATAGATGAATGACTAAATTAACGTAGTTGAATCCCAAAAGTGATATATAACATTTAAATTTTCAATCCGAGTCGGTAGAATTAGAGGCGTAGCACAATAAATGCTAGAATACGACCTTAGGGATGTATTAAATAAACATCAAGTTCTTGTAGTAAAATCAAAAGAAGCATCATTAAGAAAAAAATGAATGAGACTCTTCAAAAACACACTCTGGGAATCTACTTTTGGCTCCTCTTCTGGGTTGAGATGACTCTTGCAGAAAGTATTCCTCATTTTTCCAGGGTACAAGGGAATGTAGGCCCCATTCAAACTATCAAACCATTCAGGAAATAAACAATGTGGTTTAGGAAATAAAGGATGCAAAACCTCTTAAAAATTAATTCTATGTTGCAAATATGAAAAGCATGAAATTAAACTAGAAATCACAAGGCAAATTCATTCCAACTAATCTACGGAAATAATTGAATGCTTTAAAAAGAATGGAGCTGATAATGCACTACTTCTTTTAAAGACAATTCAGTACTTAGTTGTAAGGAAAATATGCAATAATAAAAAATAGGATAAATATATATTTATTGTTGTTTACCCTGATATTATTAAGTACTTTCTCAAAATATTATGTATGATGTGTGCAATACTTAACTATAATGAATAATTATGTGAGCGCTTTGTCAATAAGATTCACAAACTCTCCTTTTGTTGATCCTGGAATTTTTTTATTAAGAGTTCAAAGATAAATGTTCTGCAAAGTACATGAATCAATTTCATATAATAATTCAAAGGTAATCATGAATACATGTTAAGTTCAGTTAACCGAAATTCTTACTCAACAAATGTTTCACCATTGCATCCTGAGAGTAGAATTCATTATGTAGTAATGGAATCAGGGAAAGTACTTGATCTTGTAATAAAAATAATTAGAGATGAAATAATAAAGAAATATTTTCTTACTTCAGTGCATCCTTTATTAAAATATGTCCAAAGACAACGATATATTGAACTTAAATAGCTAGAATAATGAAAATAAATTATGGAGTGAAGTTAAAAATTAAATGACTAAAAAGAAGAGCTATGAAATTAAATTGCAGAGCAATCTGAGATCACACTCACACCATGCAAACTAAAGTGCATCAAAATAAATTCTAAGGAAGTTGGGGCAACGGACTGGCTAGTGGGCCCAACAACACAACTCATTTCCTTTGCAACAATTTAAATCATAATCTTAAAACATTCAGGAGAAACAAAATACTCACAATCAAATGCCAAATAAATTCATAGTGAAGTCTAGTTACAAAGTCATGGAACAATGCAGCGCTGGCTCTAGTGGTCCCCTCGAGGGATCATCCCACTGGGCACACAGCTCCTCCCTTCCTGCACACTAACTCGATTCCCTATTCTAAAAATATAGAAATTCAATGATGGATCTAGATCTGAGGATTGGGCCCCACCCTTCTTAGTGCACAACCCTCCGTTTTATAGCAGCAACATTTCCTCTACTTGCTAAGATCTATGCTTACAATTTTAGCACAGTTTCTTAAATCAAATTGGACCTAGAACTAGAAAATCTGATTTGGCTAAGTTTGGAAGATAATATAATAATCAACACCAATTGAATATTTCCAACTATGCTCTATAAATACATCAATGCACAATTCTATTCATAGATTTGTTTCTGATGTGCTGCTTCAAGAATTTTCCAACTGCCACATCCTTACCAGCTCATTGCATGATGAGATAATTACTTCTTACTATTTCCTTGAGAGGTAAAGGATGCATTATATGTGTTTTACCACGACCCATTTGACCATATGTAAACCATGCTCCTTTTTTGCAACGAAAGATAGCTGGAAGAATGGGTTTCACAATAGTACGATGAAATTCCTCATTTGTAACATGTTCAACTAAAACACCATCAAATGTGAATTCACTTTTCTCGATATATGTAGTAAAATCCACATATAGATTTTTTTCGTATGGAAACTCAATGAGCAAGCCTTTCCATCAACTCTTATAATGTCTTCCTCTTTTCATGCCAACTCGCTGAATCAACATAAAAAATCCCAATCTACAAGGTGTTCTCACCATCACCAATACCCACACCCTGCAACGACTGGTCTAGATTCCCTTCAAAATACTCAGTGCTGCCTCATCTTTAGCCAAAATCCACAATGCCTCAAGATTTGAGATGTTTTTCAACCAACTGAGAAGATTTTTCTTTGCTAAACAACTAGGTAGTCAACATCCTCAATAATCAAAGTGAGCAGCATAGTATCTTTGCAGTTTTGGTATAGGAATTTCTAGTACATGAACTAATAGTATAGGAACTGTTAGCACCTGCCACAAGAGAGCCTAATATTAATGACATTTTCACATTAAATACTCTTCAAATTAACAAAACTAGAATAGTTTATAGATCAGCAATTGTCAGCTCTAAATTCCTGTAAATAATAACTCAATAATGCGTAAAAGGAATAATAATGGCTATAAATACTTAGTACATGCATATATTTTGACAAAAAAAAAACATATAAATATGGAAAAAATGGAGGCTCAACACTACCCCATGCTAAACTTCTTGCATGTCCTCATGCAAGCCAAACCATAAGATTATAAAACCATGGAAGAAAGAAGGGGGGATGTTTAAAGATCATAATATGCTTCCAAATAAAAGTGTCAACAAAAATATCAATTAAGATACCTATTATTTCATAATTGTAAAGAATTTATTAAGTCTGCAACACCACTATTACAGTGCCAACTAAAACCATGTTATAGCGCTTATGAAAGTATTAAGTGTACGAATGATAAAATTCAATGTAACAAGATTAGGTACAAGAAAGAAATGCTTTGTACCAGACGTTATGGAAAAAGAGTATTGCACCTTTATAATGGAACTCACATACCTATTGTCCTGTCTCAAATGAATTCCCTACTTTGTCATAGATTTTCAAAATTGTTTTTTGCCCAGAGTCTTATTAATGCCAAAAAATTTGCTGGAAGAGGTACAATTTCGAGAATACTGCCACAAGGTTCCTGTACTGTTATAAAAATCTTTCACCTAGACATGTAGTGCTTTATTCAGAGGAAACCATAATCAATACACATTATTGTTCATCAACACCTTGTGAGTAGAAATTACTGAGTATTTCACCTCTCTAAATACCATGGAAAAATTGAAGTGAGTTATGATACTAGAGAAGGGAAATATAAATAGAACAAGATGACACCTTCCTGGACCAATCAAAAACTTCTTTATTGAAAAATATAAATTTTTTTGTCATCTAGATGTAATATTAGGTCTCCTCTTAATCTAGTACATACGATTAACTTCACTAAGGGTGCCACTTTATTAAAGACTCCTAATTTTCGAAAACAATAATAGAACTCAAAACATCATGCTCATATTACCTTAAGACCATTTTCCAAGAATTAAAATGATGAGATTTATGGGAAAATGAAAACAACTGAGTAGATCATAGTATGTAATTATCTTTAATACAACATACATGGCCCTGCTGCCCGTGGACATCTATAGCCTCAACAGGGATATCTTTTGAGCCAAATAAATGCATCTGTCCCACTCACTAGCTATAGATTCAGAGTTATCTTATTTAAATTAAAAATTATATGAGGGCCACTGTCCTGGCTTAATAACCAGCTGATGGTAGTGCCACTCACAATAAGTAACATGGATGAATAGGCCAGCTCGTGATGAGACCTCCTGACTTCCAACTTTTTAGCTCAAATTCATTACTCTAGCTTGCTGACTAGTAGCAGTAATATCATGCATGTTAGGTCTCATGATTGTGGTAGGTAAGCTCAACACGATACCTCCTATCCTCCCCTAAATCTTTTCTAAACTCTGATTATAATTAAGTTCAAAGGTTACTTAATAAGTGGGGAGAAAATTCTACTCCTTAAGAGTACGGGATAGCGTGAAACTTTTCTAATGACCAATCATTACTGGCTAGTTCATCTATCCTGAAGAATTTATTTTAGATAAACTATCTCAGATAATGACTTAGAATATTCTTTGAGTTAATAATGATAGTGCTCCCATGAACAACTTATTATGATATTTACAAGAGTGGTCCGCCATAGGGGGCTCTCAATAGTACCTTCTAAAGGAAACTTGAAAATATATATCTCATATGACAACTCATTAGAGTGGTTAACCATGGTTATTTTTTCAAAATCATAAGGTATTAGAGTGAATCATACTGTACAAGATTTGCCACCAATGTTTCTGTTAACAGCCAATGTGGATCAAAACAAGTTTCAGTGGTTACTTTGAAAGTCAAAACCCTAATAGCATTGTTGTGACATCTTTATTCACGAAATTGATTTATTCTTCTAACCTAATCTACCCTAAGAATGGGAAGACACCATTTTAAGTATAGGGGTAATTCCAATTCATCCATGTGTGCAATAAGAATATAATCTTACTCATTTTCAAATTTGAAAAGCATATTCGAGGAAATACCCGAAAATGAGGAACCAATTGGGTTAACTGATGTGATGCTACAATCTGTCGAATGAGAAAGGAGAAGTGGATACTCACAGTGATATGAAACCAATATTCTATGGGATCCATATAATCTTGGTCATTTTATTCACGAGAAATATCTAGTGCATCATGCAAATCCTCCATATTTTTTTGTTTATCCTCTAGAATGTAGGCCCGATCAAATATATGTTCATTCATCTAGGCTTTTGATGGCTTCTCCTCATCAATATTGATCCATTGCTTCTTAGTTTCCCTAGGAAGATCTTCTAGTTCTTCATGAATCTCTTCTTCCATAGGAGTAGACCTATCTTTGATTGATGCCAAAATGTGTTCTTTCTGTGAAGCAGAGACCCCAGGTTCTACTAAGATTTGAGATAGATCTTGAAGTAGCATCAAACTAGCTATAATTTTCGTGCTAGCTGGAAAGTCTTATCAACACTTGGATTTAGAGTGGGGGGTTCTTTTAGTGTCAGAAAAATAGAAACATACTAACTCAAAATATCGATTGCAGTTAAAAGCACAAACCAAGATTGTAAACTAGGAAAATCACACTTGTGAAAATAAATTAAATAATCTCAAATATAGTAAATAAAGAAACCCAACATCACACCTATATTAAAGGAAACTCAATTTCTACAAAGGAACAAAATCAGGAATCACAATCTGTAGTAAAGGATATCACTCATTTGCAGTAAAGAAAACTTGTCTTGTGATTTCTCTAACAATATCATCTAGTATGCTTCAGCAAGCAAGGGGAGTCTCGTTAATATAAAAATTCAATCGTGAAGGAAAGGGAAAAGCATGAAAAATCATGAGGCCTTATCGTATAACGCCTCTCCAGCAACAACGCCAAAATGTTTGCCAGTATAAATGCAATATTTATACCTACATTTAAATTGTCAATCCGGGTTGGTAGAATTAGAGTCGTAGAAAAATAAATGCTAGAATACGACCTCAGGGATTTGTTAAATAAAATCAAGTTCTCGCAATGAATTAAAAATAAGCATCATTAAAAAAAAGGAACAAGACTCTTCAAAAAAGCACTCCGGGAATCTACTTCTGGCTCCTCTTCTAGGTTGAGTTGACTACTGTGGAAATTATTCCTTAGTTTTCTAGGGGACAAGAGAATTTAGGCCCCATTTAAACTGACAAACCGTTAAGGAAACAAATAATGTGTTTCACAAAATAAAGGATGCAAAACCTCTTAAAAATTACTGCTATGTTACAAAGATGAAAAGCATGAAATTAAACTAGAAATCACAAGGAAACCTCATTCCAACTAATCTACGGAAATAATTGAATACTTTAAAATGAATCAATATGGTAATGCATTGGTTCTCTTATAGATAATTCAATACTTATCTGTAAGGAAAATATGCAATAAGAACAAACATGATAAATATATATTTCTTGTTGTTTACCCTAATATTATTAAATACTTTCCCAAAATATTATGTATGATGTGTGAAACATTTAATTATAATGAATAATTATGTGGGCTCTTTGTCAATAAGATTCAAAACCTCTCGTTATGTTGATCATGGCATTTTTTTATTAATAGTTCAAAGATAAATGTTCTGCAAAATACAGGAATCAATTTCATACAATAATTCAAAGGAAATCATGAATACATGTTAAGTTCAATTAACCAAAATTCTTACTCAGCAATTGTTTCACCATTTCATCGTGAAAATAGACTTTGTTGTACAGTAATGTAATCAAGGCAAGTACTTGATCTTGTAATAAAAATAATGAGAGATGTAGTAATAAAGAAGTTGTTGTTTACTTCAGATCAGCCTTTATGAAAATACTTCCAAAGAAAATGATATATTGAATTTAAATAACCAGAATAATGAAAAGAAATTATGGAGTGAATTTCAAAATTAAATGACTAAAAATAAGAGCTATGAAATGAAATTTCATAGCTATCTAAGATCACACGCACACCATGCAAACTAGAGTGTAGTAAAATAAATTCTAAGGGGTTTGGGGCAACGGACTGGCTGGTGGGCCCAACCACCCAGCTTGTTGTCCTTGCAATAATTTAAGTCACAATCTTAAAAAGTTCAGGAGAAATAAAAAAAACTCAGAATCAAATGCCAAATAAATTCATTCTGAAGTCTAGTTACAAAATCATGAAATAATGCAGCACTAGCTCTAGTGGTCCCCTCTAGGGATCATCCCACTGGGTGCACACCTCCTCCCTTCTTGCTCACTAACTCGATTCCCTATTATGAAAATCTATAAATTCAATGCCGGATTTGGATCTGAGGATTGGGGTCCCCTCTTCTCAGTGCACCGTCCTCTGTTTTATAGCAGCAACGCTACCCCTACTTGCTTAGATCTATGCTTACATTTTTAGCATGGTTTCTTAAAAAAAATTGGACTTGGAACTATAAAATCCTATTTGGCTAAATTTGAAATATAACACAACAATCAACCCCAATGGAATATTTCCATCTATGCTTTGTAAATGCATCAATGCACAGTTCTAGTCATACATTTTTTTCGATGTGATGCTTCCATACTTTTCCAACAGACACATCCTTATTATCTTAGTGCATGATGAGATAAGTACTTCTTACTGCTGCCTTGAGAGGAAAATGATGCATTGTATATGTTTTACCATTGCCCAGTTGACCATTTCCAAACCACGTTCCTTTTGTGCAGCGAAAGAGAGCTAGAACAATGTGTTTCATGATAGTACTATGAACTTCCTCATTTGTAACATGTTCATCTAAAACAACATCAAATGTGAATTCACTTTTCTTGATATATGTAGTCAAATCCACCATTAGCTTTATCTCTCATGGATAGTCAATGAGAAAGCCTTTCCGTCAATTGTTATAATGTCTTCCTCTTTTCATGCCAACTCGCTGAATCAGCATCAAAACTCCAAAGCTGCAAGGAATTCTCACTGTCACCAATACTCACACCCTGTAACATCTGGTCCAGATTCGCTTTGAAATACTTAGGGCGGCCTCATCTTCACCAAAAATCCACAATGCCTCAACATTTGAGATGCTTTTCAACAAGGTGACAAGATTTTTCTTTGCTAAACAGTGAAGCAGTCAGTGTCCTCAATAATCAAAGCTAACAACATACTATCATTGCACTGTTAGAACAAGAATTGCTAGTACAAGAACTGCTAGTACAAGAACTGTTAGCACCTTCCAAAAGAGAGCCTAATATTAATGACAATTTCACATTAAATACAATTCAAATTAATAAAACGAGAAGAGTTCATAGATCCGCAACTGTCAACTCTAAATGTCTCTAAATAATAACTCAATAATGCATAAAAATAATAATTATGCCTATAAATAATTAAAACGTGCATAGAGTTATTCAACGAAAAACATAGAAATATGGACAAAATGGAGGCTCAACACTTGTAGGTGAAAGCACCCGAGTAGGATTGCATGGAGTGTTCGTACTCAAACTTACTCACATAGGGAATTTTAGGGTTTAGGGCTTTGTGCAAGATGATGACAAGGGGAATAGGATGTTGATTGATCCCATTAGTAGGATCACTTTGATTGGATGTGAAAAAGTGGCCTATAACATTCATGATGATTCATGTGGTAGGAACAATGATACCATTACTATTTATTATTTATAAAAGAACATCATGTATGTAAAGTATTCAAAGCCCTCAAATTACAATTCAATAAAATGGTTTGTGATAAAAATGAGCTAGACTTTTGGAAGAATGGTGGGTAGAGGGTCGATAAGTCCACAAATTCTCATGCCATTTTATCTTTCATCAAATTTTGAATTTACTAAACTAAACAAATTCCTTCACTCTCTACTTGCATTGGTTGAATCAGGTGAGTATTGGATGTGATGTGTCCCACTAGATTATTGAACAAACAAAATCAATACCAATTGGGCTACTTATAACATATTTAACTCTTCCAAGTGGACCAATAATTTGTCACAACTACTAATGCTATACTAATTTTTAGTATATCATATATCCATTGTTGAATCACAAGGTTCACTAATACAAGTGCTAGTGAATTACCTAGTGGGATATATTGACCATTATTTTATTTTGAATTGAATAAAAGGGTGAATATATGAAAAGAATAGATATTTCATGAATTACAGAGTGACAAAAATGGTCTTTATTAAGCTATTTTCCTAGAATGAAGAGTTTTGAAGCTATTCATAGGCATATACTTCTTGATGATTTTATTGTAGTTATTAAAAATATAAGCTTTGTAATTTTTCAAGGTGGTATGAATAATAAACATGCTAAGGGAAAGAACACTGAGTTCAAATGTGAAAGAGATATTCAAGAATAACAAGGGTGACTGAGTTGGGTTACTTGAATTGAATTATGTATATTCATTCAAATGAGGAATTATTGATAAAGAGAAGGATTTTGGCTACCTCAATTGCTCAAACTATAAGTAGAATTGTGCGAGGGTGGGGTGGAACAACGATAGTGAACCTCCTCCAACTTATTGAATTGGCATAATAGTTGAGCGTCATTACATTAGCAGAGTGGAACCATGTCGGGAAATCAGGATAGCATACTGACGCCCACTCTCTCCCTTGTTGACATCATAGGGAGAAGTCTCACTATTAAATACCTATCATTAATTACCCCACCACATTATTACCAATGATTAGATAGGGGAATATGTATGGATATATATGTGTGGGTGTGTGTGTGTGTGTGAGTGAAACATCTAGCATACCTATGTTCTGCTTTGAATACCTTGTTGCTCCTACAATACACAATCCATTCAATATAATGTACACAAAATTCCATACCTATTTTTTTTTATTGTTTCTCCTTTGCTGCTCAATGACATATCTTTTTTTTTTTATCCTTTACTACTCTTCTTTGTTGCTCTTCTAGTGTTCCTGGTTGTTTCTCATTTGTCGTGGTTGCTCTGTGTTGTTCCTTTGCTTCTTTTGTTGCTATTTTTTCTCCTTTGCCTTGCTACTTCTCCTTTTCCTTTGTTTCTCTCTTGTTTCTCATTTTCCATCAATGACAACAATGCCATGAGACTTTTGGTGTAACATTATTTTTCTAAGAGCTCCATGGACAACAATGATGAGAGGGAGTGAAAAGAGTCTTGGAAATGTGGCAGTGAAGGATTGAAGGGTTGGCCACCTATTATTTGGGAGGTGAAATGGCCTACATTTCACTTCATCCCTCCATTCCATTTTGTTTCCGAAACCTTCATCTTTTTGTTCCAATATGGTGAGTTGTAGAGAGGTTGGAGGAATAGATTCAATTTTTCCAAGTTGAACCACATGTACAATGCGACGAGGTTCCATCCACAATTTATAAATAATAAATAACAAATAAATAACTATTTATAAATAATAAGGTAAATAATTAATTTATCTCTTTAATAATTAATTTAACTATTTAATAATTAATTTATCTCTTAGCTTTATAAAATCATCATCATCATCATCATCATCATCATCATCATCATCATCATCATCATCATCATCATCATCATCATCATCATCATCATCATCATCATCATCATCATCATCATCATCATCATCATCATCATCATCATCATCATATTTTTATCACTAAATAATATCTAGGTTTCAATCTGTATGGATTCTAACACACATCACTTTATTTTATCAATCCCTTAGAATCTAAAACAAAAACAATTTTGGGATAAATATTAAAAAGCCAACATATATAAACCCTATTAATTATCAATAATTAAGAATAATAAAAATAATTATTTATTGGTATTAATTAATAGTTAATTCATCCATTTCCTTTATAATATTAATTTCTATAGGTTTATTATTATTATTATTAATGTCTAGTGTTCATAATACATATATGTTGATTTTCGTAATCTCTTTGGTTTAATGAAGTTAATACTAATATTAATAATAAAATTAACTTATAATTAAGAATTTATTATTTAATGAAATTAATATTAAGTATTTTATGATTAATATGTAAATAATTAGATAATTGTTAATAATTAAGAGAATAAATTAATATTGTTTATTTATTTATTTATTTATTTGATGATTATGATCATGATAAGAAGAATTATGTATTATCATTAATTAATAACAAATTATTAGTAATTAGATATAATTTTTTTGGGGAAAAATTCACAGTTAAGTGTTTTTGAGCGAGAGGCTATTTGGATGGGTGACCTCCTTGGAAGTCCTTGGTTACCTTGTACAAGCCTCATAATTGACAATTCAAGCTATCTGATTCATTTCATTACTTTCAATATCACTTCTTCACCCTTGTGAGTGCTAAGTGGACTATTAAAAAATCATGACCAATTAGTCAATTACTACTACCTCTTATGGAAATAGTCATAGATTAATGACTTAAAGTGGAGCATTTTCTCCCATCCACAACTTTAAACTCAAATTTCCTCTAACTTAATCCAACTCCTCCAAAAGAGAATATTTATTTTAACTAGAGGACATATCGTCTCCCAAAAAAATAGTATCTAATATAATGCACAACCCAAAAACACCTCAATACTTAAATATTAATAATTAATTTATCTTGTAACTTATTATTATTGTTATTACATAATGACTTAGATTTAATAATAATAACAATCATAATTTATTATAATTAATAATCAATCATTTATTATTTAATAAATTAAGTACTAAATAATTCATAATTAATAAATCAATAATTAAATAAATATTAATAATTCTTAGGGTAAACTAATATTTATTAATTAATATTAATTTAGTTAATATTTAAATTATCTATATTATTTTTATTATATTAAAATTTAATAGTATTTCAATATAATTTTAAACAGTATTTAATTCTTCCTAATAAAAATAATAAGAATAAGAATAATATAAATAATAACAATCCATGTTTATTGGCCTATTTTAATCACATTTACTAATGTTATTTTGGATGTGATTTATTCAACAAATATACCAAACACATTTATTTAAATAAATATAATTGTATTAGTATTAATGACAACAATTAATAACAATTTCTTAACAACTATAACAATTACATCACTACTCTTACAGTGTTAATAACAACAATTCCCTAACAACTATAACAATTACATAATGCTTCTCTCTTAGTCTCAATGGCAATAGTCCCCCTAAATGCAATGACTTATTGCTCTATAGCCAGCTTTTGTATTTGCAACTAATTTATTGATTACTTGTTTATCTTTGTTTGGAATACTTGTTTCATTTAAGAGATTTATTTATAAAATAGAAGATCACCTCTTTTGCATGCATGATAAACATTAAAGGTAACACTATATTTACCATATATATATATATATATATATATATATATATAAAACATACATATATATTAGAATCCAATCCAAGCCCAACGTAATTAATTAATTAATTTGTACACTTGAAGATTGTTAGATTGCATTGGTCACCCTTTATTTAACCAATGCAACTAATTATTTTTGTCTATTGTTAAATAGTAACAGCCTATTCCAATCAGCAATGTAAGAGTTACATATATTTAAAATAATTAAAATCCAGGTCACTTCATACTTCTTCATTATTCATACTTCTTGGTGATTGATTTCATTCTACAAATTTGGTTTAGTTTTGCTTTTATTTTTTTAATTAATTTAATTAAATTTAAAATTAAATAAATATTAAATAATATAATTTAAAAAATAAAAATAAAAACTATGATGTAATTGAATAAATTTTTTTAATATAATTATTTTTTATTTTTCAAAAACTTAATAAATATATGCTTAAATGTATCTTTAAAAAATTTATATTGAAAAAAAAAACATATTATTATTTATTTTGTTTCAATAACTCTAATGCATCCTATATATTAATTTATTGTTAAAATGTCTATTAGTCATTATCATATTTGATAAATTATTATTAAATCAAAAATATAAAATACCGTATACATCGTTATAAATTTGACAAATTTTAATTAAATTTATCATCCAATTCTTTTGAGAATATCAATTATAATAATGAGATACCGCGGGGCATTTTCTGGCATCCACAACTTTACACTCTCGGATTTCCTCTAACTTTGTCCCTAACAGAATAGTTAACTGGAGGGCATATCGTCTCCCTCATTTAAAAATTTATTTTAAATAGTATTTTAAGACTTTTCCTCGTAAATTTTAAATAATATTTTAAGACTTTTCTTAGACAATAAGACAAACTAAGCAACGAAAAATTTTGGTCGAGCGATTCCGGAGCTTGCTCCACTTGCATATTCCACGGAAAAACCCTACTGCCTTGTTTCCAGGCCATGACTTTAAGCAGTAGCAGAAAAGACAAAACACATTTATGAGATCATATTAGATTGCATAGATCATATTACACTTGATTGTTGTTAGATGGCATAGATCATATTATTCACCCAATGTAATTATTATTATTCACCCATGATATCTTTATTCACCCAATGTAATTATTATTATTCACCCATGATATCTTTATTCACCCAATGGAATTATTATAAATTTTTTATTCTGTTTTTAAATAATAACAATCCATTACAACCAACGATGTTTCATCCACAGTGGCGAGTTTTAAGTACCAAAGTAGCAGACTGAAGGTACTGAACGAGGCCATTTCAGAGTCATATATAGATTCAAACTTTCAGAGTTTTAAATATCAAAGTAGCAGAGGCATTGAACGTGGCCATTTCAGAGTCATATGTAGATTCAAACTTTCACAGAAAACCAATGTTTCATACCGTGGCTAAAATTATATATCAAAATAGCAGACTGAATGGCATTGAATTTATACATTTCAGTCCAGCAATACAATATGATTGATGATAATACAATCTATAATTTTCTATTGCTTTGTTGACAACAAAGCAGAGCAGGATCTTGATCTTCCTTGACAGATGGACTGCAATGAAATTTTGCAGCCTCATTCCTCTATCCAACATTATTCTTTTTCAACCCGGGAGCCATGAGAATAGGATAACAACCATGAGATTTCTTTTTCTCCTTTTTCTCAACCATCTCATCCTGATTTACCAGAGTAGGATCTTGATTCTTCTCCTCTTTCTCAACCATCACACCCTGATTAACCAGAGTAGGATCTTGATCGCCCTTCGCACAGAGGTTAATATCAGAGATACTATCAGATGGACTGAAATGAACCATATCATCCTGATTATCCAGAGCAGGATCTTGATCGCCCTTCACACAGAGGTTACTATCAGATGGACTGACATGAATTTTTGAAGACCCATTCCTCAATCCAACACTATTCATTTTCAATTTTGGAGCCATGGGAATAGAAGAGTAGCCAACAGGTTTTGTCTTCATCTCATCAACATCTTTCTGTTTTTCTTGATCTCTGCCCTCTTCCTTGCCTGCTAGATTGTTAAAGCCTTGACAGCGGGCTTCGCGGGCATCAAAAACATTATTACGTTTAATTGAAAGTAATTTCTTAACAAATGAGGGTCTGGGTTGGACAGGATTCTTCATCAAATCTCTAAAATCCACAGCCCCACTAGATGCAGGGTTGAACCTGTTCATTCTTTGAACATCCACTCCATCAAGAATCATGATGCCAAGGTTAAGAATGCCCTGTGGGGGGCGACCAGAAGGACGATGGACGTGCTGTGCCGAGAAGCTCATCCCGCTGAAATCTGTGGTCCCGTAGCCCTTGAGGACATTGGAAAGCAAGACCCTCACACTGCCAACAAGCTTGTCCCTAAGGCAGCCCACGTAGTATATCTCAACCATCACAGCAGAGGTTTCACTGCGCATAAAACCTCTTCCACTCTGAAAATGACCTTGTCGTTCCAGGTAGGGTTTGCGCCACCTGTTCTGTCTATTTGGGTTGTCAGTTTTTTCTCAGAATTTGTCCAGACAACACAGTAGGTCTGCATTTCCTTCATGCCGAAAAGATGCATCCTCTTCAGATCTTTAGCTGAGATGAAGTTAAGCTCGAGTTTTATGTAAGTTTCCTCCATTATGTAAGTCTGCACAAAGAAAATAAATATTTAGAGATCACCCATTTCTCACATTTTATTATGACGGGCTGTTAATAAAATGGCAGAAGAAACACCATAAATGAAATCTTCTGAAATCTAACACGACAACAAATATATAATCATTGATATGTTTTCTATTAATACCAATTCTGAGTATTGATTAATGATATACGCAATGAATATATCACTTGTAACTAATGAAACATGAGCAAGCAGATCTTCCAGATATATTTATTTGTGGTGAGGGTATATTTATTTGTTTCTCTATTCCGTAAAACTTCCAGAACTCTTGAACTCTCGAGTGTTAAAATATATAATTACTTCCTCATGCAGAAGTTAGACAAATAGTTAAGTGACTTAGTTGAGTTGAGTTACAGTTAGATTTGGTGAGTGAGTTAAAGAGTGAGTTAAGCAAGTTGATTAAGTTTAGTTATGAGTGACAGTGTGTGTATGTTAATTAGATTAAATACCTTTCACGGGTTCATAGTTTTAAGAGAGTAAGTGAGTAAGAGAGTTTTATGATTCAGAGTTTTAGACTAATTGAAGAGCCGCAACTCATTGTTCATGTGTGAAATATTTGCGTTATTTATGTGATTGAACCCTCCGCCTTTCCAACAGATTGGTATTAGAGTGAGGTCATAGAGAACGGAAGAAAAACGAATTAGCAATCATCCGTGGGTGAGAAGGAATTTTTTGCCACGTTTTTTATGCTATAACTCAACTATTAATTACTGACAGAGCGTTATAACGCTGGATCCCACTGTTTAGAACCACGTTAAAAACGAAAAACTTAGCGTGATTTCAAAACACGCGGGCCTCTTGAAGTTTCGTTGCGTTAAGGTGCTAACGCAGCACATAGTGTCGAGGAGAGTGTTAACACGCGGAGGTATTGAAGCTTGGACGCGTTATTCGACCAAAAAAACAGCAAGTCAACGGAGTATTTTTTGTTTAAAGCCATATTCAAAGGCTTTTATGACTTCGTTTTAAATAAAGGTTATAAAGCACGTGAGGAGATTCTCTCATATAGCACATGAGGAGATTTTGAAAAGGAGTTTAAAAAAAAAAGAAAAAAAAAAGGGCTTCATAAGCATATTATAAGCAAGCTTTAAAACGTGGAGTTTTGTAATAAAGTTTTTTAAAGAAAAAGGACTTTATTATATACAAGTATTTTTTTATATGAAAGATTTTTTCATAATTTTTTTTTTATATAAATAATAAAACCTAGGGTTTTATTATAATTTTTTTTTAAGCTTTGCAAAGCATATCAATTTTTTTTTTAGGGTTCTAGCAGTGAATTTTTGAAGAAAGATGGCTACAAGCAGCTTCCAGCCACAACTTCCTTCTTTCAATGGGAAGGATTATGATGTGTGGGCCATTAAGATGGAGACTATGCTAAAAGCGCATGATGTCTGGGATCATGTCAAGTATGGGTTTGCAGAACCTCAAGATGAGGCAGAAGAACGAGCCCTCAGTAATGCAGAGAGGGAACAGTGGAAGAAAGATAAGCGAAAGAATGCACAAGCGTTGCTTCTGATCCAGGAGGGAGTAGATCGAGCCGTGTTCCAGAAGATCATGATAACCTCGTCAGCAAAAGAGGCATGGGACACTTTGGTGACAAGCTATCAAGGTATGGCCAAAGTTAATATTGTTAAATTGTAGAATACTAGGAGAGATTTCGAAATTCTGCAGATGAAGGAGACAGAGGACATTGATTCCCTCATGAATAGGGTCATGTCTGTCGTCAATCAGTTAAAAATTTATGGCGAAGATATTAAGGATCAAACAGTGATCGAGAAGGTTCTTCGATCCCTATCTACCAAATTGGATGTTGTGGTAGCAGCCATAGAAGAAGCAAAGGACTTGGAAAAACTCACAATTGATGAGTTGATGGGATCCCTTCTATCACATGAGGCAAGGATAGACAGAAATAAGGATTCCACTTTGTAAACAGATTTCCAATGTCAAGTCTATATTTCAAGAGGTCGAGGTTGTTATCACTCAGGTTTTCCTTGAAGTTGTGGAAAAGGAAAGTATACCCGAGGTAACCACAAACCAACCTTCAGATGCAGAATCTAGCCAATCTGCATCCAGAGAGGGCTCTCTCTTTATAATTTATCTTTGTTCTTAGAAAGTTTTAGGCTAGTTATAAGTCCAAGAGTTTGTTTGAAAATGGTGGAATCCGCAAACTAAGGGCAAGGTTGAAGATTTTCAGTCCATTGGGCTATGGAATCAAAGGATGGCTTTACTAGATTTCTATTTTACACACAAGATGGCTTTGCAGGGCAAGATAGCCAGACAGAGAACAATCCTTAAAATTTAAAGTGGATGGGATGATTTTGAAGGGATGAAAGGCAGCTAAGAATCTTTCACCATGTTCAAAAGAAAGAAATGAGATGACTACAAACAAAGAGCAATGAATAATTCTTTATTATAGTAATCAAGAATGTTTAAATTAGCAAAGCAAGAGCATTTAAGAATTCGTGCTTATAACCAATTTAGAGGAAAACATTAAGAACAATCACATCTGAAATCAGAGTACAATTAAGTAAATTATGATTCAATCCTTTATGTAAATTATTCAGAAATGGACATAATGATATTATAAACAGATATAAAACTTAAGACATAGGATATAAAGACTTATTGAACTGCAGTCCGACACATGAATCCTGCAAAAAGTCCTGAGCTTCAAATTGTCATCCAGTAAGCCACAAATAAATTTCTCCAAAAAGCTTTTTATTCCAAAAACATCAATTTCACAGCAAAGTAATAGAATCCACCCTCAATACTCTCTTTGAGGGTTTATTTATACAAAAAATGATTGAAAATATCTTACACTAACCTAGCCCTCAATTTAGGGTGACTAATAAATAAGTTACAATAAAAAAGGAGACAGATGGTCTCGTAGATAGAATAAAATGTAATTGCTGGTGTGCTGTTTCCTCATTTTGCTGATGTGCTGGAGGTAAGTGCTGAAATAGGGCTCGATGCTGTCCCTTGGAGTAATTTCTTTGCTTGTTTGATACTCTTTGTCTTTACGGATACTCTTTAACCTGTTCGACTAATACTCTTTATCCTGTTCTTACTATTTATCCTTTACATGATAGTAAAAAGATAAAATTCTCAACCTGAAGATAAATTTCATAAAATTTCCAATAAGTCATTCCACCATTGATCTTATGCTATTACTGTTCTTTTAAGTTTCCTCAATGTTTCATCGGCCTCTGTGAGTTTGTAAAAAGTGGGCTGATTAGGGAACAAATACTTTATTTCATGTTCAAGATAAAATAAATTCTTCAACCTATCATAGATATTTCTTCCTGTTGGCAACGTTGTTTCTGGCAAACTGATAGAACAAGCAATTACGTTCTGAGCATGGATATTTATTTTCTTAATATAGGTTTCCAGGTCCATTATCTGGTCCTCTGAGAGCATAGGACTAGGTAACCCACTGTCCAAAAAAACCTAAAATTTTCCTCTGAAAGCATTGATTTCTGCCAGAATATCTGAGCACTTTCTTTCCAAATTCTGCATAAATGTTCTTTTGGTGAAAACTCTTTTTATCTCCAAAATAGTGCCGGTCCTGTCCTCAATTCCTAACACTGCAAGCTATTGCCTAGTCCGGGTGTTCAAAAACTGTATAAGTTGATTGGCCTGCTCAAGTCTGCCCCTTAATTCATCTCTTGTTTTGTTTATTTCTTCCTGAGCTACTTTAATCAAGTCATTCTGTTCAAAAATTTCTTGAACAGAGGGCCAAATACTTTTTATTAATTCAATTATATTGTCCCAAAGAATTTCATTTATTTCCTTCAAAGGCTTCTCTAATGAAAGATCTTTTTCTAAGGCCTTAACCAATCTTTCCAACCTTTTAATTTCCCTGGTATTATCAGCAACTGTCTTCTTAGATGTATCATATTTCTGCTCCAAATTTTCTAACTGTAATTTTGTGGTTTGAAGTTCTGTGACTCTTAATTTTAAACTTTCCATTTGTTTTGTCAACTCATCAGAACTTAAACCAGAAGTGTTTACCTGCACTGGCTCTGTTTGTTGCTTTGCTGTTGTAGTACCTGTGGTTGTAGTAGTTTCTGTGATGGATGTCTGCATGATAGCTTCCTTTTCCTGTAAAGCTTGTTCCAATTCTTTCTCTGTTTCAGTCAGTTGCTCAGTCATCTTTTAAGAGCAACTCCATTATCTCTTCCTGTGAATTTCCCTTTAAAAATTCTTGGGTCTGGGGATGTCTTGAGGCTGGCAATTTCAGCTGCTTTCTCAGTGCAGCTATGTCATCATATTTCTTCTTAATTAGTGCCTCAATGCTTTTGATATCTTTGGGGTTGTGACCCAAGCTGATGATTATGTCTTCCAGAGACTTTATTCTATTGTCTTTGGCCTGAGAAGAGGCCTTCTCAATTTGAAATTGGGTGCTTGTGTTATTTAAAGAATCTTGTAGCCTTAGGGCTGCCATGGCCTTATCCGTAAGAGTGGAATAGACCATTTCCCCAGTTTGTTTATGCAGCTCTATCTGGTCTAAAGGATGAATGTCCTTTGCCAGGACCTCAAAATTTGTTCTAATATAATCAGCTGCTGTCATGGGTTTTGATACCTTGGACTTGAAGTGGCTCATCATCATTTTTCCTTGTGAAATGTCAAATGATGACATTAACCTTTCCTGATTATGTGGACCATTTTCAAATATTGATCATATACTTTCATTCTCAATGGATCATTCTTTGCCTTTATATTAATGAAGGTTCTTTTTATATCCCCTGTATCTGTTTTTGGTGGCCTAAAAGAAGATACTTCAGTACTCAATTGCTTTTGCAAAGCTTTTCCTTTCTGATCTGTGTGTGTCATACTAACAGAGCCAGTTAGTTGACTATCTTCTCTTCCATCATCAAACATCTCATCTATTATTTCCACTTCCTGGGTGTATTGAGTTTCTGCCTTTTGGTTTGATGTAGCTCTGAGGATTCTTTGGGAGGAGTAGTATCTGGAACCTGCCTTTTCTTGCTCGTTTCTACATTGAATGGAGTTTGTAATTCTGAAACTTCAGCATGGTTAACTTGAGTGGGAGAAACTTGTGTTTGATCAGGTGCTCTGGAGGTTTGAGGTTTCTCTGTCATGACTAAAGTTTCAATGACCTGTATTTCAGGTTCCTTTCCTTTGCCTTTTGACTCTGCTGCAACTGATGAAATGCCTTCCTGTAATCTCTGCTGTAGATTTGCTGCTGAAGAAGTGCCAATGTGAGGTACCTGCACTTGACCACAAGATTCTAGGTCATACTTCTTCTCAAGATCTTTCATAATTTTGTTCATTTTGTCTTCTTCACTTTCTTCTTAAACTAGTGTTTCTTCCACCCATTCATCTTGGTTGGCATATTGTTCTATTTTAGGAATCTTGTGGTGTATGTAAGGGGATGATTTGTTATTTATTCTCTTTTCACAGATAAAACCAAATGGATCATAAGGAACCCAACGAAAACTTCTTTGGAACTTGCAATGGTTTTGTAGTATAATTTCTGCTTCTCGCTCAGCATCCCTAGAGTTGCATATGTAGGGACCTAATTGACTTTTAATTCTGAGTTGGGCTTTCTTTTTCACACTACAGAAATGAATCACATCTGAATTATTCATTTGCCTGAAATATTCCAAGGCAAAAAGTCTCATGGGCACATATCTTGGCAACTTGAATGGATGTAATTCACATCCATATATTCTGATGACTGAATGGTTTTGATATAAATACCAATCTCCAACTTTATATGTCCTTGAAAGCTGCAAGGTTTTCTTGATTTCATTACTGAGCCTTGGAGGAGGGATTCCTGTCAACAAGGTAGTTGGAGGATATAAAAAAAGATCGATGAACTCGGCATAGGAATAGGGAGAATCATAGGAAGAATGAATTATGGGAGACCAAAATATAACTGACCTAGGGTTTCCCTTGGCATCAAGCCTTTTAACAGGGAAAGGGAACTTCTCTGATTGATAAAAGATAATGAGATGATAAATAACTGAAGAATATTTAAAAACTTTCTCATCATCTAGCCTCATGAATTGGTCATGGATCTTATTGGCTATGAAAGAGGCAAAGTCATATTTAACTTCAAGAGATTGCCCAGGAGTAAAGATAGACAGCAAAACCAGGGTTATTTCATCAACATATTCACTTGTATTGAAACCCAAGACAAAAGATATCATATTTAGGATGAGCCTTCCCAACTTAGTGAAATAATAAAAACCATAGGGAGGAGGGCCCTTAGGTTGATGTTCAGGAAACATAAAATTCTGGCAAATGGACTTCAATTTTTCTGGGGTCAATTGATTAGAATTTTCAATCAGTTCTTCCATAGACAAAGGTGCTAGTTCTTGATCTGGCTCAAAATGTAGCATTGCATTGATAGCTTGGGGAGCAATGGAGAAAAGAATACTCTGGTCAGGGGATATTACAGCTCTTTGAGTGGGATCATAGTTAGAATGGAAATAGTGGATAATTTCTGGGAAAGTAATGACTGAGGGGATGAGATATCTCGGGAGATTGGATTCCCACAACCCAATGACATCTTGCCCCTTCGAATAATCGTCTCTGCAGTGACAATAACTTCGAAGAGGACTTTCATCGAAATGCAAGTCTTTGATTTGGAAGTTTTTATCCACTAAGGGAAAATATTCTAACTCTCTGTAGGGGGCATTCAATGGGGTTACACTCAGGGCTGCCGGGGCTTCCATTTTGGTTCTTGTGGATTCAAAATGGAAGTTTCTGGGTTTTCTTCACAGGTCGGGCGCCATTTCAGTTTAAATGAAGGAAATTAGCACAATTGCAGTTTGAGGGGAAGAATTCACAGTTTTAAACCTCAGGGAATGATCTTAGCGATAAGATTTAATCACTAATCCAGTGGAAAAACAAGGAAAATAGAGTTTCTTTTGAAGTTCGGAGCGCAATAGAATAAATACCTGTTTTTGGAGGCAAACTGGGTTTTAACAGGTATCAGGGGGTGGCAAGAAGACGCTTGAACACTGGTCCAGCAGAATTCTCGAGCGAAATTGGATAGAACAGTGAATTCCAGTGGAAATTTGAATTTCGTAGCGGAAGGCGCAGTCGTTTTCAAATAATGAAAATGACATAAAAACACGAATTTTTTTTTTATTTCCAAAGTCAAAAAAGGGGTTTTTATTTTTTCGAGGAACGACGTCATTTCAGTACGGGCTGACGTGTGGCAGGGGTCGGGTGGTAAGCGGTAATCCCCACACTGCTTATGAGAAATGGCAGTTTTAAACGCGAGGGCAGCGATTCCACTAATCAATGGACACGTGGCTGGAGGACTGGTCCAATACCACCTTGCCCCCCGCGCGTTAAAGATCTGACAAGGGACAACTAGCGGAATTGATGTGGAGCGTTGATCTTTGGAGGGGCGATCCAATGGTTGGAGGGACGGGGAGATGGTAGAGCATTATCGTGTGGGCCCGACGGGGTTTTAAACGCGATTAAATTTATTAAATATCCCGGGGGGCGTCTAATAGGCGGAAAAGTTTGGTTATTAATTAATTCTGATAATTAATTAATCCCAATGGTTATAAAGGTGGTTGCGGCGGGGTTCAGTTTCTAACTCGAGTTAAGGTTGGAGAATGGGATATATAATGGGATTTCTAACTCGATTTAGGGCGTCGGGTATGGGATTATTTCCAAAGTTTTAGTTCAAAATAAAACTTCGGGTTTATTATTTTTTGTATTAAACATATATATCATATGTTTAAATTTTTTCTCATATATGTTTTTTTTATTATATGGTAAATTAACCAATGTAATTAACTTATCATAAGGGCGGGAATATTACATAATGATATATTTAACCAAAGGGCACATAATGTGGGTTTTTAGTGATTAATTGGGAAATAAATACTTTGGTTAAACTTTATAATAAGATGGGTTTTTTGGATATTTCTGTAAAAGGAGTTATATACTTAGGATAAGGCATTTTCACTAGGGATTTAGTAAATAGAGTTAAATGTTATTATGACAAAGGGACAAGGACAACTCAAAATACTTTGCACATCTAAGAAAGTGAAGATTTCTAAAGTAAATCACATTATCTGAATTTCAACACTTCAACATAGAATAGTAAGTGATTTTGAGGGATTATTGTGGAATTTTGCATGATTTCCCTAAGTAAAATAGGATTTTACTTAGGAAAAAGGAAAAGGTGAATGATTATAATGAAAAATGGTCTCAAGTATTTAGGTCTTTTTGATCATTAGGCCGAGGGTCCGGTCCCTCCAAAAGTCAAGGAAATTCCTTGAGCCCCTTTGATATCCAAATACCTTAGCACTTTGGGGAAATTAGTAAAGATCTTAGGGAAAAAGTGATGTGGGAAGTTAATGATTTTGACTTTGCTTTCTTTGAATTTTCCAGTGCATTTCTTGCTTCAGTACTTGTGATGAAGGTAAAATATCAAACATATTTAGCACCATCATTCATCATATAAAACTTTGCAACACCATCTACCTACCCTATCTACTTGACACTACCATTTTCTCTTCTTTATTAGGGTGCACTTAGACTTGCAAACCCTTATCAATCTTTTCTTTTTACAAGGAAAATCTATCTAATTCTATCATTATTACATCCAAGGGCTCAAATTAAACTGTTGAGCACCTTTTATTAACTCTACCTATCTACTTATCTGCCAAGATTAAACTGTTTGGTCAGATATTTATTCTCTATTCTATAACATGAAATTGAAAAATGAATGAGTCAAGTTTAAACAGTTTGACTCTTCATAAATTGTGGCAAAAGTTTGACAAGCTGCACACAATTTTGTTTATTACAAAAAATGAAATAGTAGTGGCATTTAGACTTGCACACTTTCCTGGTCTATTTTTGTTTGGGGTTCATTTCTTTCATTTTTTTGACCATTTTATTCTTTTTACCCTTTGATTTTTCTTTTAGGGTATACCCTCTTTACATTTTTTAAATTTTTTGATTTTTTGGTTTTTCAAGAATATGGAACACCTTTGCTTAAGAAAAAGGTTTGAACATATTCCATAGTTCAATCAAGACAATCATGAAAAATGAAACCTATTGGTATAGGAGTCTAACAGAGGCAGAGGTCGATCGAGAGTCAGAGGTAGAGGCAGCAACTATGGCGGTCACAGAGATGGCCGAGATGATCATGAGCATCAACATGGAAGCAGCAGCAACAGAAGCTTTCATCACAATCAAAGGTCTGACAAATCTAAGGTAAAGTGCTATTACTGCAATAGGTTTGGTCATTATGCTCGTGATTGTAGGAAGAAAATTGCAGATCAAGGCAATCAGAGAGCTAATGTTAGTACCGAAAATACTGACTCTATGTTTCTAGCATGCAACACCATGCATGCACCGTCTGATAAGGTTTGGCTATTAGACAATGGTTGCAGTAACCACATGACAGGCAACAAGGATTTGGTTGCTAATTTGGATGTCTCAATGCAGACAGAGGTAAAGTTGGGAACTGACAAGACTGTGGCTGTAGATGGCAAAGGAGTGGTCAACATTGTGACCAAGCACGAGGAGCCAAAGACCATATCAGAGGTATACTATGTCCCTGGACTCAAACACAATTTGATTAGTGTTGGTCAAATGATGCAGAAAGGATACAAAGTTATCTTTCAAGGGCAACAGTGTGTTATTTACGACAAATCCCCAAGCAAGAAGCTAATTGCAAAGGTGCAGATGACAAGGAACAAACTCTTTCCTCTCATTATGAACTACAATGATCAGGTTAGTTCTTTTACAACTGCATGTTCTGATGCATACTGGCTATGACACTTTCGGTTTGGAAACTTTCATTTTTCCGGTTTAAGATTATTGCAGCAGAAACAGATGGTCAGAGGTTTACCTCCCATCAAAGAACCTGCTAGCACGTGTGAGTGTTGCATCTTGGGAAAGCAACACCGTGAAAGTTTTCCAAAAGGAGTTTCTTATAGAGCAAAGAAACCACTTGAATTGGTGCATACCGACTTGTGTGGACCTATGAGGACACAGTCGATTGGTGGAATTTGTTACTTCCTCACCTTTATTGATGATTATAGTAGGAAGACTTGGGTTTACTTTTTGAAGCAGAAGTCTGAAAATTTTGCAAAGTTCAAAGAGTTCAAAGCTTTGGTAGAGATCCAAAGTGATCGACAGATCAAGGTATTGAGATCAGATCGTGGTGGAGAATATGATTCGAAGGCATTCCATGAGTACTGCAAACAACATGGAATCAAAAGACAGTTTATGACTAGATACACACCACAGCAGAATGGTGTAACAGAAAGGAAGAACCGAAAAATCATGAACATGACAAGGAGCATGTTGAAAGCAAGACACCTGTCTAACAAGTATTGGGCAGAAGCAGTTGCATGTGTTGTTTATGTGATAAACAGATCTCCTACAAAGAGCGTGATGAACAGAGTTCCAGAAGAAGCATGGTCAGGTATGTCTTGCAGTGTATCTCATTTCAGAGTTTTTGGATGTGTAGCCTATGCACATGTGCCTAAGCAAATAAGAGGCAAATTAGATGATCAAAGTGAAAAATGTATATTTACTGGTTATAGTGAGCAATCAAAAGCTTACAAACTGTATAACCCTGTCACAAAGAAGACAATCATTAGCAGAGATGTTGTGTTCAAAGAACAAGAGTCATGGAATGGGACTGTAGACACACTAACTGATGCTCAAACACCATTGATGGAGGATGCTCTTGTAGAAGAAGAGGAGCAACAAGAATCAAAAGAGCAGACACCAAACAGAGTCACACCAGCAAGGACTCCAAGATTTTCAGAGCAACATGGATCTTCAAGCAAATCTACAGATCAGAATTCTCCAAGCAACGAATCAGGTAAGAAAAATTTGAGAAGTTTGAAGGATATTTATGATGATTTGGATGTTAGTTCAAATTTTGCATTGTTGGCATTCCAACCTTCTTCGTTTGAAGAAGCAATCAGAGATGACAATTGGGTGCAAGCCATGGATGAAGAGATGAATTCAATTGAAAAGAATGATACATGGGATTAGGTTGATTTACCAAACGATAAAAATCTCATTGGTGTGAAGTGGGTATACAAGACCAAAGTGAATGAGAAAGGTGAGATTGACAGATTTAAAGCAAGAATTGTAGCAAAAGGATTCTCGCAGCAACCGGGAATAGACTTTGGAGAAACGTTTTCTCCGGTAGCCAGATTAGATACTGTAAGAGCAGTTCTAGCGACAGCAGCTTAGAACAAGTGGAAAGTATATCAGATGGATGTCAAATCAGCCTTCTTGAATGGAATTTTAGAAGAAGAAATTTATGTGCAGAAGCCTCCAGGTTATGAAGTTGAAGGACAAGAAGATAAAGTTTACAGATTGAAGAAAGCACTCTATGGACTGAAGCAAGCACCTAGAGCATGGTATAGCAGAATCGACAGTTATATGATCAAGAATGGATTTGCAGAAGCAGTGTTGAGCCTTCCTTATACACAAAGGTAAATGAGCATGGACAGATTTTGATAGTCTGCTTATATGTTGATGATATGATTTTTACAGGTGATCTTGAAATAGATGAATTTAAAGCAGCCATGATGAAAGAATTTGAGATGATAGATCTAGGTCTCATGAAATATTTTCTTGGCATTGAAGTTGAGCAATCTGAAAAAGGCATTTTTATTTGTCAAAATAAGTATGCAACAGATTTGCTGAAAATATTCAGGATGGATAATTCCAAACCTGTACCTACACCAGTTGCAACGGGTACAAAGTTAAGTAAGGATGATGAAGGGGCAGATGTCAATCCAACTCTATTCAAAATATTGGTTGGCAGCCTCATGTATCTCACAGCTACAAGACCAGATATTATGCAGGGAGTGAGTCTGATTTCCAGATTCATGGAGACTCCAAAAGACACACATTGGATCGTTGGAAAAAGAATTCTGAGATACATAGCAGGAACTAGAGATTATGGTATAATGTATGCAAGTACAGAAAAGAAAGAATTGATTGGTTATACAGATAGTGATTTTGCAGGAAGTTTGGATGATCGGAAGAGCACATCCAGTTATGTTTTCCATCTTGGTTCAGGAGTGATAGCATGGGCATCTAAGAAACAACCTATTGTTACACTATCATCAGTAGAAGTAGAATATGTAGCAGCAACTTCAGCATCATGTCAAGCAGTATGGTTAAGAAGAGTATTGGATGGACTCAAGCAGAAACAGCAAGGATCAACAATGATATACTGTGAAAACACATCAGCGATTGCACTATCCAAGAATAGTGTGTTTCATCAAAAGAGAAAGCATATTGATACTAGATATCATTTTATTCGAGAACTAGTGAACAATGGAGAAGTTCACTTGAAGCCTTGTAGAACGAGTGATCAATTGGCTGATATCTTTACGAAGCCATTAGCAGTAGATTTGTTTGATTTTCACAAAAGAAACTTGGGTGTTGTAAGCCTAGCTGAGACATAGACCAGCAGGCATGTTTGAGTTGTCATGAGTTATGTTTTAGTTTAGAGGTCGTAATTAAGGGGGGGTGTTAAAATATATAATTACTTCCTCATGCAGAAGTTAGACAAATAGTTAAGTGAGTTAGTTGAGTTGAGTTATAGTTAGATTTGGTGAGTGAGTTAAAGAATGAGTTAAGCAAGTTGATTAAGTTCAGTTATGAGTGACAGTGTGTGCATGTTAATTAGATTAAATACCCTTCACGGGTTCATAGTTTTAAGAGAGTAAGTGAGTAAGAGAGTTTTATGATTCAGAGTTTTAGACTAATTGAAGAGCCACAACTCATTGTTCATGTCTGAAATCTTTGTGTTATTTATGTGATTGAATCCTCTGCCTTTCCAACATCGAGCGTGGAGATCTACGTCGTAATCTTTACTTTCTGCGTTAAACAAGAGTTTTTGGTTATTACTTAATATAACAATTTTTATTAATTAATAATGTACAGATGCCACAGACTCTTAAAAATGGTAGACCAAATACTCAGTTGAAGTGATTAAACAAAAAACCTATCGAACTAATTAGATTATCAGTTTTATGGATTGTTTATTTTTAACACTCCAATGGCAATGTTGCAACAGAAATACTCTTTGAAATTGCCACAACTTACAACCCCGTTTGTAAAGACTGCAATGCATTCTATTTGAAATTGTGTTTGGAATAGTTTTGAGACCATCAGATTTGTGGAGACCTCCCTCCAGACATATATTTGTGGAGACCTCCCTAAGGAGAATTTGAGAATTTTAACCATGGAAAAACTATAAAAACTATAATTTCTCGTTAGTGATTTCCATTCGAACGTAGATTTACATTTGCTAAAGATTATGCAAGGTTATTAAACACAGTTCAGAGTCTGATACGTCAAATCTAATCTGTGTGTAGCTAAGCTGGAAAACACAAATATACAATGAAATGCACACAATTTAAAAAACATAAAAACTTTATTACGGGGCACATCTTTAATATACTTTCCTGAAATAATATACACATGTCAGTTATGCATCTTGAACTCCTTTCTTTGACATGAATATCTAGTTACAATTAAAATATTACTAAACTACAGTGGGCAAGACTTTACTATCCCTCAAAAAATGTGAATAGCAAAACGGATTCAGCTTTTAACAAACGGTCCACACAGAAGTTCAAGTAACATATATTTTAACGGTCCTCTGCAGTTCAAAATCCCTGTGGACCTTGTTGATGAAATGCCAGTTACTGATTATAGAAAACATTCTACTTATTGCAAAAGAAAGCCCAGAAAAAGAGCGCAATGAAGAAGTCTTTCCTCCTTAACCTTTATGAATATACACTCAAAAACCAATGAAACATGAACAAAAAGAGAGTGAATTTACCTGGCAGAGTGGTGAAGCGTCTTTACATTTCCAGAAATCTCGAGTTCTTAATCCTTCATTTCTACCTTTTGTTCATGACGATGGTTGTATTATAAAGAAAGTGGGGACTGCTAGATTGTACCGTTGGAAGCGAGGGTAGTCGGTGGCTCTCGGGACTGCTAGATTGAGCGAAGGTAGTCATTGCATGGACTGCTAGATTCACAGGTGGCATGCAATGTAGTCGTTGCATGGAATATTTTGTTTTTATTAATAATATTATTTTTATTATATGTTCTAGTTAATTATTAGATAATGTTTCGTTTTCTTTTGTATTATATTTAGTTAGTTTATGTAGTTTAAGACATTAAGTTATTAGTAATTTATTATATGTGATTATTAGTATTTTTTACATAATTTTCTAGGTTTTTTATTTTATTATATATGAAACTATTTATGGAATCATTTTTGTTAATGCATTAAATATTGAAAACAATTTTTTTTAAGATAATGAAGAATTTTGAAAACTTATTTGGGCACATATCGAGACATGAAATGAAGTTATTTAAAAATTAATAAATAGAGTAAACATAGTCAATTGAGACATGATAACAAGTGATTTAATACTAATTTTTAAAATAACGTTAATTCTAGACATTAAAATGTTTAAATGTATGCATATAACATATATATAGTCTAAGTTTGAATTAAATTATTCATTACATTTAGTGTAGCTTATTTTATACTCCACTTAGAATGAACATGGTTCTCCACCTTCATTTCACTACGGATGCCTTTCTCTCATGATGATCTTCCTCCTCCCATGATTTCAAACTAGAAACATGGGGATTATAAGGCCAATTTTTATTCTTTCTAGCTTCATTTCCTACATTGAATACATTATGCAGTGAAATAACCACCCAAGTGCCTAATTTGTTTCACCAATTACTGTAAAGGTATGTACACATGATTTACTTACCTAAATCAATAGCTTTAGTAATAATTTGTTTATCTAAAGCCAACAAATAATATTGTTTCACTAGTAGCTACCCTAGGAGCCACATTGATAACAAAAGCAAGAATATAAATTCTAAGAAAGAAAATAGTGCAATAAAATCTCAATCTGTAAGTAAAATTCTTACCTCGAGAGGATTTTCCTTAATAATCCATCTCCCCTTCCCTACATAGAATGATTCCCTGCTTTATTGATTAGTTGATAGATGGGATTGTGTTGTAATCTATATCAAGCCACGAAGTTGGTTGATCCCTTGAACAATGAAATGGTAGCCAAAAATCTTGGGTTTACAGTGGTCAAGCACCTAAAGGCATTCTCATTCAAAGTGGGTTCAAGAATCTTGTTTATGAAGGATTATTCATGAAACCATTATTTGAAAACTTTATGGATGCCTCTATTCATTTTTTCTCATTCAAACAAGCATTGTACATCAACCAAAAGTGTGATTGGAGTGGTTTGTTTTGAGAAACTAACAAATCAACGTCACTCTCAACACGTCATGGTGGAAGTTCGAAAAACTCTTTGCATCACACCCTAGGAATTGACCTCACCTAGCAAACATTAGTAGGCATTGTAGGATTATCCATACATCAGATTAATTTATTAAGAAACAAAGAGGTGTTTCCCCTCCCTTGTTTTACACTTTAGTAATGGATTAATTTTCAGTCACTCCCTCCACCCACTTATAAACATGCATGGGAATCCTACACTCAAATTTCCTCATCTACTTCTTCCCTACCCGACCACAATGGAAGCACTTGGGAAACAATATGAAAATAATTATTGGTTAGAGATATCACCGTTATTTTCTTGTATTCATGTCCTAGTTACTTGGATGAGTGTAGTATCCTTCGTCCATTAGGAAATTCACTACATGAATAAAAATACCATATCATTTTATTATGTACTTCTTGAGAGCATGAATTTAACTCCTCACTTGGCTACGTACATGTAGGAAGTGGTGGTAACTCTAGGGGGGAATGCTGGCAGATACATGAAATTTCAATTGTAATAAATAAACATGTGGCTCAATGTCAATTTAAACAAATAAACATGCATATAGGAAAATGATCAACATGTATTTTAAAAGGTGGATCAATATGTGTTTCAAATGCATATACATTATAGGAATATTGTGTTCCTTATTTCCCCACCTCTCCTTAAATAATGGGCATGGAACAATCTATTGAGTAACATAAAGCAACCACAAAGGATTAATAACATAAAAAATTTAAAAGATATTTGAATTGAATGACATTTGAGATTTGACACTATTAATATATAAATTTGAATTGAATTGACAATTGAGTTTTTAGACAATTAATACATAAATTACTAAGCATTTTATTTTTTCATAAACTATATATAAAAGTTAAGTATTACAATGGTTAATTACCTGCAAGTTTTTATTTTTTACCTTGGTTGTGTAAAAAGGTCTTTGAGATGTTGCCATTAAAATATTGAATTGCATTAATTTCAAAGTAATTATGGAAACTTTAAATAATAAATAATTTGTAGTATTACAAATTATATTTAAGTTGAATTATAAACAATTTTTAGTATTATAAATTATATTTAAGTTGAATTTCCATAAGTCTATGAGATGATGTTATTAATATTACATTGAATTGGATTAATGTCAAAGTAATAATGGAAACTTTAAATTATAAATTATTTTTAGTATTACAAATTATATTTAAGTTGAATTGTCATATTAATGTTTTTCCCATACAATAATAAAAGCTACAAATTTTAAGGTTTATTGGATCATGAGAGTTATTGTGTGAAAAGGGATTATGTATGGCTTTGCCCATTTGACAAGACTCGACTCTATTACTAACAATTTTGAATATTTTGAATGATAAATTTTGTGAAAAAACCATTAAAAAGGGAGAGAAATATTTATGAAAAGAAATAAGTGTTCATTAGAAACCCTACGACGAACACCTAGTCCTCCTAAACTAGAGAATAGGAAAATATCAAAGACAGATCATCATTTTATGCTCAACCTAGATGAACGAGGTGATAATATTCTAAATTAAATAATTTACTAGTTATGGGTGAAGCTTTTGCCTCAAGGTTAAAGCCCAATTACCCTCTATTAATTTTGACAATTTTCATTTAGATAAAAGAAAAGTTGTTTTTGTGTGTTTTGTTTGTATAACACCACAAAAGAGTGGCAAGGTCTTGCACTGAACATAAACAAAACTACAAATCAAGCGCAACCAAATCATAAAATACTGAAAGAACAAGATTAGAAAAAAACACCATGACTCAATCCCCATGGTTCCCAATACTTCTAAGGAAATCTCAGCCTGGGCCTTCTTCAAGATTTCATGGCAATTGCTTTTTCCATACAATTCCCTAGATCATACTTCCATAACCACACAATCGTCAGCCCATAAATAAATATACCAATATACTTTTTATCTTAACTTGTTGTGCCAAGCACACTCACCTATAAATGAAAACACGTGTCAGCCATGTATATCAACAACAATATAACATATTTATCAATTCGAAATCAACTTTTACCAAGAATAACAACCATTTCATATTCCATCGGCCAACTCACATTCATTGTTCATAATACCTAATGCTACAACTATCACCTACTTAAACTCAGGTACATATCATCCATCCCAAAAAATGTGTGTTAGCACAACCATCTTAAACCAAGATCATTCCTTCATGCAACCTTATAGATACAACTCATATCATGCACTTAATCAAACATTAAAACAACTTGCAAACATGCCATGCTAAATAGATAAACTAGATGACATAATCAAACACTAAAAATGCCAAATATACAACATAATCAAATAGTCAAGCACAAAGTACATGACATAAGCAACTCATACCTTAATGTATCTCAAGGGAGGCTATCTTGTCTACATAATCAATCTAGATTAGCATGATATAACTTCACAACATATCAACCCAGTCATAAATAAGGTCATGATATCCATAACAGTATCTAGCTAACATGTTCACGTCATAATCTCATAAACATTTTAATTAACACATAAATATCACATATACATGTTTAGTCTAGAGTAGTACAACACACTATCATATTTAGGTCGGCTCATTCCTGAATGTCATAACCCTAACAATCAAGTCACTAGCATGTAACAAAAACAAGTTATATATCATGATCATCAACAACATGTAACTTAATCATCAAGCTATCAAACATAAAACAAAAATACAAATGCATATTACCACATGTTACTATCAGTCATGACTATATGACACATGTGCATATAACTAAACTATTCAATTAGCATATACCATGCATGACTAACCCACACATATACATATAACTAAACTGGTTAACCAACACCTATCATGTATGTAATCATAACAACAATAAAATAACAAACATATATATAAGTAACCCTAATGCATATAACAATCCATAAATCACATACCAACATGCAAAGCATACAAACTTGTATGATGATTTTCTCTTTCCTCGAGGTCCAATGTTGCAACTTCACTTTGATGGTCTATATCTCATTCTCTATCTTAGCTAACACATTAGCATCATAAAATACCAATATAATCATCATGACATATTTGCCTACAATGACCTTATAAACTACAACCTTTGACCATACTAATGTAAACTTGACCATATGCTCCCACTTGACATGTATAACCAATCATGAATGACCAATGCATGTTCAACATATGACATCACACAAGAAAACATACATGGAAAACACACAATCATGACCAATATATGACCTAGCATAAACAAGAAATGCATATACAATTTGTAGAAACATGTAAGAAAACATGCATGAACAATACACAAGCATGAGAAACACATAACTAGTCATACACTCATGACAACATGTTGACAACAACACCATCAACCCTTCCATGGAGACACCACTTCCGCCACAGCCAACACAAAAAAGATGAAAAAAGCACATATAGACGTCAAGCATACTAAATGCATATGAAACCAACATAAACACATGATCCACACACCACCTATTAGTCTAAGAGTTGAATCATGATCTGATACCACTTTGTGGTATCATATATCGCACAAAGAGACCAGAGCCTAAACATCACCATCATGTATACAAAAAAATTACATATAGACCATAAGCATGAAAAACATATATGAAATCGACATGTATGTATGAAAAACACACATAATTGAAGGAGAGCGCAACCAGCCTTGGATACCACTGTGTAACACCCTCTTCCCACATCTACCTAAGTAACTGTACAATCAAGGTAAACATGTGACGTGAGGCTACTAATATGAGATTCAGTCTTCTAAATGACCTTAAGGAAGAGGAATTGACGAACTCAACAAAAACACACCTTACAATGCATCATTGAGATCCTCAGGAAGTAACCCAACCTTCCAAGGCCTTGTTCCGTGACGGGGGTATTGATTTTTAGCACCTTTGAGGTTGTAACGTGGGCATATAAGGTCAAGGGAGTGGCTTTAGGTTCTAGGGCCGTGGGTTAGCCTTGGCAAGGTAGAAACTTAAGATGAAAGAATGAACTCTCCGCCTGTAGCTCCAAAATGTTTGCCACATTTTCGGCCCCTTAACCCAGGTCACTCCCCAGGATATGAGGCACCTTGTATGGTTTGACTAAGTGGTGTCTAAGAAGGGACATATACCATCAGAATAGGTTGTAAAGGTTGGACCACATATATTTGAAATTGTTGAGGTGTTGATGGATAGATAGGAATTTGTGATGAGGATGGTGAAGCCTGAGGATTCAACAATCGATCCCGAAAAGAACCAGCTTGAATGAGGGAAGTAGGTTTCCAAACACTAGAGGTCATTCTAGGATAAGGTGGACCATATTTAGGTATATTTCCATATTGAGGCATAACAACAACAGGTTTCCCCCCTCCTTAAGGAGGAGAAGATGATGAAGGCAACTACAGTCCAAATGGATGGTACCCAAGGTAAGGAGAGTTAGGTTTTTTAGTGTAGCATTCTCCATTGATGTAAGGACCAGACTGCTTTTCTATTGTAGGTATAGCCGAATGAAGAGGAGAAAAATTTATGGCATTCATAAGAGAAGTACGAGATACTATTCCCGAATTAGATGACATGGGATATGTCCAAGGAATAGAAGCCACACCGGAAAAGGTACCAGATAATGAATGATAACCAAGTGGGATGGACGGGCCACCATATAAATGAGTTTCTGGTGATGTCACAAACATAGATCAAGAAGCAAGATTTGATGTATGAACCATAGTGGTGGACATGGGTTAGGAGCTTGAATCAACTTGAGACATGTATGACAATCCCAACAAAGATTGTTGCAAAAGATCCTTGGGTATGTCTATAGAATTAGACGAAGGAGGTTGTATCGGAGTTTGAAGAGGTGGAAATGGCTCAGTTCGATACAAATGAAGTACCTCCCAATGAAGAGGAGAATAAGATCAAGGCTCTTCTTGAGGTATCTCTTTAATACTCAAAATTCTGTATGGAAGAGGTTCACCGTCAGTCCCAATATATACTGGTTTTTTCTGAGACAAAGGAAGAGAGGAGGAAGGTACCATTGAATCAAGTGAGAATGGTTGAGGCTCATCAAGCTCAATGACTTCAAGAAAAAATGTGTCTGACTCAAGAAGGTTAGGTTCAGTGACCTCAGGTAATAAAGTTTTAGGAACTTCTATTTCAATTATTTAAGTGTCACCAACACGGGTAGATGTAATCTCAGGTTCGAAACTCAAAGGGATAGATGATTTTGGAAATTCAGTATGAGGAGCAGGGACAAAAGTAGTGCTTGAAGTTCTTGTTTCGATAGTTTTCATTTTCTTATGTTTTTTACGTTGGTTAGGAGTAGCCTCTCGAGGTAGAGGAGGCTTATTTTGCATTCTACATGAACGATAGGGAAATATATTTTTTCCTTCCATGTTGTATGATATATTTTAGTTTAACACAAAAATAAATAAATCAAAAAGAGGGTAATATAGGAATAAAGGATTACCAAGTAACCATGAACTAAAACATACACCATGGCCAACTAAGGACTTAACTTACAACAGCAAATCTACTTGAATGTTTTGTTTGGTGTATCACAGTATACAAGGTAGAAGACTTTTCTTCACCAAGAAGACAAACTAATCAACGAAAAATTTGGTCCAGCAATTCTGGAGCTTGCTCCACTTGTATATTTCATGGAAAACCCCTAATGCCTTGTTTTCAGGCCATGAATTTACGCAGTAGCAGAGAAGACCAGACACATTTATAAGTAGTTACACTTGATTGTTGTTAGATGGTATAGATCATACTTTATTCACCCAATGTAATTATTATTAATTTGTTTCTATTTTTAAATAATAACAATCCATTACAACCAACAATTTTTCATCCACAATGGCAAGTTCTAAATATCAAAGTAGCAAACTGGAGGCACTGATCATGGCCATTGCAGAGTCATATATAGATTCAAACTTTCACAGAAAACCAATGTTTCATATAGTGGCTAAAATTATATATCAAAGTAGCAGACTGAATGGCACTAAATTTACCCATTTCAGTCTAATTTAATTTTTTAACTTTTACAATATTATTGATGATAATACAATCTATAATTTGCTATTTCTTTATTGACAACAAAGCGGAGCAGGATCTCGATCTTCCTTGACACACATATTACTGTCAGATGGACTGCAATGACTTTTTGCAGCCTCATTCTTCAATCCAACATTATTCCTTTCAATTTGTGAGCCATGAGAATAGGATAGCAGCCATGAGATTTCTTTTTCTCCTTTTTCTCAACCACCTCATACTGATTAACCAGAGCAAGATCTTGATTCTTCTCCTCTTTCTCAACCATCTCATCCTGATTAACCAGAGCAGGATCTTGATCATCCTTCACACAAAGGTTACTATCAGAGTTACTATCAAATGGAATGACATGAACCATCTCATCCTGATTATCCAGAGCAGGATCTTGATCGCCCTTTGCACATAGGTTACTATTAGATGGAGTGACATGAATTTTCAAAGTCGCATTCCTCAATTCAACCCTATTCCTTTTCAATTTTGGATCCATTGGAATCGAAGAGTAGCCAACAGGTTTAGTCTTCATCTCATCACCATCTTTCTATTTTTCTTGATCTCTGCCCTCCTCCTTGCCTGCGAGATTTTTAAAGCCTTGATAGTGGGCTTGTTGTTCGCAAGCATAAAAAACATTTTTACATTTAATGGACAGTGATTTCTTAACAAATGAGGGCCTGGGTTAGACAAGATTCTTCATCAAATCTCTAAAATCCACAGCCCCACCAGTTGCAGGGTTGAATTTTTTCATTCTCTCAATATCAACTCCATCAAGAATCATGATGCCAAGGTTAAGAATTCCCTTTTGGGGGTGACCAAAAGGAAGACAGACCTTTTGTGCCTAGAATCTCATCCCACTGAATTTTTTTCTCTCGTAGCCCTTAATGAAACTTGAAAGCAAGACCCTCACAGTGCCAACAAGCTTTTTCCTGAGGCAACCCATGTAGTATATCTCAACCATCATATCAAAGGTTTCACTGCGCAGAAAATGGTCTTCCACTCTGAAAATGACCTTCTCGTTCCAGGTACGATTTGCGCCACAAGTTCTGTCAATTTGTGTTGTCACTTTATTTCCAGAATTGGCCCAGACAACACAGTAGGACTACATCTCCTTCATGCTGAAAATATGCATCTCCTTTAGATCTTGAGCTGAGATGAGGTTAAGCTCGAGCTGTATGTAAGCTTCATCCATTATGTAGAGTGAATTCTGCACAAAGAAATGAAATATCTAGAGATCACCCATTTCTCACATTTTATTATGAAGGGTTGTTAATAAAATTGCAGAAGAAACACCATTTCTGAAATCTAACACGATAGCAAGTATATAGTCATTGATATGGTTTCTATTAATACGATATTTTTTATATTAATAACAACTCTGAGTATTGATTAATGATATACACAATGAATATATCCCATGTAACTAATGAAACATGAGCAAGCAGATTTTAAAGTTACCTAGCTAGGTGGTGAAGATATATTTATTTGTTTCTATGTTCGATAAAACTTCCATAACTCTTGAACTCTCAAGCTTGGAGATCGAGGTCGTAATCTTTGCTTTCTACGTTAAACAAGATTTTTTGGTTATTAATTAATAATATACCAATGGTTATTAATTAACAATGTACCAATTTTTGGGTATTGATTGCTGATATATACCATGAATATACACTCAAAAACGAATGAAACATGACCAAAAAGAGACTGAATTTACCTAGCATAGTGGTGGGGTGTCTTCAGATTTCCAAAACTGTCCAGCTTGGATATCAAGTTTTCAATCCTTCTTTTCTACCTTTAGTTCATGACGATGGTTGTATTATAAAGAAAGTGGGGATTTCAGATTCGACTGCGAGATTGTACCGTTGGAAGGAGGCTAGTCGGTGGCACCGAATAGTCGTTTCATGGAATATAGTCACCGGTGACCTAAATTAGTCATTAATATTGAATATATCACTTTAATATTTGCCTTTTTCTATAATTTAAAAAACGGATTATTATTAAGATAACAAAAAAAACAATGGATTATTAAAGTTTTATTATTAATAATAATATTGGTTTAATAAAAATTATAGGTTTATTGGATTAGTTTTTTTTTTTTTTTTTAAATCAATGGTCTCTAAGAATGTAAATATTAGTAATTAGAATTAGAATTTATGTTAGAGATTTTTTTTTAAATAGATGTGAAGAATCGCAATATCCAATATTTTAAATACAGATACGATATATTTTTTTTAGAGGAAGTTATAAATTAAGGTTGCATTTCACCTGATCTTACTAACTAATTGACAATAAAAAAATGTTTAAAAGTTTAGTTTACTCATTTATTTATTTATATAAATAAATAAATAATGAGTCACTGTGATCTTATTAATTGATTGGCAATAATAAAATGTTTAGAAAATTTCTTATGTGAAACTTTCATATGGAAAATAAATATACTATTTTTGTTTTTATTATATTTTCTAATTAATTATTAGATAATGTTTCATTTTTTCTTTATTACATCTAGTTAGTTTATTTAGTTTATGACACTAAATTATTAGTAATTTATTATATGAGATTATTAGTATTTTTTTGGAGTTGAAATAGTATTAGTACATAATTTTCTGCGGTTTTAATTTTATTATACATGAAATACTATTTATGGAATCATTTTTCTTGATGTATTAAATATTGGCAGCAATTTTTTTAAGCTAATGAAGAATTTCAAAATCTTATTTGGGCACATATTGAGACATGGGATGAAGTGATTTACAACTTAGTAAATAGAGTAAACTTAGTCAATTGAGACATGATATGAAGTGGTTTAATACTAAGTTTAAAATAACGTTAATTCTAAACATTAAAATATTTAAGAATGCATATAACATATATATAGTCTTGAAGTTTGAATGAAATTAATCATTACATTTAGTGTAGTTTATTTTATACTCCACTTGGAATGACCATGGTTCTCCACCTTCAATTCACTCAGGATGCCTTTCTCTCATATTGATCTTTCTCCTCCCATGATTTCAAACTAGAAACATGGGAATTATAAGGACATTTTTTTATTCTTTCTAGCCTCATTCCCTGCATTGAATACATTAGACGATAAAGCAACCACGCAAGTGTTTAATTTTTTTTAATCAATTATTGTAAAGGTATACATACACTATTTACTTACCTAAGTCAATAGCTTCAGTAATAATTTGTTGATCTAAAGCGAAAAAATAATATTGGCTCAAGAGTAGCTACACTAGGAGCCACAATGATAACAAAAGAAAGAATATGCATGCTAAGAAAGAAAATAGTGCAATAAAATCTCAATATGTAAGTAAAAATCTTACCTCAGGAGCATTTTCCTTAATAATCCAATGCCCCTTCCCTACATAAACTGATTCCCTATTTTATTGATTAATTGATCAATGGGATTGTGTTGTAAGCTATATCAAGCCACGAAGTTGGTTGATCCCTTGAACAATGAAATGGTAGGCAAAAATCTCAGGTTTATAGCATGTACATCTTTCATGCTAAAGAGGAAGATAGTAAAGGAAAAAAAAAAGGAATCATTTGAGGATCAAGTAAAATTGGTTAATCCAAACCACAATAAATAAGTTTCGAAAGTGATAAAAATTAAGACCCTGGTCAATCACCTAAAGGCATTCTCATTCAAAGTGGGTTCAAGAATCTTGTTTATGAAGGATTAGTCATGAAACCATTATTTGAAAACTTTATAGATGCCTCTATTCATTTGTTCTCATTCAAACAAGAATTGTACATAAACCAAAATAATGATTGGAGTGGTTTGTTTTGAGCAACTAATGAATCGACGTCACTCTCAACAGGTCATGGTGAAATTTCGAAAAACTCTTTCTATCACACCCTAGGAATTGAAATCACCTAGGAACCATTAGTATGTATTGTAAGATTATCCACACATCAAATTAATTTATTAAGAAAAAATGTGGTGTTTCCCCTACCTTGTTTTACACTTTATTAGTGTATTAATTTTTCAGTCACTCCCTCCACCCACTTATAAACATGCATGGTAATCCTACACTCAAAATTCCTCATCTACTTCTTCCCTAACCGACCACAATGGCAATAATTATTGGTTAGAGATATCACCATTATTTTCCTGTATTCATATCCTAGTTACTTGGATGAGTGTAGTATCCTTCGTTCATTAGGAAATTGACTACGCGAATAAAAATACCATATTTCTTTCTTATGTACTTCTTGAGAGCATGTGTTGAACTCCTCACTTGGTTATGTACATGTAGGAGGTGGTAGTAACTCTAAGCGGCACGTGGCAGATACATGAAATTTCAATTGTAATAAATTAACATGTGGCTCAATGTTAATTTAAACAAATAAACATGCATATAGGAAAATGATGAACATGTATTTTAAATGGTGGATCAATATGTGTTTCAAATGCGTATACATTATAGCAAGATTGTGTTCCTTATATCCCCCGGATCTCCTCAAATAATGGGCATGGAAAAATCTATTGAGTGACATAAAGAAACCACACAGGATTAATAACATAACAAGTTTAAACGATATTTGAATTGAATGGCAATTCAGATTTTACAGCTTGAGAAATGGTTACTTGCATGCCTAGATAAGGAGGGTTATGATAATAAGGAACCTGGTTACAAGGATATGCACGATTCAGATAACCAAAATACAAGTGAGCTTGTTTCCGAGCCCCAGGATGATGATAAAGTTTTTGGAATGGTTGGGTCTGGATTTTCTATATCCTATACCTCTAAATGTTTGCATTAATGTTACGAATTCTCCTTACGTTGATTCAATAAATTTTATTGTTCATATTTTATTAAGTTGTAGTTTTATGGCTCACACGAGATATCACGTGAATATCCTAAAATGAAAATATAGCATGGGAAAACATGAATCTTTTCTCTTTCAATGAAAATCTGTCTAAGGAAGGGAGGAAACAATGAATATGTAACACAAAATATGAAGCAAATAAGATAAAAGATGCAATATTCCTTTTGATGTGATTGTTCCTATTCTAGTGCACATGCAAAACCCTAAACTCCAAATGAAAAAAATTTCTTTTCACCACTCTTAATTTTCGAAATGAATAAAAATAAGATGAAAATGTTCAATTATTGATTCAATTACACTTTCCAGAATGAGGACTCAAACAAAAATTCATTAAAGTGATCAACAATCAAACAAATAATTTTGCAGTGACCAAACAATAACAACAAAGAAAAATTGACACCAATTTTTATCAAAGGAAAAAAAAAATGCAAACTAAATGGGGGTTTTAGAGAGACCACGAGACACTGAAGTCCCAAGGAGACTCAGCTGGAATCAGGCTTATGATAGAGAGGATAAAAAAAAAGGAAAAACTTGTGCAAAAACAGGGACCAATGCTAGTGCAAAGAGGGCACCAGTGCTTTGCAATGCTCAGACAGAGTGGGCGAGGGTGAGGTGCAATGCTCTGTTAGAGGAATTAGAGCATTGGGATTGAAAAAGAGGTTCTCGACACAAAAATTGCAAAAACAGTTGAGTGAAGATAATTCCTAGGTATGTTCTTGGTTGGATGATCCAACAAAGGTATGTCATGGAGGTAATCAAACACAAGGGCAAGGAAAACCACTAAGGGAATGCTTTTTTCCCTAGTATGGTCACCAATTTTTTATACAAGATTTACGATTGCGGACAAAGGTATCTCCCTTAGGTTTGGTGATTAACCTAGAACAACACAGAGATAAGGAGCCCAATGCTTTTCCTTAAAGTAAATATATGATGTAGTGAGGCTTACCTATAAACTATCTCTCACTTTTCTCCCTGTATATCTTGAAAGCTCCAATTCCAGTTCCAACCGCCAAAATTACAACTTGCACAGTCAAATAACACAAGCCAAGAAACTATGATATGCATGCAATATCATATAAATACTATATTCAAGAGATCAACATGGTATTTAAATACATGAATCAACATCACATATAGGAAAGCATATAATTATTTGGATTAATATAAATAGAAGGAGATTACAACCATAAGTGGTAGTTGATCTTGTAGAAGAGGTCCTCCAAGTTTTTGACTCATCCTTTCCTTGTCACAATATGCACCTCTAGTCACCCTATGCATGAGATGATAACTACTTGCTGCAGTAACATAAGTGAAGAATCACTCTCCAAAGCTAACCATTACCTCTTGCATATGAGAGGGTAAATATATAGGATAGAGGGGTAAGTTTGGAATTCTTATCCAACTTCCATTCTCAAGATTTAGATCCACCTTTGATGGAGGGATAGGATAAAAGAAAAGGTGGTTAAAACTCAAAATTAGGGTAGGATAGGATACAAATGCCAATCCAAGGGAAGTAGTTGAAACAAATTCTGAAAAATCCTAGAATTTGATGGTTTCGAAATCCCACTCATTCTCTCAGAGTTATGGAACCAACAAGGTGAAAATGAGGGCTACCTACTCTTGATCAATTCTGTCCGCAGGGGAGAAACGTGTTGTTGGGCGGTATAAGTGCAAGCCCCGAAAGTGATGATTGACGCTATGTGATTCATTTCACTAGTTTCAATCCCACTTCTTCGTCCCTGTGAGCATCACCCGATGCAATGAGTGCTAAGTAGACTATTCAAAATCATGAGAAATTAGTCAGTTACGACTACCTCTCATGGAAATGGTCATAGATGAATGACTAAATTAATGCAGTTGAATCCCAAAAGTGATATCTAACATTTAAATTTTCAATCCGAGTTGGTAAAATTAGAGGCGTAGCACAATAAATGCCAGAATACGACCTTAGGGATGTATTAAATAAACATCAAGTTCTTGTAGTAAAATCAAAAGAAGCATCATTAAGAAAAAATGAATGAGACTCTTCAAAAACACACTCTGGGAATCTACTTCTGGCTCCTCTTCTAGGTTGAGATGAATCTTGCGGAAAGTATTCCTCATTTTTCCAGGGTACAAGGGAATGTAGGCCCCATTCAAACTATCAAACCATTCAGGAAATAAAGAATGTGGTTCAGGAAATAAAGGATGCAAAACCTCTTAAAAATTAATTCTATGTTGTAAATATGAAAAGCATGAAATTAAACTAGAAATCACAAGGCAACTTCATTCCAGCTAATATATGGAAATAATTGAATGCTTTAAAAAGAATGGATTTGATAATGCACTACTTCTCTTAAAGACAATTCAGTACTTAGTTGTAAGGAAAATATGCAATAATAACAAATAGGATAAATATATATTTCTTGCTGTTTACCCTAATATTATTATGTACTTTCTTAAAATATTATGTATGATGTGTGCAATACTTAATTATAATGAATAATTATGTGAGCGCTTTGTCAATAATATTCACAAACTCTCCTTTTGTTGATCCCGGAATTTTTTTATTAAGAGTTCAAAGATAAATGTTCTGCGAAGTACATGAATCAATTTCATATAATAATTCAAAGGTAATCATGAATACATGTTAAGTTCAGTTAACCGAAATTCTTACTCAACAAATGTTTCACCATTGCATCCTGAGAGTAGAATTCATTATGTAGTAATTGAATCAGGGAAAGTACTTGATCTTGTAATAAAAAGAATTAGAGATTCATTAATTAAGAAATATTTGCTTAATTTAGTTCATCCTTTATTAAAATATGTCCAAATACAACGATATATTGAACTTAAATAGCTACAATAACGAAAATAAATTATGGAGTGAGGTTCAAAATTAAATGACTAAAAATCAGAGCTATGAAATGAAATTGCAGAGCAATCTGAGATCACACTCACACCATGAAAACTAAAGTGCATCAAAATAAATTCTAAGGAAGTTGGGGCAACAGACTGGCTAGTGGGCCCAACAACCCAGCTCATTTCCTTTAAAACAATTTAAATCACAATCTTAAAACATTCAGGAGAAACAAAAACCTCACAATCGAATGCCAAATAAATTCATTGTGAAGTCTAGTTACAAAATCATGGAAGAATGCAGCACTGGCTCTAGTGGTCCCCTCGAGGGATCATCCCACTAGGCACGCAACTCCTCCCTTCCTGCACACTAACTATTCCCTATTCTGAAAATCTAGAAATTCAATGCCAGGTCTAGATCTGAGGATTGGGTCCCACCCTTCTTAGTGCAAACCCTATGTTTTCTAGCAGTAACACTACCCCTGCTTGATAAGATCTATGCTTACAATTTTAGCACAGTTTCTTAAATCAAATTGGACCTGGAACTAGAAAATTTGATTTGGCTAAGTTTGGAAGATAATATAATAATCGGCACCAATTGAATATTGCCAACTATGCTCTGTAAATGCATCAATGCACAGTTCTATTCATACATTTTTTCTGATGTGTTGCTTCAAGAATTTTGCAACTGCCACATCCTTAGCAGCTCAGTGCATGATGAGATAATTACTTCTTACTATTGCCTTGAGAGGCAAAGGATGCACTGTATGTGTTTTACCACGACCCATTTGACCATATGCAAACCATGCTCCTTTTTTGCAACAAAAGATAGCTGGAAGAATGGGTTTCACAATAGTATGATGAAATTCCTCATTTGTAACATGTTCATCTAAAACAACATCAAATGTGAATTCACTTTTCTCAATATATGCAGTAAAATCCACATATAGATTTTTTTCTCATGGAAACTCAATGAGCAAGCCTTTCCATCAACTCTTATCATGTCTTCCTCTTTTCATGCCAACTCGCTGAATCAACATCAAAAATCCCAATCTACAATGTGTTCTTACCATCACCAATACCCACACCCTGCAACGACTAGTCTAGATTCCCTTCAAAATACTCTGCCTCATCTTCAGCCAAAAGTCACAATGCCTCAACATTTGAGATGTTTTTCAACCAGCTGAGAAGATTTTTCTTTGCTAAACAACTAGGTATTCAACATCCTCAATAATCAAGGTGAGCAACATAGTATCTTTGTAGTTCTGGTACAGGAATTGCTAGTACATGAACTACTAGTATAGGAACTGTTAGCACCTGCCACAAGAGAGCCTAATATTAATGACATTTTCACATTAAATACTCTTCAAATTAACAAAACTAGAATAGTTTATAGGTCAGCAATTGTCAGCTCTAAATTCCTGTAAATAATAACTCAATAATGCATAAAAGGAATAATAATGACTATAAATACTTAGTACATGCATAGATTTAGTCAACAAAAAACATATAAATATGGAAAAAATGGAGGCTCAAAACTCCCCCACACTAAACTTCTTGCATGTCCTCATGCAAGCCTACCATAAGATTATAAAACCATGGAAGAAAGCAGGGGGGATGTTTAAAGATCATAATATGCTTCCAAATAAAAGTGTTAGCAAAAATATCAGTTATTATTATTATTATTATTATTATTTATTTATTTTTTATTTTTTATTTTTTTGAATTCGTCTACTCCTATTATTGACACAAAAACTTATAGGGAGATCCCAGCCTCATAAGATCTTGCCTAGAGTTGCAGCAATCTGTCAATTAAAAAATTGATGGCTAACCAAAATTTTTCAAAAACTAAACCTATTACCTTGTTCCGAGCCTTACAAACAGTGAAAAGCTGCCCATGCAGGGGAAACCTGTTATTAGACATAGAAGAAAATATTTGAGTATGTAAATTGATAAAACCAAAACACAAATGATCAAGCCCAGACAAAAGACTGTGAGACAAAAACCTGAGAGTGGAGACACGTTCAGGAATCATGAGAGTTGGTTGGCGTTTCTTCAACGATGCAGTATCCACACTCATAGGGGTCTTCATCCATCGCCTGGTGTTCATCTTTGCCAACAGAACCACCACACATCAAATTTCTCGGGTCAGCAAGGCGGCTTTTGTCTGGAATCTCGCTGCTACAGGGCTCCTTAGGCTTTAGGTTGTCAGAGGGAGGAGTGAGCTATAGAGCACTGATGCTCTTCTCCTTCGGTGCACCCAGAACTTGGTCAATCTTAGTCGTGGAGTCTTCATGAAAATCAAAGGTGATTTTGGCTATCATGGTGGAGTGACAGTGAGCACAAGGAATGCGGAGCTGAGCTGTATGGGACTTAACGGGGAGGGAAGGTGGAGAAACTGGGATGTGGGGGGAGCCTCGTGAAAATGTGGACTGCTCAGACCCATGGCCTCGACCACTCCTGGTGGCAGGATAGCGGCCAGAGAGGTACTCCGAGGATTGAGATGTCGAGCCAGAGGTGGAGGAAGAAGGATGTTGGGCAATCTGCCCTCAACTTGTGCCTCTCCTGCACCTCATTTTTTGACGGAGTCTAGGCATAGTGCAGCGGGCTGTCAAGGCAATTTGTGAGTCGTTTGAGCAATGGCATGAAGCACAGGCCCTAGAAGAATATAGGGGAGAACCAACAGGCAGTGCTGAGACATAGTCAATAGGCGAATTGGACCAAAACTTGCAGAAAGGGTTGTGAGTGAAATCAATTCCTGGCATCAGCTCAATGCAACACGCAAGAGCACATCGCTTCCCAGTACCAGTCTGAGAGTGAGGCTCTGCTGCAGATATGGAACAGTGCGATCGTAGAGGAGTAGCATAAATGAATCGTGTTTGGGGCGCCATGTTAGAAATGCAGGCAAGCTGGCATGGGAGGAAGAGCTATGTTAAGGCAGCATTGAAGTCACTGGCAGGATTATTAATGCAAGGTCTCACGCGGAGCTGGGTGGCAGTGGTATAAGTCCACACGCCAACCCACCATGCCTGTCCACGCGCCGTCGTACAAAGCAACTCAAACACCCGCATCCGGGGAAAAAATATCAATTAAGATACCTAGTATGTCATCATTTTTAAATCATTTATTAAGTCTGCAACACCACTATTGCAGTGCCAACTAAAACCATGTTATAGCCCTTATGAAAGTATCAAGTGTAGGAATGATAAAATTCAATGTAACAAGATTAGGTACAAGAAAGAAATGCTTTGTACCAGACATTATGGAAAAAGAGTATTGCACCTTTATAATGGAGCTCACATACCTATTGTTTTGTCTCAAATGAATTCTCTACTTTTTCATAGATTTTCAGAATTCTTTTCTGCCTAGAGTCTTATTAATGCCAAAAAATTTGCTGGAAGAGGTACAATTTCAAGAATACTGCCACAAGGTTCCTATACTATTATAACAATCTTGCTCCTAGACATGTAGTTCTTTATTCAGAGGAAACCATAATCAATACACATTATTATTCATCAACACCTTGTGAGTATACATTACTGAGTATTTCACCTCTCTAAATACCATGGAAAAATTGAAGTGAGTTATGATACTAGAGAAGGGAAATAAAAATAGAACAAGATGAAACCTTCCTGGACCAATCAAAAACTTCTTTATTGAACAATCTAAATTTTGTTGTCATCTAGATGCAATATTAGGTCTCCTCTTAATCTAGTACATATGATTAACTTCACTAAGGGTGCCACTTTATTAAAGACTCCTAATTTTCAAAAACAATAATAAAACTCAAAACATCATGCTCATATCACCTTAAGACCATTGTCCAAGAATTAAAATGATGAGATTTAGGGAAAAATAAAAACAACTGAGTAGATCATAGTATGTAATTATCTTTAATACCACATAAATGGCCCTGCTGCCCGCATGCATCTATAGCCTCAACATGGATATCTTTTGACCCAAAGAAATGCCTCTGTCCCACTCACTAGCTATAGATTCAGAGTTATCTTATTTAAATTAAAAATTAGATGAGGGCCACTATCATGGCTTAATAACCAACTGATGGTAGTGCAACTCACAAGAAGTAACATGGATGAATAGGCCGGCTCATGATGAAACCTCTTGACTTCCAACTTTTTAGCTCAAATTCATTACTCTAGCTTGTTCACCAGTAGCAGTAATGTCATGCATGTTAGGTCTCATGATTGTGGTAGGTCAGCTCAGCACGATACCTCCTATCCTCCCCTAAATATTTTCTAAACTCTTATTATAATTAAGTTCAAAGGTTATTTAATAAGTGGGGAGACAATTCTACTCCTTAAGAGTATGGGATAGCATGAAACTTTTTTAATGACCAATCATTACTGGCTAGTTCATATATCCTAAAGAATTTATTTTGGATAAGATATCTCAGATAATGACTTAGAATATTCTTTGAGTGAATAATGATAGTGCTCCCATGAACAACTTATTATGATATTTACAATAGTGGTCCACCATAGGGGGCTCTCAATAGTACCTTCTAAGGGAAACTTGAAAATATATATCTCAGATGACAACTCATTAGAGTGGTTAACCATGGTTAGTTTTTCAAAATCATAAGGTATTAGAGTGAATCATACTGAACACGATTTGCCACCAATCTTTGTGTTAACAACCAATGTGGATCAAAACAAGTTTAAGTGGTTGCTTTGAAAGTCAAAACCCTAATAACATTGTTGTGACATCTTTATTCACAAAATTGATTTATTCTTCTACCCTAATCTACCCTAAGAATGGGAAGACACCCTTTTAAGTATATGGGTAATTCCAATTCATCCATGTGTGCAATAAGAATATAATCTTACTCATTTTCAAATTTGAAAAGCATATTTGAGGAAATACCTGAACATGAGGAACCAACTGGGTTAACTGATGTGATGCTACAATCTGTCGAATGAGAAAGGAGAAGTGGATACTCACAGTGATATGAAACCAATATTCTATGGGATCCATCTAATCTTGGTCATTTGATTCATGAGAAATATCTAGTGCATCATGTAAATCCTCCATATTTTTTTGTTTATCCTCTAGAGCGTAGGCCCAATTAGATATATGTTCGTTCATCTAGGCTTTTGATGGATTCTCCTCATCAAACATGATCCATTACTTCTTAGCTTCCCTAGGAATATCTTCTGGTTCTTCATGAATCTCTTCTTCCAGAGGAGTAGACCTATCTTTGATTAATGCCAAAATGTGTTCTTTCTGTGAAGCAGAGACCCCATCTTCTACTAAGATTTGAGATAGATCTTGAAGTAGCATCAAGCTACCTAGAATTTTCGTGCTAGCTGGAAATTCATATCATTATTTGGATTTAGAGTGGGGGGTTCTTTTAGTTTCAGAAAAATAGAAACATAATAACTCAAAATATCGATTGCAGTTAAAAGCACAAACCAAGATTGTAAACTAAGAAAATCACACTTGTAAAAATAAATTAAATAATCTCAAATACAGTAAAGAAAGAAACACAAAATCACACCTATAGTAAAGGAAACTCAATTGCTACAAAGGAACAAAATCAGGCATCACAATCTGCAGTAAAGGATATCACTCATTTGCAGTAAAGAAAACCTGGCTTGTGATTTCTCTAACAGTATCGTCTAGTATGCTTCAGCAAGCAAGGGGAGTCTCGTTAATATAAAAATTCAATTGCGAAGGAAAGGGAAAAACATGAAAAATCATGAGGCGTTATCGTATAACGCCTCTCTGGAAACAACGCCAAAATGTTTGCCGGTATAAATGCAATATTTATACCTACATTTAAATTTTCAATCCAGGTTGGTAGAATTAGAGGCGTAGAACAATAAATGCCAGAATACGACCTCAGGGATCTATTAAATAAAATCAAGTTCTTGCAATAAATTCAAAATAAGCATCATTAAAAAAAAAAGGAACAAGACTCTTCAAAAAAGCACTCCGGGAATCTACTTCTGGCTCCTCTTCTAGGTTGAGTTGACTACTGTGGAAATTATTCGTCAGTTTTCTAGGGGACAAGAGAATTTAGGCCCCATTTAAACTGACAAACCATTAAGGAAAGAAATAATGTGTTTCAGGAAATAAAGGATGCAAAAACTCTTAAAAATTATTGTTATGTTACAAAGATGAAAAGCATGAAATTAAACTAGAAATCACAAGGAAACTTCATTCCAACTAATCTACGGAAATAATTGAATACTTTAAAATGAATCAAGATGGTAATGCATTGGTTCTCTTAAAGATAATTCAATACTTATCTGTAAGGAAAATATGCAATAAGAACAAATAGGATAAATATATATTTATTTTTGTTTACCCTAATATTATTAAATACTTTCCCAAAATATTATGTATGATGTGTGAAAATTTTAATTATAATGAATAATTATGTGGGCGCTTTGTCAATAAGATTCACAACCTCTCGTTATGTTGATCATGGCATTTTTTTATTAAGATTTCAGAGATAAATGTTCTGCAAAATACAGGAATCAATTTCATATAATAATTCAAAGGAAATCATGAATACATATTAAGTTCAATTAACCAGAATTCTTACTCAACAATTGTTTCACCATTTCATTGTGAAAATAGACTTTGTTGTACAGTAATGTAATCAGGGCAAGTACTTGATCTTGTAATAAAAATAATGAGAGATGTAGTAATAAAGAAGTTGTTGTTTACTTCAAATCAGCCTTTATGAAAATACGTCCAAAGAAAATGATATATTGAATTTAAATAACCAGAATAATGAAAAGAAATTATGGAGTGAATTTCAAAATTAAATGACTAAAAATAAGAGCTATGAAATGAAATTTCATAGCTATCTGAGATCACACGCACACTATGCAAACTAGAGTGCAGTAAAAGAAATTCTAAGGGGTTTGGGGCAATGGACTAGCTAGTGGGCCCAACCACCCAGCTGTTTGCCCTTGCAATAATTTAAGTCACAATCTTAAAACATTCAGGAGAAATAAAAAAAACTCAGAATCAAATGCCAAATAAATTCATTCTGAAGTCTAGTTACAAAATCATGAAATAATGCAGCGCTGGCTCTAGTGGTCCCCTCTAGGGATCATCCCACTGGGTGCACACCTCCTCCCTTCCTGCTCACTAACTCGATTCCCTATTATGAAAATGTATAAATTCAATGCCGGATTTGGATCTAAGGATTGGGGTCCCCTCTTCTCAGTTCACAATCCTCTGTTTTATAGCAGCAACGCTGCCCCTACTTGCTTAGATCTATGTTTACATTTTTAGCATGGTTTCTTAAAACAAATTGGACTTGGAACTATAAAATCCTATTTGGCTAAATTTTAAAGATAATACAACAATCAAACCCAATGGAATATTTCCATCTATGCTTTGTAAATGCATCAATGCACAGTTCTAGTCATACATTTTTTTCGATGTGATGCTTCCATACTTTTCCAACTGACACATCCTTACTATCTTAGTGCATGATGAGATAAGTACTTCTTACTACTTCCTTGAGAGGAAAAGGATGCATTGTATATGTCTTACCATTTCCTGTTTGACCATATCCAAACCACGTTCCTTTTGTGCGGCGAAAGAGAGCTAGAATAATGTGTTTCACAATAGTATGATGAAATTCCTCATTTGTAACATGTTCGTCTAAAACAACATCAAATTTGAATTCACTTTTCTTGATATATGTAGTCAAATCCACCATTAGCTTTATTTCTCATGGGCAGTCAATGAGAAATCCTTTCCGTCAATTGTTATGATGTCTTCCTCTTTTCATGCCAGCTCACTGAATCAACATCAAAACTCCAAAGTTGCAAGCCATTCTCACCGTCACCAATACCCACACCCTATAACGACTGGTCCATATTCCCTTTGAAATACTCAGGGCGGCCTCATCTTCACCAAAAATCCACAATGCCTCAACATTTGAGATGCTTTTCAACAAGATGAGAAGATTTTTCTTTTCTAAACAATGATACAGTCAGTGTCTTCAATAATCAAATCTAACAACATACTATCATTGCACTGCTAGAACAAGAATTTCTAGTAAAAGAACTGCTAGTACAGAAACTGTTAGCACCTTCCAAAAGAGAGCCCAATATTAATGACAATTTCACATTAAATACTCTTCAAATTAATAAAACGAGAGGAGTTCATAGATCTGCAACTGTCAACTCTAAATGTCTCTAAATAATAACTCAATAATGCGTAAAAATAATAATTATGCCTATAAATACTTAGTACGTGCATAGAGTTATTCAACAAAAAACATTGAAATATGGACAAAATGGAAGCTCAACACTTGTAGGTGAATGCACCCGATTAGGCTTGCATGGAGCGTTCGTACTCAAACTTACTCACATAGGGAATTTTAGGGTTTAGGGCTTTGTGCAAGATGATGACAAGGGGAATAGGATGTTGATTGATCCCATTAGTAGGATCACTTTGATTGGATGTGAAAAAATGGCCTATAACATTCATGATGATTCATGTGGTAGGAAAAATGATCCCATTACTATTTATTATTTAGAAAACAACATCATTTATGTAAAGTATTCAAAGCCCTAAAATTACAATTCAATAAAATGGTTTGTGATAAAAATGAGCTAGAATTTTGGAAGAATGGTGGGTAGAGGGTCGACAAGTCCACAAATTTTCATGTCATTTTCTGTTTCATCAAATTTTGAATTTACTAAACTAAATAAATTCCTTCACTCTCTACTTGCGTTGGTTGAATCAGGTGAGTATTGGATGTGATGTGTCCCACTGGATTATTGAACAAACAAAATCAATACCATTTGGGCTACTTATAACATATTTAACTCTTTTAACTGGACCAATAATTTGTCACAATTGCTAATGCTATACTAATTTTTAGTATATCATATATCCATTGTTGAATCACAAGTTTCACTAATACAAGTGCTATTGAATTATCGAGAGAGATATATTGACCATTATTTTATTTTGAATTTAATAAAAGGGTGAATATATGAAAAGAATAGATATTTCATGAATTACAGAGTGAAAAAAATGGTTTTTATTAAGCTATTTTCCTAGAATGAAGAGTTTTGAAGCTATTCATAGGCATATAGTTCTTGATGATTCTATTGTAGTTATTAAAAAATATAAGCTTTGTAATTTTTCAAGGTGGTATGAATAATAAACATGCTAAGGGAAAGAACGCTGAGTTCAAATGTGAAAGAGATATTCAAGAATAACAAGGGTGACCGAGTTGGGTTACTTGAATTGAATTGTTTATATTCATTCAAATGAGGAATTATTGATAAAGAGAAGGATTTTGGCCAACTCAATTGCTCAACCTATAAGTAGAATTGTGCGAGGGTGGGGTGGAACAATGATAGCGAACCTCCTCCAACTTATTGAATTGGCATAATAGTTGAGCGTCATTACATTAGCAGAGCGAAACCATGTGGGGAAATCAAGATAGCATACTGATGCCCACTCTCTCCCTTGTTGACATCATAGGGAGAAGTATCACTACTGAATACCTATCATTAATTACCCACCACATTATTACCAATGATTAGATAGGGGAATATGTATGTATATATATGTTTGGGTGTGTGTGTGTGAGAGAGTGAAACAACTAGCATACCTATGTTCTCCTTTGAATACCTTGTTGCTCCTACAATACACGATCTATTCAATATAATGTACACAAAATTCCATACCTATTTTTTGTTATTGTTTCTCCTTTGCTGCTCAATGACATATCTTTTTTTTTTTTTTTTAAATCCTTTACTACTCTTCTTTGTTGCTCTTCTAGTGTTCCTTGTTGTTGCTCATTTGTCGTGGTTGCTATGTGTTGTTCCTTTGCTTCTTTTGTTGCTCTTTTTTCTCCTTTGCCTTGCTACTTCTCCTTTTCCTTTGTTTCTCTCTTGTTTCTCATTTTCCATCAATGACAACAATGCCATGAGACTTTTGGTGGAATATTATTTTTCTAAGAGCTCCATGGACAATAGCAATGAGAGGGAGTGAAAAGAGTCTTGGAAATGTGGCAGTGAAGGATTAAAGGGTTGGCCACCTATTAGTTGGGAGGTGAAATGGCCTATATTTCACTTCATCCCTCCATTCCATTTTGTTTCCGAAACCTTCATCTCTTTGTTCCAATATGGTGAGTTGTAGAGAGGTTGGAGGAATAGATTCAATGTTTCCAAGTTGAACCACGTGTCCAATCCGACGAGGTTCCATACACAATTTATAAATAATAAATAATAAATAAATAACTATTTATAAATAATAAGGTAAATTAATATTTATTAATTAATATTAATTTATTTAATATTTAGATTATCTTTTTTAACATTATACAAGTTAAAAATTAATTATTTATTGATATTGATTAATAATTAATTTATCTCTTATCTTTATAATATCATCATCATCATCATCATCATATTTTTATCACTAAATAATATCTAGGTTTCAATGTGTATGGATTCTAACACACATCCCTTTATTTTATCAATGCCTTAGAATCTACAAAAAAAACAATTTTGGGATCAATATTAAAAAGCCAACATATATAAACCCTATTAATTATCAAAAATTAAGAAGAATAAAAATAATTATTTATTGGTATTAATTAATAGTTAATTCATCCATTTCCTTTATAATATTAATTTCTATTGGTTTATTATTATTATTATTATTGATGTCTAGTGTTCATAATACATATATGTTGATTTTCATAATCTCTTTGGTTTAATGAAGTTAATACTAATATTAATAATAAAATTAACTTATAATTAAGAATTTATTATTTAATGAAATTAATATTAAGTATTTAATGATTAATATATAAATAATTAGATAATTATTAATAATTAAGAGAATAAATTAATATTGTTTTATTTATTTATTAATTTGATGATTATGATCATGATAAGAAGAATTATGTATTATCATTAATTAATAACAAATTATTATTAATTAGATATCATTTTTTGGGGAAAAATTCACAGTTAAGTGTTTTTGAGTGAGAGGCTATTTGGATGGGTGACCTCTTTGGAAGTCCTTGGTTACCTTGTACAAGCCTCATAATTGACAATTCAAGCTATGTGATTCATTTCATTACTTTCAATATCACTTCTTCACCCTTGTGAGTGCTAAGTGGACTATTAAAAAATCATAACAAATTAGTCAATTACTACTACCTCTCATGGAAATGGTCATAGATTAATGACTTACTTAAAGCGGAGCATTTTCTAGCATCCACAACTTTACACTCAAATTTCCTCTAACTTAATCCAACTCCTCTAAAAGAGAATATTTATTTTAACTAGAGGGCATATCGTCTCCCAAAAAAAATAATATCTAATATAATGCACTACCCAAAAACATCTCAATACTTAAATATTAATAATTAATTTATCTTGTAGCTTATTATTATTGTTATTACATAATGACTTAGATTTAATAATAATAATAAGGATAATTTATTACAATTAATAAACAATCATTTATTATTTAATGAATTAAGTACTAAATAATTCATAATTAATAAATCAATAATTAAATAAATATTAATAATTCTTAGGGTAAACTAATATTTATTAATTAATATTAATTTAGTTAATATTTAAATTATCTATATTATTTTTATTATATTAAAATTTAAGAGTATTTCAATATAATTTTAAATAGTATTTAATTCTTCCTAATAAATTTAATTATTATTATTATTATTTAATTAATTAAAAAAAAATATCGGTAATAAAGATAAAAATAATAAGAATAAGAATAATATAAATAATAACAATTAATGTTTATTGGCCTATTTTAATCACATTTACTAATGTTATTTTAGATGTGATTTATTCACCAAATATACCAAACACATTTATTTAAATAAATATAACTGTATTAGTATTAATGACAACATGTAATGTACCTCTATTACCACCACCAAATTTTTTTTTTCGACATTAACAGTTTGTATCCTAGGATGTATTATTCAACTTATGCATCGACTCCGGTTAAAATCCTCATGTTAAGGTTAATTTGACTTTCCAAATTTTATACTTGGGTGTGGGCATATAATATATATATCTCCATAAAATATGCCATATGACCTAATTTCCGACACATGATAAACACCATTTCGATAACCTTATGGATGTGCATATGACATATACATATAATTTGATTTATATACGTTGAGGACACTCTTCCCATACCATGCGCCAATCAAAGGATTTACGTAGGGCCTTAACCATGGTAGTGACGAAACTTTGGCATATGCCTAATCCAACACGATGGGTTTATATATATATATCATATGGATATAACAAAGGGTCTAATGAAATTCAAACATGCCTAACCGAGACCATTTACTATTGAACCACATTTTAACACAGATGTTATTTCATTTTGCGACCATAAGGAATTACGTATGTTTCGTTCTGAACTCTGCTCGAGATTTCGAGGGGCATCATTGCGCTCTGCGTACGTTGATTTGGCCCGATCTTTGACATTTAAGTCTGGAGTACCACCTGGGTAAAGGCTGTGCCACCTCGGATTTACTTCACATGACTTATTTGTTGGAACGACGCCATTCACTATTCGAGACTATGGCTTATTAACTGGTGCCGTAGTACTCTACCTACCTCTGAATTTAATTGTGCCCATCCCGCCGAGCTGTTCATCCCCATGACAGTCGTTGTGATGAGGACAAGTGTATGGCGCATGGTGGTTTAGGGTTTATAGACTTGGATTCCGGTTGATATTTAATCTACCCATGGCTTCACTCTGTTCTTTTCTCTCGTTCCAAATGAGTAACGCGACCATCCCATAGCTTGGCACATCGATGCAGGAGTCACGTTTGTTTGCAGAGAGGGTTCTTCCCTTCTGTGCTCCCTACGCCATTGCTCGGCCTGTTGAGGTCGTTTTCTCCCACAGGCGACTGAAGTGCTGGAATCGTGGTTACCTCTGTCTTCCAGATAGGTAAATTGTGTGTTTGGGGTCTTTATATTTAGTTCGATGGCCATTTACAAAAATCGAAATTCTTATTACCAAATATATTCGATTTGTGTCACCAGGTGTTTGTTACCATGGCTATGAGTTTTCACGAGTCATAAAAGTTTGTTTTCAGCTAACTAAATTGGTCTCCAGTTCGTGGCTTCATCTCGGTGCCTGAAGCGTTTCGCTGAGAGCTTTCGCTCCAAACTCTCTCGGCGTTCAGGTAATAGTCTTGATGATTGAATTTTCGCCTCGTCGCCTCCGATTTTGTATCCTTGGTTGAAATGCTATCGACTGTAGGTTTCAATTTATGGGTTATTCAGTAGCGTGGCCTGACCATTTACATCAGTACCCAATATTTGAAGTTGCTATACATGTTTGACTCTTACTGCCTTCGTATTCTCGTGGATTTCTAATACTTCTTCTGGGTATGTACAGGTGTCAGATCTTATTTGCTGAGGTGAAGTCCTTTGTTCCCTGTGTATACCCTAGACTCAGCTACGCAGGTTTCTCGCACCATTGCCTCATGTGCTAATTTGAACTTCTGCTCATACAGGTCCGTATTCGTGGCATTCTCCTATTGAGATAGCTTCCAGATTAATGCTTGATGGCAAGACGTCGATTCCTGAGTTCCTCGTGATGGAACGATGCCATCGTGGCTCGTTATAGACTGATGATTTCGTTAATTTCAGACATATCATGGATAACTTTGTTTCTAATTCGTATTAAGGACTGTGGTTATCACCGTTTGCGTTTTAAGTTCTGCTGAGTTTTGTTCGATGTTTATGCCGAGACTCTTTCAACATCTGATGCTAATTTTTAATCGTGGATAGTGAATATCGACGCCGGATTTAAAATGTATATATGTATGTTGTATATTCTAGTCACTGTGTTTTTGACTGAATGCTTGGCATACGATATTTGTTTCGTTTTGATGCAGATGAACGGTGAGAGGATATGTGAAAAGCCTTAATTTATTTATCGTTTTTCATTCTAGACTTGTTTTATTTCTCTAATGTTTTCTCCTGTTGATATGATATACGAATTTACCGTATTTTCAGAAGGTCTGCAGAGTAACTGTATTCACTATCTACTGTAGGCTTGCGTTTGTGATTTTCGTATTGAAAATTATACACTGTAGGTCAGGTATCTTTTTATACCTACCAAGTCTCTTCCTGTGTTTACTTCCGTATTGTTATCATAAATTTATTTACATGCATTCAGAATAATATATCGAAATTGATGGGCAGCTAGTTATGACTTTCGCATGTGATATTCCATAATGTTTTAGGGTTGCGGAATAAATACTGGTCATATTAATCTCTTAATCTCAGGTATAACCAGAATTTAAGATGACAGTCACATACCTCCTGGGGTGTATGATTTCTGCCTTACAATACATGTATGAACTATATTTCTGAGCTGAATAAGTTTTCCACTGATTTCCTTACAGCTTTAATAATAAGATTTAGAGTAATTTATATTATGGCTATACTCTTCCGTGTATTTACAAAATGTTTATTTGCACCAACATGATCTATGTTAGATGTTAGACAGTAACATTGGTTGGGTTGCTATAATTGTTTTTCTGAGAATCTGGAGTATTCCATTCTAATAACTACTTAAGTTTTTTTTTTTTATAATTGTTGAATCCCCCTGGGATATTTCTTTTGTACAGTATCTCCAGATTTAGACCCAGGGTGGGTTTAGACATTCTGGTGGATACTATCCCAGGCTATTGTTCTTACTACCATACAGAAGGTAGAAGATTTGCTTCTGCTATTTACTTCTGTTAAAAGTAAGAACACCACAGACTCCAACAATTTCTCCCTTCTCTGCCATTTGGGTTGAAGGACCCATTCCTACTATCCCTCTCTTATTTATTGAAGCAGATTAAAGTTACAAATAAAATTCATCTTACCATAATTACCATTACTCATAATAAAGACTGATAGGCCAGAATTGACTATAATTGAATTTCTTATCTACCATCACACCGCATACAACCTCTACACTTCTAATATAGAGCAGTTAATTATATGTAGCCAATTCATACTGTAGAAAATAAAATCCATGGGTGGTTTAAATACATACCACACATGCAGTAGACCAACCTCCCAACCGTAGAGTTCTATTTCTCTCCCAGAACTCACCCCCGAGCTGAGACCACCTCCACCATAGATCAATAACCTCTGATCTGTTTAGGAGCAACTTATTTAAGCTAATAGTTCCCCAAAGCATGTTTCTAATTCTGCGTCCAGAATAGCAGGATGCTTTTCTTCTTGTTTTCCTAGGCTTCCCATTTTTGGGATTCTTTAAAGCTGCTTTATGCTTTCCCTCAGCTTTTCCAGCTTTTTACCTCTTCCCAACTACTTTCCTCATCATTGGGGAAATTTAGATTCTTCCTCAAAATCTAAATTAGCATTATTTCCTTCCAAGGATTTTTGAAGGATTGTGGGGAATAGTTGCCTTATCCATCCTCATGGATTTAGCAAGTGATCTCAAATCTCATTTTTGGTCAACATGCACACCAGTACTTTATTCATTTCCTCAAATTGAATATTAAATTACATTCACAATTCATTCATCCTTTGGGGTCCACTCCCCTTAGGATTAAAGTTCAAATGTCTAACTTTGAAATTTCAACACATAAATTGGGGTGTTACATATTCCCCCTCTAAAAATAAACACCATCCTCGGTGTTTTCATTTAACTACTAGAGTTCATTTCTTAAACAAAAATGGATATCTCTCCATCATTTCAGCTTCTCTTTCCCAAGTAGCTTCTTCAGCAGTAAATTGCTTCCACTGCACTTTTACTCTGGCTACTGTTCTGTTTCGTAATTCAATTTCTTCCCGCTCCAATACTTGAAGCGGTTCTGGCAGAAACTCCCCTTCTGGTTCCACCTGTACAACATTCCAATCAACTATATGAGAAGCATCATGCACATATCTTTTTAATAATGAAACATGAAACACATCATGAACTCTAACATGGGGTGATAAGGCCAGCTTGTAAGCCACTGGTCCCACCCTTTCTAAGACTTCAAAAGGACCACAGTATCTAGAAGCCAATTTTGCACAACTTCCAGCATAAAGTGTGCTCTTTTTGGGTTTGATACGCAAATACACATGATCTCCCACTTTGAATTCTCTATGCACCCTTTTCTTATCAGCATAGCTTTTCTGGTGATCTTGTGCTGTCTTGATGTTTCTTTGTATCTGTTTTACAATTCTCTCCATTTCTTGTAAGGCATTAGGTCCCAACATTAGTTTATCCTCTGGTTGACTCCAGCTCATAGGAGTACGACACTTCCTTCCATACAGTGCCTCAAACAGACTCATTTTGATTGAGGATTGGTAGCTGTTGTTATAGGAAAATTCAGCTAAGTGCAAATACTCTTCCCACTTTGATGGTTTTTCCATCACATACATTCTCAACATATCCTCCAAAATTTGATTAGTCCTCTCTGTTTGCCCATCGGTCTGAGGGTGATAGGCAGTACTAAAATTCAACTTAGTACCCATCCCTCCAAACAATCCTTTCCAAAAGGCTGCTGTAAACTTAACATCTCGGTCTGATACAATTACTTTGGGAACCCCATGAAGCCTTACTACCTCCTTCAGAAACACATTCACTACTTGAGCTGTCCCAAAGGTAGATTTTACTGGTATAAAGTGGGCAGCTTTTGTGAGAGTGTCTACTACTACCATTACAGAATCATGTTGATATTTGGTTTTGGGTAACCTTGTTATAAAGTCCATGGAAACTGTGTCCCATTTCCATTCTTCTATTGGCAAAGGGTTCAAAAGACCTGCTGGATTTTGATGTTCAACTTTGACTAGTTGACATTCCATTTACTTACTTAAATATTCTGCCACATCTTTCTTCATTCCTGGCCAGAACAATTTCTTTTTCAGGGCTGTTAACATTTTCTGATATCCTGGATGTCCTGCATATGGTTGTTTGTGATATTCATCCAAAATTTCTCTTTTTAAGGACTCTACATTTGGAATATACAACCTGTTTTTATAATATAGAAGCCCTTTTTGGTTTTGAGTGAAATCAGTTTTCTCCTTTTTCTGTAGTTTCACCGAGAGTGTTTCATAGTTTGGATCTTGATTTGCTGCTTTTCTCACCAATTCTTCTACTTCGATCTGCGCACTACTTCCAAGGCTGTTTATATTCTGGCAAGCATTCCTGCTTAATGCATCAGCAACTTTATTCTCTTTTCCCTTGATATGTTTTATGTCCATATCAAATTCACTTAAAAAGGACAACCATCTGGCTTGCCTTGCATTCAGATCAGTTTGGGAAAAGAAGTATTTGAGACTAATGTGATCAGTCATTAAGGTAAAATTTTTCCCAAGAAGATAGTGCCGCGACATTTTTAAAGCATGGATAACAACTGCTAATTCCAAATCATAGGCACTATAATTCTGTTCATGTATTTTCAATTTTCAAGATTCATAGGCAATAACTGAGTTTTCCTGCAACAAGACTCCTCCCAACCCCTCTCTCTTCGAACGCGTGGGGCTGAAGTAAGTTTTTGTTTTAATTGTTCGAAGCTGATTTGACACTTTTCAGTCCACATGAACTTGACCCCCTTTCTCTGCAATGAAGTAATGGGATGTGCTATAGCAGAAAATCTCTCCACAAATCTGTGATAATAGCCTGCCATCCCCATGAATGACCTTACTGTTGAAACATCAGTTGGGACTGGCCATTCTTTAATGGCTTTTATCTTTTCAGGATCAACCGCAAGGCCTTTTTCAGAAATAATATGCCCCAGATACTGAATTTTATCTTTATAGAATTCACATTTGCTAAACTTGGCATATAACTGGTTTTCTTTTAAAGTCTGCAACACTATTCTCAAGTGTTCTTTGCGTTCATCCTCATTTTTGGAGTAAACTAAAATATCATCTATGAACACAAGAACGAATTTATCCAAATACTTATTTAACACACTATTCATCAGACACATAAATGTGGTGGGGGCATTTGTCAATCCAAAAGGTAAGACTACAAATTCGTAGTGTCCATACCGGGTTCGAAAAGTTGTTTTGTTGATGTCTTCTTCCTTGATTCTGAGCTGGTGATACCCAGTTCTTAAGTCAATCTTCGAAAAGACTGAGGCCCCTCTCACCTGGTCAAAAAGATCATCAATTCTAGGCAGCGGATATCTATTTTTAAGGGTCAACTTGTTTAGTTGACGATAATCAATGCACATCCTAAAAGTTCCATCTTTCTTTTTCACAAATAAGACCGGTGCTCCCCAAGGAGACACACTTGGTCTAATGTAACCTTTATCTAGTAATTCTTGCAATTGCATCTTCAGCTCCATAAGTTCAGGAGGGCTCATTCGATAGGGGGCTCGGGAAACAGGTGTTGCTCCTGGCACCAGATCTATGGTAAAATCAATTTCTCTTTTAGGGGGAAGATGAGGAATCTCATCTGGAAAAAATTCCTTAAACTCCCTTACCACCGGCAACTCATTCAACAGCTTTCCTCCAGTTTTCTGTTCTAATTCTTCCACATGTACTGCATAAACTTGGTATCCTTTTCTAGCTGTTCATTTTAATTGTAAGGCTGATATTTGTCTTACTGAAATGGATTTTGGTTTTCCTTTTAGAGTAAAAGGTTTCCCTTCTTCATCCACACAATGCAGGGTTTTATCCCAGCAATTATTCAGGGCTTTCCTCTTTTCCAGCCAATCCATTCCTATCAGCAAGTCATAGGATCCTAATGGCAGTATGTTCAGATTTACTTCTGTTGGAAAACCATTTAACTAAACTGCTGTTTTGGGCAATTTAAGTGTTACTTTTCTCTTAGTCCCAGTGGCCAGCTGTACCAACCATGACTGCTGAAATTTTTCAGGTTTGATTTTACATTTTTCTACAATTCCAGGACTAATGTAACTCAAAGAAGCACCTGGATCAATAAAAACAGTAACAGGTAGGTCAGAAATCTTACCCTCCATTTCCACCATGGTTGCTTGATGTTCTGCTTGCCGATTTTCCAAGGCTGCACTGATAGTTGGTATATTTCTGGCGATGTCATTTACTGTTGTCGCTTCCCGCTCTCTTCTGATCATATGAATGTTTCTATGGGGACAGTCCCTCAAAAGATGGGATTCTCCACAGCCCCAACATTTCAAGGGTTCCTTCATTCTGACTGTCCCTTCCTTTTTATTTCCCCCCTCTATTTGTTTTGAAGCCACCTGGGATTGAGCAGTTTGGATCTCTTTGGGTTTATTAAACTTTTTCCGCAGATGATCCCTGCCAAAATTCTTTAAATATGCTAGTTTCTGTCTTTTTCCCTTAAACTCACCCTTATTTAACCAGCTTTTTCCTTGTTCAGCCTTTCCTTTAAACTGCAGATAGCATATTCTCACTTTTCTAACAGCTTCATCCATTGTCTTTGGGTTGTCAAACTCAATTTTCTCTTTGTATACTGTAGGCAAACAGTTCAGAAACCTTTGTACTTTTTCCTTTTCTTCCCTAATGTAGGGTACGTATCTCAACAGGTTTGTAAACTTAGTAACAAACTTATCAATAGTGAGCTGTCCTAGTCTAAGTTCATGGAATTATTTTGCTTTATCATCATAATAGCACTCATTCAAATAACGATTTTTGAACTTAGCCTGGAAATCCTCCCAAGTAACTGTCTTTTCATCAATGGCATGCACCATTTTTGTCTCCTCCCACCACAAGGTAGCTTTACCTTGTAGCTGGTAAACAGCTAATCTGGCTTTCAGATTGCTTTCATATTCATAAACTTGGAAATACTTAATCATGTTCAGCAACCAAGCTTCAGCATCTTCCTCCTTCTCCCCATCATAGGAGGGAGGTTTGATCTTTCGGAATTCCCCTTGCAATTCTCTTTTCTATTTACATTGATGTCTAGCAGCATCATCATCATCAGATTCATCCATCTTCCTCTTTCCGGAACCTTCTCCTTCTTGGTTGTTCCGGGAAGTTAGTTCTCTAATGAGCTTTTCCTGCTCCTTACTGGCTGATGACAATATGTCATTCTGGCTCCTTATTTCATCCAATTCTCGTTGCAACCTGTGCAACATAGCCATTACCGGGGCATTGGGATCTGGTGAACCAAACTCATCACGCAGATCCACATAAATTTCTCCACCTTCAGCCATTTTAGCACCACTGTATACACTCAAAATATTGATCAGTAAAATTGAAAAAAAAACAATCTCTGCAATATTCATTCATAAAAATAACATTTAGAATTCAGTGAGCACAATCATAATAGCCCAGTTTTATAACTTGGGTTCTGATACCATTTGGTAATGTACCTCTATTACCACCACCAATTTTTTTTTTTCGACATTAACAGTTTGTATCCTAGGATATATTATTCAACTTATGCATCGACTTCGGTTAAAATCCTCATGTTAAGGTTAATTTGACTTTCCAAATTTTATACTTGGGTGTGGGCATATAATATATATATCTCCATAAAATATGCCATGTGACCTAATTTCCGACACATGATAAACACCATTTCCATAACCTTATAGATGTGCATATGACATATACATATAATTTGATTTATATACGTTGAGGACACTCCTCCCATACCACGCGCTAATCAAAGGATTTACGTAGGGCCTTAACCATGGTAGTGACGAAACTTTGGCATATGCCTAATCCAACACGATGGGTCTATATATATATATCATATGGATATAACGAAGGGTCTAATGAAATTCAAACATGCCTAACCGAGATCATTTACTATTGAACCACATTTTAACACAGATGTTATTTCATTTTGCGACCATAAGGAATTACGTATGTTTCGTTCTGAACTCTGCTCGAGATTTCGAGGGGCATCATTGCGCTCTGCATATGTTGATTTGGCCCAATATTTGACACTTAAGTCTGGAGTACCACCTGGGTAAAGGCTGTGCCACCTAGGATTTACTTCACATGACTTATTCGTTGGAACGACGCCATTCACTATTCGAGACTATGGCTTATTAACTGGTGCCGTAGTACTCTACCTACCTCTGAATTTAATTGTGCCCATCCCGCCGAGCTGTTCATCCCCATGACAGTCGTTGTGATGAGGACAAGTGTATGGCGCATGGCAGTTTAGGGTTTATAGACTTGGATTCCGGTTGATATTTAATTTACCCATGGCTTCACTCTGTTCTTTTCTCTCGTTCCGAACGAGTAACGCGGCCATCCCATAGCTTGGCACATCGATGCAGGAGTCACGTTTGTTTGCAGAGAGGGTTCTTCCCTTCTGTGCTCCCTACGCCATTGCTCGGCCTGTTGAGGTCGTTTTCTCCCACACGCGACTGAAGTGCTGGAATCGTGGTTACCTCTGGCTTCCAGACAGGTAAATTGTGTGTTTGGGGTCTTTATATTTAGTTCGATGGCCATTTACAAAAATCGAAATTATTATTACCAAATCTGTTCGATTTGTGTCACCAGGTGTTTGTTACTGTGGCTATGAGTTTTCACGAGTCATACAAGTTTGTTTTCAGCTAACTAAATTGGTCTCCAGTTCGTGGCTTCATCTCGGTGCCGAAGCGTTTCGCTGAGAGCTTTCGCTCCAAACCCTCTCGGCGTTCAGGTAATAGTCTTGATGATTGACTTTTCGCCTCATCGCCTCCGATTTTGTATCCTTGGTTGAAATGCTATCGACTGTAGGTTTCAATTTATGGGTTATTCAGTAGCGTGGCCTGACCATTTACATCAGTACCCAATATTTGAAGTTGCTATACATGTTTGACTCTTACTGCCTTCGTATTCTCGTGGATTTCTAATACTTCTTCTGGGTATGTACAGGTGTCAGATCTTATTCGTTGAGGTAAAGTCCTTTGTTCCCTGTGTATACCCTAGCCTCAGCTACGCGGGTTTCTCGCACCGTTGCCTCATGTGCTAATTTGAACTTCTGCTCATACAGGTCCGTATTCGTGGCATTCTCCTATTGACATAGCTTCCAGATGAATGCTTGATGGCAAGACGTCGATTCCTGAGTTCCTCGTGATGGAACGATGCCATCGTGGCTCGTTATAGACTGATGATTTCGTTAATTTCAGAAATATCATGGATAACTTTGTTTCTAATTCGTATTAAGGAATGTGGTTATCACCGTTTGCGTTTTAAGTTCTGCTGAGTTTTGTTCGACGTTTATGCCGAGACTCTTTCAACATCTGATGCTAATTTTTAATCGTGGATAGTGAATATCGACGCCGGATTTAAAATGTATATATGTCTGTTGTATATTCTAGTCACTGCGTTTTTGACTGAATGCTTGGCATACGATATTTGTTTCGTTTTGATGCAGATGAACGGTGAGAGGATATCTGAAAAGCCTTAATTTATTTATCTTTTTTCATTCTAGACTTTTTTTATTTCTCTAATGTTTTCTCCTGTTGATATGATATACGAATTTACCGTATTTCCAGAAGGTCTGCAGAGTAACTGTATTCACTATCTACTGTAGGCTTGCGTTTGTGATTTTCGTATTGAAAATTATACACTGTAGGTCAGGTCTCTTTTTATACCTACCAAGTCTCTTCTTGTGTTTACTTCCGTATTGTTATCATAAATTTATTTACATGCATTCAGAATAATATATCGAAATTGATGGGCAGCTAGTTATGACTTTCGCATGTGATATTCGATAATGTTTTAGGGTTGCGGAATAAATATTGGTCATATTAATCTCTTAATCTCAGGTATAACCAGAATTTAAGATGACAGTCACATACCTCCTGGGGTGTATGATTTCTGCCTTACAATACATGTATGAACTATATTTCTGAGCTGAATAAGTTTTCCACTGATTTCCTTACAGCTTTAATAATAAGATTTAGAGTAATTTATATTATGGCTATACTCTTCCGTGTATTTACAAAATGTTTATTTGCACCAAAATGATCTATGTTAGATGTATCCATGATGAATTTACTAAATTTATCTCCATTGGAGAATCCGTTCAGGGTGTTTCAGTATCCCTAATTTGTACAGATAGTAACATTGGTTGGGTTGCTATAATTGTTTTTCTGAGAATATGGAGTATTCCATTCTAATAACTACTTAAGTTTTTTTTTTTTTATAATTGTTGAATCCCCCTGGGATATTTCTTTTGTACAGTATCTCCAGATTTAGACCCAAGGTGGGTTTAGACATTCTGGTGGATACTATCCCAGGCTATTGTTCTTACTACCATATAGAAGGTAGAAGATTTGCTTCTGCTATTTACTTCTGTTAAAAGTAAGAACACCACAGACTCCAACAATTTCTCCCTTCTCTGCCATTTGGGTTGAAGGACCCATTCCTACTGTCCCTCTCTTATTTATTGAAGCAGATTAAAGTTACAAATAAAATTCATCTTACCATAATTACCATTACTCATAATAAAGACTGATAGGCCAGAATTGACTATAATTGAATTTCTTATCTACCATCACACAGCATACAACCTCTACACTTCTAATATAGAGCAGTTAATTATATGTAGCCAATTCATACTGTAGAAAATAAAATCCATGGGAGGTTTAAATACATACCACACATGCAGTAGACCAACCTCCCAACCGTAGAGTTCTATTTCTCTCCCAGAACTCACCCCCGAGCTGAGACCACCTCCACCATAGATCAACAACCTCTGATCTATTTAGGAGCAGCTTATTTAAGTTAATAGTTCCCCAAAGCCTGTTTCTAATTCTGCGTCCAGAATAGCAGGATGCTTTTCTTCCTGTTTGCCTAGGCTTCCCATTTTTGGTATTCTTTAAAGCTGCTTTATGCTTTCCCTCAGCTTTTCCAGCTTTTTACCTCTTCCCAACTACTTTCCTCATCATTGGGGAAATTTAGATTCTTCCTCAAAATCTAAATTAGCATTAATTCCTTCCAAGGATTTTTGAAGGATTGTGGGGAATAGTTGCCTTATCCATCCTCATGGATTTAGCAAGTGATCTCAAATCTCATTTTTGGTCAACATGCATACTAGTACTTTATTCAATTCCTCAAATTGAATATTAAATTACATTCACAATTCATTCATCCTTTCGGGTCCACTCCCCTTAGGATTAAAGTTCAAATGTCTAACTTTGAAATTTCAACACATAAATTGGGGGTGTTACACAACAATTATTACACTATAGTGTCAATAACAACGATTCCGATTCCTGAACAACTATAACAATTACATCACTACTCTTACAGTGTCAATAACAACAATTCCCTAACAACTATAACAATTACACAATACTTCTCTCTTAGTCTCAATGGCAATAGTCCCCCTAAATGAAATGACTTACTGCTCTATAGTGAGCTTTTGTATTTGCAACTAATTTATTGATTACTTGTTTATATTTGTTTGGAATACTTGTTTCATTTCTTAGATTTATTTTTAAAATGGAAAACCACCTCTTTGATTGTTTAAATACTTGTTTCGTTTAGGAGATTTATTTATAAAATAGAAGATCACCTCTTTTGCATGCATGATAAACATTAAAGGTAACACTATATTTACCATATATATATATATATATTAAACATACATATATATTAGAATCCAATCCAACCCCAACGTAATTAATTAATTAATTTGTACACTTGAAGGTTGTTAGATTGCATTGGTCACCCTTTATTTAACCAATGCAACTAATTATTTTTGTCTATTGTTAAACAGTAACAACCTATTACAACCGGCAATGTAAGAGTTACATATATTTAAAATAATTAAAATCTAGGTCACTTCATACTTCTTTGTTATTCATACTTCTTGGTAATTGATTTCATTCCACAAATTTGGTTTAGTTTTTCTTTTATTTTTTTAATTAATTTAATTAAATTTAAAATTAAATAAATATTAAATAATATAATTTAAAAAATAAAAATAAAAACTATGATGTAATTGAATAAATTTTTTTAATATATTTATTTTTTATTTTTCAAAAACTTAATAAATATATGCTTAAATGTATTTTTTTAAAAATTATATTTTTAAATAAAACATATTATTATTTATTTTGTTTAAATAACTCTAATGCATCCTATATATTAATTTGTTGTTAAAATGTCTATTAGTCATTTTTTGTTAAAATGTCTATTAGTCAATAACTCTAATGCATCCTATATATTAATTTGTTGTTAAGATGTCTATTAGTCATTATCATATTTGATAAATTATTATTAAATCAAAAATATAAAATACCGTATTCATCGTTATAAATTTGAAAATTTTTAATTAAATTTATCATCCAATTCTTTTGAGAATATCAATTATAATAATGAGATACCGCGGGGCATTTTCTGGCATCCACAACTTTACACTCTCGGATTTCCTCTAACTTTATCCCTAACAGAATAGTTAACTGGAGGGCATATCGTCTCCCTCATTTTAAAATTTATTTTAAATAGTATTTTAAAACTTTTCCTCGTAAATTTTAAATAATATTGTAGGACTTTTCTTAGACAAGAAGAAAAACTAAGCAACGAAAATTTTGGTCGAGCGATTCCGGAGCTTGCTCCACTTGCATATTCCACGGAAAAACCCTACTGCCTTGTTTCCAGGCCATGACTTTACGCAGTAGCAGAAAATACTAGACACATTTATGAGATCATATTAGATGGCATAGATCATATTACACTTGATTGTTGTTAGATGGCATAGATCATATTATTCACCCAATTTAATTATTATTATTCACCCATGATATCTTTATTCACCCAATGTAATTATTATAAATTTTTTATTCTGTTTTTAAATAATAACAATCCATTACAACCAGCAATGTTTCATCCACAGTGGCGAGTTTTAAATACCAAAGTAGCAGACTGGAGGTACTGAACAAGGCCATTTCAGAGTCATATATAGATTCAAACTTTCAGAGTTTTAAATATCAAAGTAGCAGAGGCACTGAACGTGGCCATTTCAGAGTCATATGTAGATTCAAACTTTCACAGAAAACCAATGTTTCATACCATGGCTAAAATTATATATCAAAATAGCAGACTTAATAAATTATATATCAAAGTAGCAGCAGATTGAATGGCATTGAATTTACAATAATACAATATGATTGATGACAATACAATCTATAATTTTCTATTGCTTTGTTGACAACAAAGAAGAGCAGGATCTTGATCTTCCTTGACAGAAATTACTATTAGATGGACTGCAATGAAATTTTGCAGCCTCATTACTCTATCCAACATTATTCTTTTTCAATTTGGAAGCCATGAGAATAGGATAACAGTCATGAGATTTCTTTTTCTCCTTTTTCTCAACCATCTCATCCTGATTTACCAGAGCAAGATCTTGATTCTTCTCCTCTTTCTAAACCATCACACCCTGATTAACCAGAGTAGGATCTTGATCTCCCTTCGCACAGAGGTTACTATCAGAGATACTATCAGATGGACTGACATGAACCATCTCATCCTGATTATCCAGAGCAGGATCTTGATCGCCCTTCGCACAGAGGTTACTATCAGTGTTGGAATTTCAGGAAATTCCAAGCAAACAGTGGAGAGAATAGGCTTTCCTCCTAAACACAGAGAAGTTAAAAAAAAAATTGACAGGAGACAGAGCTTTCAGGGCTTTAAAACAACTTCTATTTAAAAAAAAATGATACAAATTTCTTCCTCCTCACAGTGAGGGATTCACAAAATACATATATGGACTGCTACAGACGCAGTGCTCTTTAAATACAAACTCTCTGTCTCTCTTTTAAAATGCACACACAGTGCTGTTACGATCTTACTGTGTTATCTCTGGCCTGCGGGCTCACACACAGTCAATGGCAATGCAACAATGGAATTCAATAATAATACGCGCGGGCCTTTTTTACATTATATATGTGGCACAAAAAAAAACATTCAAACAAAACTATTAAACACATACAAAGTGCGCCATAGAAGGTGGGGACCACATCGCAATCGCAAACAACAAACAAGAGCAATCGGGGTACACAACTCAGAAGTTCCGATTGCGACTGGATTGCGGGCGCAATCCAACTATCAACTCCGACATATAATGTCGTCGGGTCCAGAACTTCAATCGCAACATAAACTCCCGACCTTCCGATTGCGATCAAACGCCGGATGCAATTGGCACTTATTAACTCCGGCATATAACTGGATCGGGTCCGCGCTTTAAACAATCGCGCGACCAAACAACAAAACTCCGATTGCGATTGAACAATCGGATGCGATGGCGCAATAGACTGTGGCATATAATATAATCGGGTCTGGGACTTCAATCGGGAGTCATAACATATTCCCTCCGATTGAGTCTTGCAATTGAAACCAAGCGATTCCATTTAGGTGTCGCCACGTGGTCAAGTGGACCCACGGGCCTCTGCTATACGGGAGGGTGATTTATATATGTTTCAGTTGTATGTTTTATATACAGCCGTTCCGTTGCGGAACTCTGCCATATCAACAAGACACTTAGTTTATAATATATGCATTGCGATTTGCGATTGCGATTTGATCGCATCGCATCGCAGATCTCTTCATCAACAAGACACTGTTTCAAAAATAACTTTGGTTGTTGAGGGCTTTAAAGCCCGAAATGACTGTCTTAACTCAATCTGCCCCTCCGTAAAGCTAATCTCTGTTCTTCCGTAGACAAAAACGGCTCTTCCCATCACTGATTAATTCTTATGCAATCTGTGGCTGCGGCCCATCAAGAGTTAAATTCTTCCTTACGGATTCACCAACATTCTTCAATACAGAGTGCTGCGCACTCAATTTCTGTTGCTGCTGCTGCTGCCTTTGTACTTGTTTCTTCTTGTCACTGTCCAAGGCTGGCAGGTGACTTTAATATTTCAACACTCCCCCTTAAAGTTAGCTGCTGGGTTATCCATCATACCCAGGCATTTTCTTAGAAATTCAAATGTCTTTTGTCCCAATGGTTTAGTTAAAATATCTGCATATTGCTCCTCTGTTTTACAGTGTTGTAAAACAACTTCACCATTATTCACCAATTATCTGATATAATGATACTTTGTGTCTATGTGCTTTGTTCTTTTATGAAACACAGAATTCTTTGACAATGCAATAGCTGAGCTATTGTCACAATAAATCACAGTGCCCTTTACATGTTCTTGGCACAAACTTCTCAACATCCTTCTCATCCAAATTGCTTGACACGCTGCTGCTGTAGCTGCCACATATTCTGCCTCTGCTGTAGACAATGCTACAATAGGCTGTTTCTTGGAAGCCCATGAAATGGCTCCTGAACCCATATGAAAAATATAACCGGAAGTGCTTTTCCGATCATCTACACTTCCAGCCCAATCACTGTCAGTGTATCCAACTAATTCTGAATTTTCTGAAGTAGTATATAAAATACCAAATCTTTTTGTTCCTTTCACATACCTCAGAATTCTCTTTGCTGCTTGCCAATGTGCTTCTTTTGGCTTTTCCATAAATATGGAAATTAAACTAACAGCATGCATAATATCCGGCCTAGTTGCAGTCAAATACATGAGGCTGCCAACTATGCTTTTATACAAACTTGGATCGAAATCCTTGCTGCTGTCATTCTTACTCAACTTCAATCCCATTACTGTGGGAGTAATTGCAGCTTTGCACTCCTGCATATTAAATCTCTCTAAAACTTGATTCACATACTTTGCTTGAGAAATAAAAATCCCTTTTTCACCTTGCTCCACTTCTATTCCCAAGAAGTATCTTAACAAACCCATGTCAGTCATTTCAAATTCATCCTTCATGACTGTTTTAAAATTTTCAACAAGGTAATCATCATTACCTGTAAAAATTAAATCATCTACATATAAGACAACAATCAATAACTTACCATCCTTTTCTTTGATGTAGAGGGTGGGTTCTCCCTCACACTTCTCAAATCCATTCTCCAATAGATAAGAATCTATTCTGTTGTACCATGCTCTTGGTGCTTGTTTCAGCCCATAAAGAGCTTTCTTCAATTTACAGACCTTATGCTCTTGGCCTTTCTTCTCATATCCAAGAGGTTGTTCCACATATACCTCTTCCATTAAAACTCCATTTAAAAATGCGGATTTTACATCCATTTGATATAATTTCCATCTATTTTGTGCTGCTATGGACAACACTGCTCTTACCGTCTCCATTCTTGCAACTGGTGCAAAAGTTTCTTCATAATCAATCCCTTGCTTCTGCTTATATCCTTTGACAACAAGTCTGGCCTTGTGTCTTTCTATCTTTCCTTCAGCATTTCTTTTGGTCTTATATACCCATTTAACTCCAATGACTTCTTTACCTTCTGGGAGATCAACCAACTCCCATGTTTTGTTCTTCTCTATGGCTTTAATTTCTTCATCCATAGCTTCTATCCATTTTCTATCTTTAATAGCATCTTCAAAATGAATAGGATCATCAACTTGACAATACAAATCAAATAAGGAATTCATACCTTCATCTGCTTCTCCTTGCTCATAGATTTCTCTAAGGCTTCTGAATCTTGTTCCTCTTTCACTTGGTGTAGCCGTGCTTGATGAAGCACTCGATTCTGCTCCTTGTGGTGTACTCGGTGAACCACTGTCGCTTCTTCTCAAGGGTGTTCTCACTGCCGCTTGAGGCGTCCCTTGCTGGCCTTGCGCTGATGGAGGTTGTGCAATGGATGGGTTATTAATCTCAACCACATCTACATCATCTTCATCATGAGATAAACAGTTTTTGACATTGACTGTTTTCTCAATGCTTCCATCCCATGCTTCTTCTTCGATGAATTGCACATCTCTGCTAATTACAAACTTCTTTGTGGATGGGTTATACAGTCTGTATCCTTTGGAATCTTCACAATATCCAAGGAAAATGCACTTCTCCCCCTTACTATCCAACTTCTTTCTCAATTTGTCTGGAATGTGTGCATATGCTACACACCCAAAAACTCTCATGTGGGTGACTCCCTGTTTCTGCCACTCCACGCTTCTTCTGGAACCTTGTTCATCACAGCTTTTGTAGGGCATCTATTTAAAATGTACACAACACAGTTTGCTGCTTTTGCCCAATATTCATTCGGCAAGTGCTTTGCCTTTAGCATGCTTCTCACCATTTCCATTATGGTTCGATTCTTCCTTTCAGCCACTCCATTCTGTTGCGGCGTGTACCTGGTGGTAAATTGCTTGTGTATGCCATTCTCTCTGCAAAACCGCAGAAATTCCTTTGATATATATTCACCTCCTCTGTCGGTTCTGAGGAATTTTATATACAGTCCGCTCTGTTTTTCTACAAGAGCTTTAAATTGACAAAATTTCTGAAAGACTTCGCTTTTATATTTTAGAAAATAGACCCACACTTTTCGAGTGAAGTCATCAATGAAAGTCAGCATGTAATTGCTGCCCGAAACAGATGGTGTTTGCATCGGCCCACATAAATCTGAGTGGATTATCTCCAAAGGTGCTTTCGCCCTTATGCTTTTCCCTGAAGGAAATTTTTCTCTGTGTTGCTTTCCCAAGATGCAGACTTCACATAGGCTGTCAGGCTTCTCTATCAGTGGTAAACCTCTTACCATTCCTTTTCTGTGTAGCAAATTCAAGCCTCCGAAATTTAGATGTCCAAATCTCAGATGCCATAACCAATTTTCATCTTTCTCTTCCTTCTGGAAGGCTTCTTGCGTTACAGCTGCTACATTCTTTCCTTTTCCTTTCAAGTCAATGTTGAGCTTGAGCGGAAACATTCTATTGCTGGTCATTTGTATTTCAGCAATGATTTTCTTACTTGGAGGAATATCTTTTATGGTGCACACATCATCTTTGAATATAACATTGTAACCTTTGTTTATGAGCTGCCCAACGCTCAAAAGATTACATTTCAGACCTGGAACATAATACACATCAGGGACAAATTTCTGCTCCCCATTCCTTGCTCGAATACTTACTCTGCCTTTCCCTTTGACAGAGATTTTAGTATCAGTCCCTGTGGTCACTTCAGATTTAACTTCTTCATCAAGATTGGCAAACATTGCTCTGTTGCCAGTCATGTGATTACTACATCCAGAATCTAAAAACCAAACATCATCATTTTTATCTTGTGCTACATTAGAAGCTAACAGCACATTACTTGGGTTCTTTTCCTCTGTTGCTACATTAGCATTCTGCCTATTCTTCATGTCATTTTGCTTCTTTCTACATTCATTGGCATAGTGCCCATATTTCTTGCAATAATGACACTGGACATTGGTTTTGTCATACCTTTGTCCTTGAGCATGTTGGTGTTGATGTCCACCTTGCTGGCTGTTGCATTGGCCATGGCTCTGGCTTTGACTGTTGCTCCTTCCATGTGAATGTGAAGAGCTATTTCTTCCACCTCTATTCTGACTTCTGCCTCTTCCTCTTCCTTTTCCTTGACCTCTTCCTCTTCCTGAAGGCATCTGGGTCTTGAAGGCGTGCTCAAGAGATGAGTGTTCATCTCTGCTCAATCTTTGTTCATGAGTTATCAGTGAGGCATGAAGTTCATCCACTGTGAACTGTGAGAGATCTTTGGTCTCTTCTATGGTGGTAACAATAACATCAAACTTTGAGGGTAAGCATCTCAAAATTTTCTCCACAATCCTTCTATCCTCAAGAGTTTCTCCATGGGATCTTATCTGATTGACAATCCCAATCACATGTGTAAAGAATGTATCAAGACTGTCTGACTCTTTCATGCAAAGAGTTTCAAAATCTCTTCTCAGCAATTGAAGTTTTGCTGTTTTAACTTTCTCCATACCTTGATAGGCTACTTTCAGAGTTTCCCATGCCTCCTTGGATTTCTTAGCTGCTGCTATCCTTGGAAACACACTCTCATTTACAGCTTGATACAAACAGAAGAGAGCTTTGGCATCCTTCTTTCTATTATTCTTCAATACATCTTTCTCTGCTTGAGTTAAGGCATTAAAATCCTGCTCATCAGCTGGTTCTGTGAAACCATCTTCTACTAGTTCCCACAAGTCTTGTGAGACAAACAGGGCTCTCATGGTAATGGCCCAATAATCATAGTTCTTTCCATTAAACTGTGGAAGCTGAACACTTCCAAGACTCATACCAGTGCTTGGTCCAACCATTGCTTCTTAAACTGAACTCAGAACTTAAACAACTGTCTTTCCTTCTTGAAAGAACAAATTCTTTAAACAATAAACAACTGCACTTTTATCTTTGAGAAATACCTGACCTTGACTACTGTTGAGATTTTCACGCTGCTGGAGAGAAACGCTGCAACAGGTCTTCTTCTTCAGCTTCTTTGAAATCTTCAAAGAGCCTAGATGCGGTCTGATACCATGTTTGAATTTTGGGAAATTCCTAGCAAACAGTGGAGAGAATAGGCTCTCCTCCTAAACACAGAGAAGTTAAAAAAAAATTGACAGGAGACAGAGCTTTCAGAGCTTTAAAACAACTTCTATTTCAAAAAAAATGATACAAATTTCTTCCTCCTCACAGTGAGGGATTCACAAAATACATATATGGACTGCTACAGACGCAGTGCTCTTTAAATACAAACTCTCTGTCTCTCTTTTAAAACGCACACACAGTGCTGTTACGATCTTACTGTGTTATCTCTGGCCTGCGGGCTCACACACAGTCAACGACAATGCAACAATGGAATTCAATAATAATACGCGCGGGCCTTTTTTACACTATATATGTGGCACAAAAAAAAACATTAAAAAAAACTATTAAGCACATACAAAGTGCGCCATAGAAGGTGGGGACCACATCGCAATCGCAAACAACAAACAAGAGCAATCGGGGCACACAACTCAGAAGTTCCGATTGCGACTGGATTGTGGGCGCAATCCAACTATCAACTCCGACATATAATGTCGTCGGGTCCAGAACTTCAATCGCAACATAAACTCCCGACCTTCCGATTGCGATCAAACGCCGGATGCAATTGGCACTTATTAACTCCGGCATATAACTGGATCGGGTCCGCGCTTTAAACAATCGCGCGACCAAACAACAAAACTCCGATTGCGATTGAAAAATCTGATGCGATGGCGCAATAAACTGTGGCATATAATATAATCGGGTCCAGGACTTCAATCGGGAGTCATAACATATTCCCTTCGATTGAGTCTTGCGATTGAAACCAAGCGATTCCATTTAGGTGTCGCCACGTGGTCAAGTGGACCCACGGGCCTCTGCTATACTGGAGGGCGATTTATATATGTTTCAGTTGTATGTTTTATATACAGTCGTTCTGTTGCGGAACTCTGCCATATCAACAAGACACTTAGTTTATAATATATGCATTGCAATTTCCGATTGCGATTTGATTGCATCGCATCGCAGATCTCTTCATCAACAAGACACTGTTTCAAAAATAACTTTGGTTGTTGAGGGCTTTAAAGACCGAAATGACTGTCTTAACTCAATCTCCCCCTCCGTAAAGCTAATCTCTGTTCTTCCGTAGACAAAAACGGCTCTGCCCATCACTGATTAATTCTTCTGCAATCCGTGGCTGCGGCCCATCAAGAGTTAAATTCTTCCTTACGGATTCACCAACATTCTTCAATACAGAGTGCTGCGCACTCAATTTCTGTTGCTGCTGCTGCTGCCTTTGTACTTGTTTCTTCTTGTCATTGTCCAAGGCTGGCAGGTGACTTTAATATTTCAACAATCAGATGGACTGACATGAATCCTCGAAGACCCATTCCTCAATCCAACCCTATTCATTTTCACTTTTGGAGCCATGGGAATAGAAGAGTAGCCAACAGGTTTTGTCTTCATCTCATCAACATCTTTCTGTTTTTCTTGATCTCTGCCCTCTTCCTTGCCTGCTATATTGTTAAATCCTTGACAGCAGGCTTGTTGTTCGCGGGAATCAAAAAAATTATTACGTTTAATTGAAAGTAATTTCTTAACAAATGAGGGTCTTGGTTGGACAGGATTCTTCATCAAATCTCTAAAATCCACAGCCCCACTAGATGCAGGGTTGAACCTGTTCATTCTTTGAACATCCACTCCATCAAGAATCATGATGCCAAGGTTAAGAATGCCCTGTGGGGGGCGAACAGAAGGACGACGGACGTGCTGTACCGAGAAGCTCATACCGTTGAAATCTGTGGTCCCGTAGCCCTTGAGGACATTGGAAAGCAAGACCCTCACACTGCTAACAAGCTTGTCCCTAAGGCAGCCCACGCAGTATATCTCAACCATCATAAGAGAGCTTTCACTGCGCATAAAACGGTCTTCCACTCTGAAAATGACCTTGTCGTTCCAGGTAGGGTTTGCGCCACCTGTTCTGTCAATTTGGGTTGTCAGTTTTTTCTCAAAATTTGTCCAGACAACACAGTAGGTCTGCATCTCGTTCATGCCGAAAAGATGCATCCTCTTCAGATCTTGAGCTGATATGAGGTTAAGCTCGAGTTGTATGTAAGTTTCCTCCATTATGTAAGTTTGCACAAAGAAAAGAAATATTTAGAGATCACCCATTTCTCACATTTTATTATGACGGGCTGTTAATAAAATGGCAGAACAAACACCATAAATGAAATCTTCTGAAATCTAACACGACAGCAAATATATAATCATTGATATGTTTTCTATTAATACCAATTTTGAGTATTGATTAATGATATACGCATTGAATATATCCCTTGTAACTAATGAAACATGAGCAAGCAGATCTTAAAGTTACCTGGATGGATTAGTGGTGAAGGTATATTTATTTGTTTCTCTGTTCCGTAAAACTTCCAGAACTCTTGAACTCTCGAGCATGGAGATCTACGTCGCAATCTTTACTTTCTGCGTTAAACCAGAGTTTTTGGTTATTACTTAATATAACAATGTTTATTAATTAATAATGTACAGATGTCACAGACTCTTAAAAATGGTAGACCAAATACTCAGTTGAAGTGATTAAAAAAGAAACCTATCGAACTAATACTCCGATGGCAATGTTGCATCAGAAATGGCAATGTTGTTTATTTTTAATACTCGGTTTTATGGATTGTTTATTTTTAATACTCCGAGGGCAATGTTGCATCAGAAATACTCTTTGAAATTGCCACAGCTTTGTGGAGACCTCGCTCCAGACACAGATTTGTGGAGACCTCGCTCAGGAGAATTTGAGAATTTTAACCATGGGAAAACTATAAAAACTATAATTTCTCGTTGGTGATTTCCATTTGAACGTAGATTTACATTTGCTAAAGATTATGCAAGGTTATTGAACACAGTTCAGAGTCTGATACGTCAAATCTAATCTGTGTGTAGCCAAGCTGGAAAACGAAAATATACAATGAAATACACACAATTTAAAAAACATAAAAACTTTATTACGCGGCACATCTTTAATACTTTCATGAAATAATATACACATGTGAGTTATGCATCTTGAATTTCTTTCTTTGACATGAATATCTAGTTACAAATAAAATATTACTAAACAACAGTGGGCAAGACTTTACTGTCCCTCAAAAAATGTGAATAGCAAAACGGATTCGGCTTTTAACAAACGGTCCGCACAGAAGTTCAAGTAACATATATTTTAACAGAAGTTCAAAATCCCTGTGGACGTTGTTGATGAAAACAATCTACTTATTGCAGAAGAAAGCACAGAAAAAGAGCGCAATGAAGAAGTCTTGCCTCCTTAACCTTTATGAATATACACTCAAAAACCAATGAAACATGAACAAAAAGAGAGTGAATTTACCTGGCAGAGTGGTGATCATCTTTACATTTCCAGAAATCTCGAGTTCTCAATCCTTCATTTCTACCTTTTGTTCGTGACGATGGTTGTATTATAAAGAAAGTGGGGACTGCTAGATTGTACCGTTGGAAGCGAGGGTAGTCGGTGGCACTCGGGACTGCTAGATTGAGCGAAGGTAGTCGTTGCATGGATTGCTAGATTCACAGGTGGCATGCAATGTAGTCGTTGCATGGAATGTTCCGATTGACCGAAGTTATAGTCGTTGCATGGAAACTTCTTCGATCTAGTAAGTCTATGTAGTTTATGACACTAACATATGTAGCAATAACAAAATGTTTAGAAAATTTATGTGAAATTTTCATATATCATTAATAACAAAATGTTTAGAAAATTTATGTCAAACTTTCATATGGACAATCAACATAATATTTTTGTTTTTATTAATATTATTTTTGTTTTTATTATATTTTCTAGTTAATTATTAGATAATGTTTTATTTTCTTCTGTATTATATTTAGTTAGTTTATGTAGTTTAAGACACTAAATTATTAGTAATTTATTATATGTGATTATTAGTATTTATTACATAATTTTTTGGGTTTTTTATTTTATTATATATGAAACTATTTATGGAATCATTTTTGTTGATGTATTAAATATTGAAAACAATTTTTTTTAAGCTAATGAAGAATTTTGAAAACTTATTTGAGCACATATTGAGACATGAAATGAAGTTATTTAAAACTTAATAAATAGAGTAAACATAGTCAATTGAGACATGATAACAAGTGATTTAATACTAATTTTTAAAATAACATTAATTCTAGACATTAAAATGTTTAAATGTATGCATATAACATATATATAGTCTAAGTTTGAATTAAATTATTCATTACATTTAGTGTAGCTTATTTTATACTCCACTTAGAATGAACATGGTTCTCCACCTTCATTTCACTACGGATGCCTTTCTCTCGTGATGATCTTCCTCCTCCCATGATTTCAAACTAGAAACATGGGAATTATAAGGCCAATTTTTATTCTTTCTAGCTTCATTTCCTACATTGAATACATTATGCAGTGAAATAACCACCCAAGTGCCTAATTTGTTTCACCAATTACTGTAAAGGTATGTACACATGATTTACTTACCTAAATCAATAGCTTTAGTAATAATTTGTTTATCTAAAGCCAACAAATAATATTGTTTCACCAGTAGCTACCCTAGGAGCCACATTGATAACAAAAGCAAGAATATGCATGCTAAGAAAGAAAATAGTGCAATAAAATCTCAATATGTAAGTAAAAATCTTACCTCGAGAGGATTTTCCTTAATAATCCATCTCCCCTTCCCTACATAGAATGATTCCCTGCTTTATTGATTAGTTGATCGATGGGATTGTGTTGTAATCTATATCAAGCCATGAAGTTGGTTGATCCCTTGAACAATGAAATGGTAGCCAAAAATCTTGGGTTTACAGCGGTCAAGCACCTAAAGGCATTCTCATTCAAAGTGGGTTCAAGAATCTCGTTTATGAAGGATTATTCATGAAACCATTATTCGAAAACTTTATGGATGCCTCTATTCATTTGTTCTCATTCAAACAAGCATGGTACATCAACCAAAAGTATGATTGGAGTGGTTTGTTTTGAGCAGCTAACAAATCAACGTCACTCTCAACAGGTCATGGTGGAAGTTCAAAAAACTCTTTGCATCAAACCCTAGGAATTGACCTCACATAGGAAACATTAGTAGGCATTGTAGGATTATCCATACATCAGATTAATTTATTAAGAAACAAAGCGGTGTTTCCCCTCCCTTGTTTTACACTTTAGCAGTGGATTAATTTTCAGTCACTCCCTCCACCCACTTATAAACATGCATGGGAATCCTACACTCAAATTTCCTCATCTACTTCTTCCCTACCCGACCACAATGGAAGCACTTGGGAAACAATATGGAAATAATTATTGGTTAGATATATCACCGTTATTTTCTTGTATTCATGTCCTAGTTACTTGGATGAGTGTAGTATCCTTCGTCCATTAGGAAATTCACTACATGAATAAAAATACCATATCATTTTCTTATGTACTTCTTGAGAGCATGAGTTGAACTCCTCACTTGGCTACGTACATGTAGGAAGTGGTGGTAACTCTAGGGGGGAATGCTGGCAGATACATGAAATTTCAATTGTAATAAATAAACATGTGGCTCAATGTCAATTTAAACAAATAAACATGCATATAGGAAAATTATCAACATGTATTTTAAAAGGTGGATCAATATGTGTTTCAAATGCATATACATCATAGGAAGATTGTGTTCCTTATTTCCCCACCTCTCCTTAAATAATGGGCATGGAACAATCTATTGAGTAACATAAAGCAACCACAAAGGATTAATAACATAACAAATTTAAAAGATATTTGAATTGAATGACATTTGAGATTTGACACTATTAATATATAAATTTGAATTGAATTGACAATTGAGTTTTTAGACAATTAATACATAAATTACTAAGCACTTTATTTTTTCATAAACTATATATAAAAGTTAAGTATTACAATGGTTAATTACCTGCAAGTTTTTATTTTTTACCTTGGTTGTGTAAAAAGGTCTTTGAGATGATGTCATTAAAATATTGAATTGCATTAATTTCAAAATAATTATGGAAAATTTAAATAATAAATAATTTGTAGTATTACAAATTATATTTAAGTTGAATTATAAACAATTTTTAGTATTATAAATTATATTTAAGTTGAATTTCCATAAGTCTATGAGATGATGTTATTAGTATTACATTGAATTTGATTAATGTCAAAGTAATAGTGGAAACTTTAAATTATAAATTATTTTTAGTATTACAAATTATATTTAAGTTGAATTGTCATATTAATGTTTTTCCCATAGAATAATAAAAGCTACAAAGTTTAAGGTTTATTAGATCATGAGAGTTATTGCGTGAAAAGGGATTATGTATGGCTTTGCTCATTTGACAAGACTCGACTCTATTCCTAACTATTTTGAATATTTTGAATGATAAATTTAGTGAAAAAACCATTAAAAAGGGAGAGAAATATTTATTAAAAGAAATAAGTGTTCATTAGAAACCCTACGACGTACACCTAGTCCTCCTAAACTAGAGAATAGGAAAATATCAAAGACAGATGATCATTTTATGCTCAACCTAGATGAACGAGTTGATAATATTCTAAATTAAATAATTTACTAGTTATGGGTGAAGCTTTTTCCTCAAGGTTAAAGTCCAATTACCCTCTATTAATTTTGACAATTTTCATTTAGATAAAAAGAAAAGTTGTTTTTGTGTGTTTTGTTTGTATAACACCACAAAAGAGTGGCAAGGTCTTTCACTAAACATAAACAAAACTAAAAATCAAGCACAACCAACTCATAAAATACTGAAAGAACAAGATTAGAAAAAAACACCATGACTCAATCCCCATGGTTCCCAATACTTCTAAGGAAAGCTCAGCCTGGGCCTTCTTCAAGATTTCATGGCAATTGCTTTTTCCATACAATTCCCTAGATCATACTGCCATAACCACACAATCGTCAGTGCATAAATAAATATACCAATATACTTGTTATCTTACCTTGTTGTGCCAAGCACACTCACGTATAAATGAAAACACATGTCAACCATGTATATCAACAACAATATAACATATCTATCAATTCGAAATCAAATTTTACCAAGACTAACAACCATTTCATATTCCATCAGTCAACTCACATTCATTGTTCATAATACCTAATGCTACAACTATCACCTACTTACACTCAGGTACATATCATCCATCCCAACACATGTGTGTTAGCACAACCATCTTAAACCAAGATCATTCCTTCATGCAACCTTATAGATACAACTCATATCATGCACTTAATCAAACATTAAAACAACTTGCAAACATACCATGCTAAATAGATCAACTAGATGACATAATCAAACACTGAAAATGCCAAATATACAACATAATCAAATAGTCAAGCACAAAGTACATGACATAAGCAACTCATACCTTAATGTATCTCAGGGGAGGCTATCTTGTCTACATAATCAATCTAGATTAGCATGATATAACTTCACAACATATCAACCCAGTCATAAATAAGGTCATGATATCCATAACAGTATCTAGCTAACATGTTCACGTCATAATCTCATAAACATTTTAATTAACACATAAATATCACATATACATGTTTAGTCTAGAGTAGTACAACACACTATCATATTTAGGTCGGCTCATTCCTGAATGTCATAACCCTAACAATCAAGTCACTATCATGTAACAAAAACAAGTTATATATCATGATTATCAACAACATGTAACCTAATCATCAAGCTATCAAACATAAAACAAAAATACAAATGCATATTACCACATGTTACTATCACTCATGACTATATGACACATGTGCATATAACTACACTAATCAATTAGCATATACCATGCATGACTAACCCACACATGTACATATAACTAAACTGGTTAACCAACACCTATCATGTATGTAATAATAACAACAATAAAATAACAAACATATATATAAGTAACCCTAATGCATATAACAATCCATAAATCACATACCAACATGCAAAGAATACAAACTTGTATGATGATTTTCTCTTTCCTCGAGGTCCAATGTTGCAACTTCACTTTGATGGTCTATATCTCATGCTCTATCTCAGCTAACACATTAGCATCATAAAATACCAATATAATCATCATGACATATTTGCCTACAATGACCTTATAAACTACAACTTTTGACCATACTAATGTAAACTTGACCATATACTCCCACTTGACATGTATAACCAATCATGAATGACCAATGCATGTTCAACATATGACATCACACAAGAAAAAATACACGGAAAAGACACAATTATGACCAATATATGACCTAGCATAAACAAGAAATGCATACACAATTTGTAGAAACATGTAAGCAAACATGCATGAACAATACACAAGCATGAGAAACACATAACTAGTCATACACTCATGACAACATGTTGACAACAACACCATCAACCCTTCCATGGAGATACCACTTCCACCACAGCCAACACAACGCAGATGAAAAAAGCACATATAGACCTCAAGCATACTAAATGCATATGAAACCAACATAAACACATGATCCACACACCACCTATCAGTCTGAGAGTTGAATCATGATCTGATACCACTTTGTGGTATCACGTATCGCACAAAGAGACCAGAACCTAAACATCACCATCATTTATACAAAACAATCACATATAGACCATACGCATGAAGAACATATATGAAATCGACATGTATGTACGAAAAACACACATATTTGAACGAGAGTGCAACCAGCCTCAGATATCACTGTGTAACACCCTCTTCCCACATCTACCTCAGTAACTATACAATCGAGGTAAACATGTGACGTGAGGCTACTAATATGAGATTCAATCTTCTAAATGACCTTAAAGAAGAGGAATTGACGAACTCAACAAAAACACACCTTACAGTGCATCATTGAGATCCTCAGGAAGTAACCCAACCTTCCAAGGCCCTGTTCCCTTATGGGGTTATTGATTTTTAGCACCTTTGAGGTTGGGACGTGGGCATATGAGGTCAAGGGAGTGGCTTTAGGTTCTAGGGCCGTGGGCTAGCCTTGGAAAGGTAGCAACTCAAGATGAAACAGTGAACTCTCTGTCTATAGCTCCAAAATGTTTGCCACATTTTCAGCTCCTTAACCCAAGTCACTCCCCAGGATATGAGGCACCTTGTATGGTTTGACTAAGTGGTGTCTAAGAAGGGACACATACCATCATAATAGGTTGTAAAGGTTGGAACACATATACTTGAACTTGTTGAGGTGTTGATGGATAGATAGGAATTTGTGATGAGGATGGTGAAGCCTGAGGATTCAGCAATCGATCCCAAAAAGAACCAGCTTGAATGAGGGAAGTAGGTTTCCAAACACTAGAGGTCATTCTAGGATAAGGTGGACCATATTTAGGTATATTTCCATATTAAGGCATAACAACAACATGTTTCCCCCCTCCTTAAGGAGGAGAAGATGATGAAGGCAACTGCAGTCCAAATGGATGGTACCCAAGGTAAGGAGAGTTAGGTTGTTGAGTGTAGCATTCTCCATTGATGTAAGGATCAGACTGCTTTTCTATTGTAGGTATAGCCGAATGAAGAGGAGCAGACTTTGTGGCATTCATAAGAGAAGTACGAGATACTATTCACAAATTAGATGACATGGGATATGTCCAAGGAATAGAAGCCACACCAGAAAAGGTACCAGATAATGAATGATAACCAAGTGGGATGGATGGGCCACCATATAAATGAGTTTCTAGTGATGTCGCAAACATAGATCAAGAAGAAAGATTTGATGTATGAACCATAGTGGTGGACACGGGTTAGGAGCTTGAATCAACTTGAGACATGTATGACAATCCCAACAAATATTGTTGCAAAAGATCCTTGGGTATGTCTATAGAATTAGATGAATGAGGTTGTATCGGAGTTTGAAGAGGTGGAAATGGCTCAGTTCGATACAAATGAAGTACCTCCCAATGAAGAGGAGAATAATATCAAGGCTCTTCTTGAGGTATCTCTTTAATACTCAAAATTCCGTATGGAAGAGGTTCACCGTCAGTCCCAATATATAATGGTTTTTTCTGAGACAAAGGAAGAGAGGAGGAAGGTACCATTGAATCAAGTGAGAATGGTTGAGGCTCATCAAGCTCAATGAATACAAGAAAAAATGTGTCTGACTCAAGAAGGTTAGGTTTAGTCACCTCAGGTAATAAAGATTCCGGAACTTCTATTTCAATTATTTAAGTGTCACGAACATGGGTAGATGTATTCTCAGGTTCGAAACTAAAAGGGATAGATGATTCTGGAAATTTAGTATGAGGAGTAGGGACAAAAGTAGTGCTTGAAGTTCTTGTTTCGATAGTTTTCATTTTCATATGTTTTTGACGTCGGTTAGGAGTAGCCTCTCGAGGTAGAGGAGGCTTATTTTGCATTCTACATGAACGATAGGGAAATATATTTTTACCTTCCATGTTATATGATATATTTTAGTTTAGCACAAAAATAAATAAATAAAAAAGAGGGTAATTTAGGAATAAAGGATTACCAAGTAACCATGAACTAAAATATACACCATGGCGAACTAAGGACTTAACTTACAGCAGCAAATCTACCTGAACATTTTGTTCGGTGTATCACAGTATACAAGGTGGAATAATTTTCTTCACCAACAAGACAAACTAATCAACAAAAAAATTGGTCAAGCGATTCTGGAGCTTGCTCCACTTGTATATTTCATGGAAAAACCCTAATGCCTTGCTTTTAGGCCATGAATTTACGCAGTAGCAGAGAAGACTAGACACATTTATGAGTAGTTACACTTGATTGTTGTTACATGGTATAGATCATACTTTATTCATCCAATGTAATTATTGTTAATTTTTTTCTATTTTTAAATAATAACAATCCATTACAACCAAAAAATTTTCATCCACAGTGGCGAGTTCTAAATATCAAAGTAGCAGACTGGAGGCACTGAACATGGCCATTGCAGAGTCATATATAGATTCAAACTTTCACAGAAAACCAATGTTTCATAAAGTGGCTAAAATTATATATCAAAGTAGCAGACTGAATGGCACTAAATTTACCCATTTCAGTCTAATTTTTTTTTTTTACTTTTACGATATTATTGATGATAATACAATCCATAATTTGCTATTTCTTTGTTGAAAACAAAGCAGAGCAGGATTTCGATCTTCCTTGACACACATATTATTGTCAGATGGTCTGCAATGAATTTTTGCAGCCTCATTATTCAATCCAACATTATTCCTTTCAATCTGTGAGCCATGAGAATAGGATAGCAGCCATGAGATTTCTTTTTCTCCTTTTTCTCAACCATCTCATCTTGATTAACCAGAGCAAGATCTTGAATCTTCTCCTCTTTCTCAGCCATCTCATCCTGATTAACCAGAGCAGGAACTTTATCGTCCTTCACACAAAGGTTACTATCAGAGTTACTATCAGATGGAATGACATGAACCATCTCATCCTGATTATCTAGAGCAGGATCTTGATCGCCCTTTGCACAGAGGTTACTATCAGATGGACTGACATGAATTTTTGAAGTCCCATTCCTCAATTCAACCCTATTCCTTTTCAATTTTGGATCCATGGGTATGGAAGAGTAGCCAACAGGTTTTGTTTTCATCTCATCACCATCTTTCTATTTTTCTTGATCTCTGCCCTCTTCCTTGCCTGCGAGATTGTTAAAGCCTTGACAGTGGGCTTGTTGTTCGCGAGCATCAAAAACATTGTTATGTTTAATGGAAAGTAATTTCTTAACAAATGAGGGCCTGGGTTGGACATGATTCTTCATCAAATCTCTAAAATCCACAACCCCACTAGTTGCAGGGTTGAATTTTTTCATTCTCTGAACATCAACTCCATCAAGAATCATGATGCCAAGGTTAAGAATTCCCTTTTTGGGGCGACCAAAAGGAAGATGGACCTTTTGTGCCTAGAAGCTCATCCCACTGAAATTTTTTCTCTCGTAGCCCTTGAGGAAAGTTAAAAGCAAGACCCTCATAGTGCCAACTAGTTTTTCCTTGAGGAAACCCATGTAGTATATCTCAACCATCAGATCAAAGGTTTCACTGGGCAGAAAACAGTCTTCCACTCTGAAAATGACCTTCTCGTTCCAGGTACGGTTTGTGCCACCAGTCTTGTCAATTTGTGTTGTCACTTTATTTTCAGAATTGGTCCAGACAACATAGTAGGACTGCATCTCCTTCATGCTAAAAAGATGCATCTCCTTTAGATCTTGAGATGAGATGAGGTTAAGCTCAAGCTGTATGTAATATTCCTCCATTTTGTAGAGTGAATTCTGCACAAAGAAATGCAATATTTAGAGATCACCCATTTCTCAAATTTTATTATGAAGGGTTGTTAATAAAATTGCAGAAGAAACACCATTTCTGAAATCTAACACGATAACAAGTATATAGTCATTGATATGGTTTCTAGCAATACGATATTTTTTATATTAATATCAACTCTGAGTATTTATTAATGATATAAACAATGAATATATCCCATGTAACTAATGAAACATGAGCAAGCAGATTTTAAAGTTACCTAGCTAAGTGGTGAAGATATCTTTATTTGTTTCTGTGTTCGATAAAACTTCCAGAACTCTTGAACTCTCAAGCTTGGAGATCGAGGTTGTAATATTTACTTTCTGCGTTAAACAAGATTTTTTGGTTATTAATTAATAATATACCAATGGTTATTAATTAACAATGTACCAATTTTTGGGTATTGATTGCTAATATATACCATGAATATACACTCAAAAACGAATGAAACATAACCAAAAAGAGACTAAATTTACCTAGCATAGTGGTGGGGTGTGTTTAGATTTCCAGAACTCTCCAGCTTGGATATCGAGTTTTCAATCCTTCCTTTCTACCTTTTTTTCATGACGATGGTTGTATTATAAAGAAAGTGGGGATTTTAGATTCGACTGCAGATTGTATCGTTGGAAGGAGGGTTGTCGGTGGCACCAAATAGTCTGTGGCGTGGAATAGTCGTTTCATGGAATATAGTCACCAGTGACCTAAATTAGTCGTTAATATTGAATATATCACTTTAATATTTTCCTTTCTCTAAAATTAAAAAAACAGATTATTATTAAGATAACAAAAAAAACCAATGGATTATTAAAGTTTTATTATTAATAATAATATTGTTTTAATAAGAATTATAGGTTTATTGGATTAGTTTTTTTTTTTTTTTTTGGTAAATCAATGGTCTCTAACAATATAAATATTAGTAATTAGAATTAGAATTTATGTTAGATATATTTTTTTTAAATAGATGCAAAGAATGCAATATCCAATATTTTAAATACAGATATGATATATTTTTTTAGAGGAAGTTATAAATTAAGGTTGCATTTCACCTGATCTTACTGACTAATTGACAATAAAAAAATGTTTAAAAGTTTAGTTTACTTATTTATTTATTTATCTAAATAAATAAATAATGAGTGAGTGTGATCTTATTAATTGATTGGCAATAATAAAATGTTTAGAAAATTTCTTATGTGAAACTTTCATATGGAAAATAAATATACTATTTTTGTTTTTATTATATTTTCTAATTGATTATTAGATAATGTTTCATATTTTCTTTATTACATCTAGTTAGTTTATGTAGTTTATGACACTAAATTATTAGTAATTTATTATATGAGATTATTAGTATTTTTCTGGAGTTGAAATAGTATTAGTACATAATTTTCTGCGGTTTTAATATAGGAAAACATATAATTATTTGGATTAATATAAATAGAAGAAGATTACAACCATAAGTGGTAGTTGATCTTGTAGAAGAGCTCCTCCAAGTTTTTGACTCATCCTTTCCTTGTCACAATATGCACCTCTAGTCACCCTATGCATGAGATGATAACTACTTGCTGCAGTAGCATAAGTGAAGAATCACTCTCCAAAGCTAACCATTACCTCTTGCATATGAGAGGGTAAATATATAGGATAGAGGGGTAAGTTTGGAATTCTTATCCAACTTCCATTCTAAGGATTTAGATCCACCTTTGATGGAGGGATAGGATAAAAGGAAAGGTGGTTAAAACTCAAAATTAGGGTGGGATAGGATACAAATGCCAATCCAAGGGAAGTAGTTGAAACAAATTCTGAAAAATCCTAGAATTTGATGGTTTCGGAATCCCACTCATTCTCTCAGAGTTATGGAACCAACACAGGTGAAAATGAGGGCTACCTACTCATGATCAATTCTGCCCATACGGGAGAAACGTGTTGTTGGGCGGTATAATTGCAAGCCCCGGAAGTGATGATTGACGCGATGTGATTCATTTCACTAGTTTCAATCCCACTTCTTCACCCCTGTCAGCATCACCCGATGCAATGAGTGCTAAGTGGACTATTAAAAAATCATGATAAATTAGTCAGTTACGACTATCTCTCATGGAAATGGTCATAGATGAATGACTGAATTAACGCAGTTGAATCCCAAAAGTGATATCTAACATTTAAATTTTCAATCCAAGTTGATAGAATTAGAGGCGTAGCACAATAAATGCTAGAATACGACCTTAGGGATGTATTAAATAAACATCAAGTTCTTGTAGTAAAATCAAAAGAAGCATCATTAAGAAAAAAAAGAACGAGACTCTTCAAAAACACACTCTGGGAATCTACTTTTGGCTCCTCTTCTGGGTTGAGATGACTCTTACGGAAAGTATTCCTCATTTTTCCAGGGTACAAGGGAATGTAGGCCCCATTCAAACTATCAAACCATTCAGGAAATAAAGAATGTGGTTCAAGAAATAAAGGATTCAAAACCTCTTAAAAATTAATTCTATGTTGCAAATATGAAAAGCATGAAATTAAACTAGAAATCACAAGGTAAATTCATTCTAGCTAGTCTATGGAAATAATTGAATGCTTTAAAAAGAATGGAGTTGATAATGCACTACTTCTCTTAAAGACAATTCAGTACTTAGTTGTAAGGAAAATATGCAATAATAACAAATAGGATAAATATATATTTCTTGTTGTTTACCCTGATATTATTAAGTACTTTCTCAAAATATTATGTACGATGTGTGCAATACTTAATTATAATGAATAATTATGTGAGCGCTTTGTCAATAAGATTCACAAACTCTCCTTTTGTTGATCCTGGAATTTGTTTATTAAGAGTTCAAAGATAAATGTTCTGCAAAGTACATGAATCAATTTCATATAATAATTCAAAGGTAATCATGAATACATGTTAAGTTCAGTTAACCGAAATTATTACTCAAAAAAGGTTTCACCATTGTATCCTGAGAGCATAATTCATTATGTAGTAATGGAATCAGTGAAAGTACTTCATCTTGTAATAAAAAGAATTAGAGATGCAGTAATAAAGAAATATTTGCTTACTTCAGTTCATCCTTTATTAAAATATGTCCAAAGACAACGATATATTGAACTTAAATAGCTAGAATAATGAAAATAAATTATGGAGTGAAGTTCAAAATTAAATGACTAAAAAGAAGAGCTATGAAATGAAATTGCAGAGCAATCTGAGATCACACTCACACCATGCAAACTAAAGTGCATCAAAATAAATTCTAAGGAAGTTGGGGCAACGGACTGGCTAGTGGGCCCAACAACCCAGCTCATTTCCTTTGCAACAATTTAAATCACTATCTTAAAACATTCAGGAGAAACAAAAAAATCACAATCGAATGCCAAATAAATTCATCGTGAAGTCTAGTTACAAAATCATGGAACAATGTAGCGCTGGCTCTAGTGGTCCCCTCGAGGGATTATCCCACTTGGCACGCAGCTCCTCCCTTCCTACACACTAACTCGATTCCCTATTCTGAAAATCTAGAAATTCAATGATGAATCTAGATATGAGGATTGGGCCACACCCTTCTTAGTGCACAACCCTATGTTTTATAGCAGCAACAATGCCCCTACTTGCTAAGATCTATGCTTACAATTTTAGCACAGTTTCTTAAATCAAATTGGACCTAGAACTAGAAAATCTGATTTGGCTAAGTTTGGAAGATAATATAATAATCGACACCAATTGAATATTTTCAACTATGCTCTGTAAATGCATCAATGCAAAATTCTATTCATACATTTGTTTCTGATGTGCTGCTTTGATAATTTTCCAACTGCCACATCCTTAGCAGCTCAGTGCATGATGAGATAATTACTTCTTAGTATTTCCTTCAGAGGCAAAGGATGCATTGTATGTGTTTTACCATGACCCATTTGACCATATGCAAACCATGCTCCTTTTTTGCAACGAAATATAGCTGGAAGAATGGGCTTCACAATAGTACGATGAAATTCCTCATTTGTACCATGCTCATCTAAAACAACATCAAATGTGAATTCACTTTTCTCGATATATGCAGTAAAATCCACATATAGATTTTTTTCTCATGGAAACTTATGAGCAAGCCTTTCCATCAACTCTTATCATGTCTTCCTCTTTTCATGCCAACTCGCTGAATCAACATCAAAAATCCCAATCTACAAGGTGTTCTCACCATCACCAATACCTACACCCTACAATGAATGGTCTAGATTCCCTTCAAAATACTCAATGTTGCCTCATCTTCAGCCAAAAGCCACAATGCCTCAAAATTTTAGATGTTTTTCAACCAGCTGAGAAGATTTTTCTTTGCTAAACAACTACGTAGTCAACATCCTCAATAATCAAAGCGAGTAGCATAGTATCTTTGCAGTTCTGGTACAGTAATTTCTAGTACATTAACTACTAGTATAGGAACTGTTAGCACCTTCCACAAGAGAGCCTAATATTAATGACATTTTCACATTAAATACACTTCAAATTAACAAAACTAGAATAGTTTATAGGTCAGCAATTGTCAGCTCTAAATTCCTTTAAATAATAACTCAATAATTCTTAAAAGGAATAATAATGACTATAAATACTTAGTACATGCATAGATTTAGTCAAAAAAAAACATATAAATATGGAAAAAATGGAGGCTCAACACTCCCCCACGCTGAACTTCTTGCATGTCCTCATGCAAGCCAAACCATAAGATTATAAAACCATGCAAGAAAGCAGGGGGGATGTTTAAAGATCATAATATGCTTCCAAATAAAAGTGTTAGCAAAAATATCAATTAAGATACCTAGTATGTCATCCTTTTTAAAGCATTTATTAAGTCTGCAACACTACTATTACAGTGCCAACTAAAACCATGTTATAGCCCTTATGAAAGTATCAAGTGTAGGAATGATAAAATTCAATGTAACAAGATTAGGTACAAGAAAGAAACGCTTTGTACTAGACATCATGGAAAAAGAGTATTGCACCTTTATAATGGCGCTCACATACCTATTGTCCTGTCTCAAATGAATTCCCTACTTTTTCATAGATTGTCAGAATTATTTTCTGCCCAAAGTTCTATTAATGCCAAAATATTTGCTGGAAGAGGTACAAATTCAAGAATACTGCCATAAGGATCCTGTACTATTATAAAAATCATGCACCTAGACATGTAGTGCTTTATTCAGAGGAAACCATAATAAATACACATTATTATTCATCAACACCTTGTGAGTAGACATTACTGAGTATTTCACCTCTCTAAATACAATGGAAAAATTGAAGTGAGTTATGATACCAGAGAAGGGAAATAAAAATAGAACAAGATGACACCTTCCTGGACCAATCAAAAACTTCTTTATTGAAAAATATAAAATTTTTTGTCATCTAGATGCAATATTAGGTCTCCTCTTAATCTAGTACATAGGATTAACTTCACTGAGGGTGCCACTTTTATTAAAGACTCCTAATTTTTGAAAACAATAATAGAACTCAAAACGTCATGCTCATATCACCTTAAGACCATTGTCCAAGAATTGAAATGATGAGATTTAGGGAAAAATAAAAACAACTAAGTAGATCATAGTATGTAATTACCTTTAATGCCACATTATGGCCCTGTTGCCCGCAGGCATCTATAGCCTCAACAAGGATATCTTTTGACCCAAAGAAATGCCTCTGTCCCACTCACTAGCTATAGATTCAGATTTATCTCATTTAAATTAAAAATTAGATGAGGGCCACTATCCTAGCTTAATAACCAGCTGATGGTAGTGCCACTTACAAGAAGTAACATGGATGAATAGGCCAGCTCGTGATGAAACCTCCTAACTTCCAAATTTTTATCTCAAATTCATTACTCTATCTTACTCACCAATAGCAGTAATGTCATGCATGTTAGGTCTCATGATTGTGGTAGGTCAGCTCAACACAATACCTCCTATCCTCCCCTAAATATTTTCTAAACTCTTATTATAATCAAGTTCAAAGGTTACTTAATAAGTGGGGAGACAATTCTACTCCTTAAGAGTATGGGATAGCGTGAATTTTTTTTTATGACCAATCATTACTGGCTAGTTCATCTATCCTAAAGAATTTATTTTAGATAATGTATCTCAGATAATGACTTAGAATATTCTTTGAGTGAATAATGATAGTGCTCCCATGAACAACTTATTATGATATTTACAAGAGTGTTCCACCATAGGGGGCTCTCAATAGTACCTTCTAAGGGAAACTTGAAAATATATATCTCAGATGACAACTCACTAGAGTGGTTAACCATGGTTAGTTTTTTAAAATCATAAGGTATTAGAGTGAATCATACTGAACAAGATTTGCCACCAATGTTTTTGTTAACAGCCAATGTGGATAAAAACAAGTTTAAGTGGTTGCTTTGAAAGTCAAAACCCTAATAGCATTGTTGTGACATCTTTATTCACGAAATTGATTTATTCTTCTACCCTAACTACCTTAAGAATGGGAAGAAACCCTTTTAAGTGTATGGGTAATTCCAATTCATCCATGTGTGCAATAAGAATATAATCTTACTCATTTTCAAATTTGAAAAGCATATTCGAGGAAATACCTGAACATGAGGAACCAACTGGGTTAACTGATGTGATGCTACAATTTGTCTAATGAGAAAGGAGAAGTGGATACTCACAGTGATATGAAACCAATATTCTATGGGATCCATATAATCTTGGTCATTTGATTCACGAGAAATATCTGGTGCATCATGAAAATCCTCCATATTTTTTTGTTTATCCTCTAGAGCGTAGGCCCGATCAGATATATGTTCGTTCATCTAGGCTTTTGATGGCTTCTCCTCATCAAAAATGATCCATTGCTTCTTAGTTTCCCTAGGAATATCTTCTGGTTCTTCATGAATCTCTTCTTCCAGAGGAGTAGACCTATCTTTGATTGATGCCAAAATGTGTTCTTTCTATGAAGCAGAGTCCCCAGCTTCTACTAAGATTTGAGATAGATCTTGAAGTAGCATCAAACTACCTAGCATTTTCATGCTAGCTGGAAAGTCTTATCAGCACTTGGATTTAGAGTGGGGGGTTATTTTAGTGTCAGAAAAATAGAAACATATTAACTCAAAATATCGATTACAGTTAAAAGCACAAACCAAGATTGTAAACTAAGAAAATCACACTTGTGAAAATAAATTAAATAATCTCAAATACATTAAATAAAGAAACCCAACATCACACCTATAGTAAAGGAAACTCAATTGCTACAAAGGAACAAAATTAGGCATCACAATCTGAAGTAAAGGATATCACTCATTTGCAGTAAAGAAAACCTGGCTTGTGATTTCTCTAACAGTATCATCTAATATGCTTCAGCAAGCAAGGGGAGTCTCGTTAATATAAAAATTCAATTGCGAAGGAAAGGGAAAAGCATGAAAAATAATGAGGCCTTATCGTATAACGCCTCTCTGGAAACAACGCCAAAATGTTTGCTGGTATAAATGCAATATTTCTACCTACATTTAAATTGTCAATCCAGGTTGGTAGACTTAGAGGCGTAGAATAATAAATGCCAGAATACGACCTCAGGGATCTATTAAATAAAATAAATTTCTCGCAATAAATTCAAAACAAGCATCATTAAAAAAAAAAGGAACAAGACTCTTCAAAAAAGCACTCCGAGAATCTACTTTTGGCTCCTCTTCTAGGTTGAGTTGACTACTGTGGAAAGTATTCCTCAGTTTTCTAGGGGACAAGAGAATTTAGGCCCCATTCAAACTAAAAAACCGTTAAGGAAAGAAATAATGTGTTTCAAGAAATAAAGGATGCAAAACCTCTTAAAAATTACTGTTATGTTACAAAGATGAAAAGCATGAAATTAAACTAGAAATCACAAGGAAACTTCATTCCAACTAATCTATGGAAATAATTGAATACTTTAAAATGAATCAAGATGGTAATGCATTGGTTCTCTTAAACATAATTCAATACTTATCTGTAAGGAAAATATGCAATAAGAACAAATAGGATAAATATATATTTCTTGTTGTTTACCCTAATATTATTAAATACTTTCCCAAAATATTATGTATGATGTGTGAAACTTTTAATTATAATGAATAATTATGTGGGCACTTTGTCAATAAGATTCACAACCTCTCGTTATGTTGATCATGGAATTTTTTTATTAAGAGTTCAGAGATAAATGTTCTGCAAAATACAGGAATCAATTTTATATAATAATTCAAAGGAAATCATGAATACATGTTAAGTTCAATTAACCAGAATTCTTACTCAGAAATTGTTTCACCATTTCATCGTGAAAATAGACTTTGTTGTACAGTAATGTAATCAGGGCAAGTACTTGATCTTGTAATAAAAATAATGAGAGATGTAGTAATAAAGAAGTTGTTTACTTCAAATCAGCCTTTATGAAAATACGTCCAAAGAAAATGATATATTGAATTTAGATAACCAGAATAATGAAAAGAAATTATGGAGTGAATTTCAAAATTAAATGACTAAAAAAAAGAGCTATGAAATGAAATTTCATAGCTATCTGAGATCACACACACACTATGCAAACTAGAGTACAGTAAAAGAAATTCTAAGGGGTTTGGGGCAACGGACTGGCTGGTGGGCCCAACCACCCAGCTTTTTTCCCTTGCAATAATTTAAGTCACAATCTTAAAACGTTCAGGAGAAATAAAAAAAACTCAGAATCAGTTGCCAAATAAATTCATTCTCAATTCTAGTTACAAAATCATGAAATAATGCAACGCTGGCTCAAGTGGTCCCCTCTAGGGATCATCCCACTGGGTGCACACCTCCTCCCTTCCTGCTCACTAACTCGATTCCCTATTATGAAAATCTATAAATTCAATTCCAGATTTGGATCTAAGGATTGGGGTCCCCTCTTCTCAGTGCACAATCCTCTCTTTTATAGCAGCAATGCTGCCCCTACTTGCTCAGATATATGCTTACATTTTTAGCATGGTTTCTTAAAACAAATTGGACTTGGAACTATAAAATCATGTTTGGATAAATTTGAAAGATAATACAACAATCAACCCCAATGGAATATTTCCATCTATGCTTTGTAAATGAATCAATGCACAGTTCTAGTCATACATTTTTTTCGATGTGATGCTTCCATACTTTTCCAACTGACACATCCTTACTATCTTAGTGCATGATGAGATAAGTACTTCTTACTTCTGCCTTGAGAGGAAAAGGATGCATTTTATATGTTTTACCATTGCCCATTTGACCATATCCAAACCACGTTCCCTTTATGCGGCGAAAGAGAGCTAGAACAATGTGTTTCACAATAGTATGATGAACTTCCTCATTTGTAACATGTTCATCTAAAACAACATCAAATGTGAATTCACTTTTCTTGATATATGTATTCAAATCCACCATTAGCTTTATTTCTCATGGACAGTCAATGAGAAATCCTTTCCGTCATTTTTTATAATGTCTTCCTATTTTTGTGCCAACTCGCTGAATCAGCATCAAAACTCTAAAGCTGCAAGCCATTCTCACCGTCACCAATACCCACACCCTGTAACGACTCGTCCAGATTCCCTTTGAAATACTCAGGGCTGCCTCATCTTCACCAAAAATCCACAACGCCTCAACATTTGAGATGCTTTTCAACAATATGAGAAGATTTTTCTTTGCTAAACAATGATGCAGTAAATTTCCTCAATAATCAAAGCTAACAACATACTATCATTGCACTGCTAGAAAAATAATTTCTAGTACAAGAACTGCTAGTATAGGAACTGTTAGCACCTTCCAAAAGAGAGCCTAATATTAATGAAAATTTCACATTAAATACTCTTCAAATTAATAAAACGAGAAGAGTTCATAGATCCGCAACTATCAACTCTAAATGTCTCTAAATAATAACTCAATAATGCGCAAAAATAATAATTATGCCTATAAATACTTAGTACATGCATAGAGTTATTCAACGAAAAACATAGAAATATGGACAAAATGGAAGCTCAACACTTGTAGGTGAATGCACCCAAGTAGGCTTGCATGGAGCGCTCGTACTCAAACTTACTCACATAGGGAATTTTAGGGTTTAGGGCTTTGTGCAAGATGATGACAAGGGGAATAAGATGTTGATTGATCCCATTAGTAGGATCACTTTGATTGGATGTGAAAAAATGGCCTACAACATTCATGATGATTCATGTGGTAGGAACAATGATCCCATTACTGTTTATTATTTAGAAAACAACATCATGTATGTAAGGTATTCAAAGCCCTCAAATTACAATTCAATAAAATGGTTTGCGATAAAAATGAGCTAGACTTTTGGAAGAATGGTGGGTAGAGGGTCGATAAGTCCACAAATTCTCATGCCATTTTCTCTTTCATCAAAATTTTGAATTTACTAAACTAAATAAATTCCTTCACTCTCTACTTGCATTGGTTGAATCAAGTAAGTACTGGATGTGATGTGTCCCACTGGATTATTGAACAAACAAAATCAATACCATTTGGGCTACTTATAACATATTTAACTCTTTCAAGTGGACCAATAATTTGTCACAACTGCTAATGCTATACTAATTTTTAGTATATCATATATCCATTGTTGAATCACAACGTTCACTAATACAAGTGCTAGTGAATTACCGAGAGGGATATATTGACCATTATTTTATTTTGAATTGAATAAAAGGGTGAATATATGAAAATAATAGATATTTCATGAATTAGAGAGTGACAAAAATGGTTTTTATTAAGATATTTTCCTAGAATGAAGAGTTTTGAAGCTATTCATAGGCATATACTTCTTGATAATTCTATTTTAGTTATTAAAAAATATAAGCTTTGTAATTTTTCAAGGTGGTATGAATAATAAACATGCTAAGGGAAAGAACACTGAGTTCAAATGTGAAAGAGATATTCAAGAATAACAAGGGTGAGCGAGTTGGGTTACTTGAATTGAATTGAATTGTTTAGATTCATTCAAATGAGGAATTATTGATAAAGAGAAGGATTTTGGCCAACTCAATAATCAATCATTTATTATTTAATGAATTAAGTACTAAATAATTCATAATTAATAAATCAATAATTAAATAAATATTAATAATTCTTAGGGTAAACTAATATTTATTAATTAATATTAATTTAGTTAATATTTAAATTATCTATATTATTTTTATTTTTATTATATTAAAATTTAATAGTATTTCAATATAATTTTAAATAGTATTTAATTCTTCCTGATAAATTTAATTATTCTTATTATTTAATTAATTAAAATAAAAAAATAAAAAATGTGTAATAAAAATAAAAATAATAAGAATAAGAATAATATAAATAATAACAAATAATGTTTATTGGCCTATTTTAATCACATTTACTAATGTTATTTTAGATGTGATTTATTCACCAAATATACCAAACACATTTATTTAAATAAATATAACTGTATTAGTATTAATGACAACAATTACTACACTACTGTTATAGTGTCAATAACAACGATTCTGATTCCCGAACAACTATAACAATTACATCACTACTCTTATAGTGTCAATAAAAACAATTCCCTAACAACTATAACAATTACAGAATACTTCTCTCTTAGTCTCAATGGCAATAGTCCCCCTAAATGCAATGACTTATTGCTCTATAGTCAGCTTTTGTATTTGCAACTAATTTATTGATTACTTGTTTATCTTTGTCTGGAATACTTGTTTCATTTCTTAGATTTGTTAGATTGCATTGGTCACCCTTTATTTAACCAATGCAACTAATTATTTTTGTCTATTGTTAAATAGTAATAGCCTATTACAACTGGCAATGTAAGAGTTTTTTTTTTGTAAATTCGGTGTGACCATGCCATTTCTATTTATATTTTAAGACAGGTTACAAAAAATATAAAGTCATTCTTGGCCTCAACCTGCCCAAGAGGGAAACCAGGTTTATTGGCCTTCTAAAAACATGATTTGCATCCCAAAATTGAAATTGTCTCTTACGTCTATGACTTGCTTGCACTACCTAATTCTCTACTTTAATATTTACAAACATAACAATATTTAAAATATATATAAGAGTTATATATATTTAAAATAATTAAAATCCAAGTCACTTCATACTTTTTCAATATTCATACTTTGATTTCATTCCGCAAATTTGGTTTAGTTTTGCTTTTATTTTTTTAATTAATTTAATTAAATTTAAAATTAAATAAATATTAAATAATATAATTTAAAAAATAAAAATAAAAAGAATGATGTAATTGAATAAATTTTTTTAATATATTTATTTTTCATTTTTCAAAAACTTAATAAATATATGCTTAAATATATCTTTAAAAAATTTATAATTTTAAATAAAACATATTATTATTTATTTTGTTTCAATAACTCGAATGCATCCTATATATTAATTTATTGTTAAAATGTCTATTAATCATTATCATATTTGATAAATTATTATTAAATCAAAAATATAAAATACCGTATTCATCGTTATAAATTTGACAAATTTTAATTAAATTTATCATCCAATTCTTTTGAGAATATCAATTATCATAATGAGATACCGCGGGGCATTTTCTCGGATTTCCTCTAACTTTATCCCTAACAGTGTAGTTAACTGGAGGGCATATCGTCTCCCTCATTTTAAAATTTATTTTAAATAGTATTTTAAGACTTTTCCTCGTAAATTTTAAATAATATTTTAAGACTTTTCTTAGACAAGAAGACAAACTAAGCAACGAAAATTTTGGTCGAGTGATTCCGGAGCTTGCTCCACTTGCATATTCCAAGGAAAAACCCTACTGCCTTGTTTCCAGGCCATGACTTTACGCAGTAGCAGAAAAGACCAGACACATCTATGAGATCATATTAGATGGCATAGATCATATGACACTTGATTGTTGTTAGATGGCATAGATCATATTATTCACCCAATGTAATTATTATTATTCACCCATGATATCTTTATTCACCCAATGTAATTATTATAAATTTTTTATTCTGTTTTTAAATAATAACAATCCATTACAACCAGCAATGTTTCATCCACAGTGACGAGTTTTTAATACCAAAGTAGCAGACTGGAGGTACTGAATAGCAGAGGAACTGAACGTGGCCATTTCAGAGTCATATGTAGATTCAAACTTTCACAGAAAACCAATTATATATATCAAAATAGCAGACTTAATAAATTATATATCAAAGTAGCAGACTGAATGGCATTGAATTTACCCATTTCAGTCTAATAATACAATATGATTGATGATAATACAATCTATAATTTTCTATTGCTTTGTTGACAACAAAGCAGAGCAGGATCTTGATTTTCCTTGACAGAAATTACTATCAAATGGACTGGCGCAATGAAATTTTGCAGCCTCATTCCTCTATCCAACATTATTGTTTTTCAATCTGGGAGCCATGAGAATAGGATAACAGCCATGAGATTTCTTTTTCTCTTTTTTCTCAACCATCTCATCCTGATTTACCAGAGCAGGATCTTGATTCTTCTCCTCTTTCTCAACCATCACACCCTGATTAACCAGAGTAGGATCTTGATCGCCCTTAGCACAGAGGTTACTATCAGAGATACTATCAGATGGACTGACATGAACCATCTCATCCTGATTATCCAGAGCAGGATCTTGATCGCCCTTCGCACAGAGGTTACTATCAGATGGACTGACATGAATTTTCGAAGACCCATTCCTGAATCCAAGCCTATTCATTTTCAATTTTGGGGCCATGGGAATAGAAGAGTAGCCAACAGGTTTTGTCTTCATCTCATCAACATCTTTCTGTTTTTCTTGATCTCTGCCCTCTTCCTTGCCTGCTAGATTGTTAAAGCCTTGACAGCGGGCTTGCTGTTCGCGGGCATCAAAAACATTATTACGTTTAATTGAAAGTAATTTCTTAACAAATGAGGGTCTGGGTTGGACAGGATTCTTCATCAAATCTCTAAAATCCACAGCCCCACTAGATTCAGGGTTGAACCTGTTCATTCTTTGAACATCCACTCCATCAAGAATCATGATGCCAAGGTTAAGAATGCCCTGTGGGGGGCGACCAGAAGGACGACGGACGTGCTGTGCTGAAATCTGTGGTCCCGTAGCCCTTGAGGACATTGGAAAGCAAGACACTCACACTGCCAACAAGCTTGTCCCTAAGGCAGCCCACGCAGTATATCTCAACCATCACAGCAGAGGTTTCACTGCGCATAAAACGGTCTTCCACTCTGAAAATGACCTTGTCGTTCCAGGTAGGGTTTGCGCCACCTGTTCTGTCAATTTGGGTTGTCAGTTTTTTCTCAGAATTTGTCCAGACAACACAGTAGGTCTGCATCTCCTTCATGCCGAAAAGATGCATCCTCTTCAGATCTTTAGCTGAGATGAGGTTAAGCTCGAGTTGTATGTAATTTTCCTCCATTATGTAAGTCTGCACAAAGAAAAGCAATATTTAGAGATCACCCATTTCTCACATTTTATTATGACGGGCTGTTAATAAAATGGCAGAAGAAACACCATAAATGAAATCTTCTGAAATCTAACACGATAGCAAATATACAATCATTGATATGTTTTCTATTAATACCAATTCTGAGTATTGATTAATGATATACGCAATGAATATATCCCTTGTAACAAATGAAACATGAGCAAGCAGATCTTAAAGTTACCTGGATGGATGAGTGGTGAAGGTATATTTATTTGTTTCTCTGTTCCGTAAAACTTCCAGAACTCTTGAACTCTCGAGCGTGGAGATCTAGGTCGTAATCTTTACTTTCTGCGTTAAACAGGAGTTTATGGTTATTACTTAATATAACAATGTTTATTAATTAATAATGTACAGATGTCACAGACTCTTAAAAATGGTAGACCAAATACTATCGAACTAATTAGATTATCGGTTTTATGGATTGTTTATTTTTAATACTCCGATGGCAATGTTGCATCAGAAATACTCTTTGAAATTGCCACAGCTTACAACCCCGTTTGTAAGGACTGCAATGCATTCAATTTGAAATTGTGTTTGGAACAGTTCTGAGACCATCAGATTTGTGGAGACCTCCCTCCAGACACAGATTTGTGGAGAGCTCCTTAAGGAGAATTTGAGAATTTTAAGCATGGGAAAACTATAAAAACTATAATTTCTCGTTAGTGATTTCCATTTGAACGTAGATTTACATTTGCTAAAGATTATGCAAGGTTATTGAACACAGTTAAGAGTCTGATACGTCAAATCTAATCTGTGTGTACCCAAGCTGGAAAACGAAAATATACAATGAAATACACACAATTTAAAAAACATAAAAACTTTATTACAGGGCACATCTTTAATATACTTTCCTCTGCAGTTCAAAATCCCTGTGGACCTTGTTGATGAAATGCCAGTTACTGATTATAGAAAACAATCTACTTATTGCAGAAGAAAGCCCAGAAAAAGAGCAAAGAGAGAAAGGAAGAATATCTCCCTCACAAATTCAGAACACGGAGAAAAAACAGAGGAGAAGGAAAATGGACGATTGAGCGCAATGAAGAAGTCTTGCCTCCTTAACCTTTATGAATATACACTCAAAAACCAATGAAACATGAACAAAAAGAGAGTGAATTTACCTGGCAGAGTGGTGAGGCGTCTTTACATTTCCAGAAATCTCGAGTTCTCAATCACCTTTTGTTCGTGACGATGGTTGTATTATAAAGAAAGTGGGGACTGCTAGATTGTACCGTTGGAAGCGAGGGTAGTCGGTGGCACTCGGGACTGCTAGATTGGGGACTACTAGATTGAGCGAAGGTAGTCGTTGCATGGACTGCTAGATTCAGAGGTGGCATGCAATGTAGTCGTTGCATGGAATGTTCCGATTGACCGAAGTTATAGTCGTTGCATGGAAACTTCTTCGATCTAGTTAGTCTATGTAGTTTATCACACTAACGTATCAGCCCGATCTTATTAATGATTGGCAATAACAAAATGTTTAGAAAATTTATGTGAAATTTTCATATATCATTAATAACAAAATGTTTAGAAAATTTATGTCAAACTTTTCATATGGACAATAAACATAATATTTTTGTTTTTATTAATATTATTATTTTTATTATATTTTCTATTTAATTATTAGATAATGTTTCATTTTCTTCTGTATTATATTTAGTTAGTTTATGTAGTTTAAGACACTAAATTATTAGTAATTTATTATATGCGATTATTAGTATTTTTTACATAATTTTCTGGGTTTTTGATTTTATTATATATGAAACTATTTATGGAATCATTTTTCTTGATGTATTAAATATTGAAAACAATTTTTTTAAGCTAATGAAGAATTTTGAAAACTTATTTGGGCACATATTGAGACATGAAATGAAGTTTTTTAATAAATAGAGTAAACATAGTCAATTGAAATATGATAACAAGTGATTTAATACTAATTTTTAAAATAACATTAATTCTAGACATTAAAATGTTTAAATGTATGCATATAACATATATATAGTCTAAGTTTGAATTAAATTATTCATGACATTTAGTGTAGCTTATTTTATACTCCACTTAGAATGAACATGGTTCTCCACCTTCATTTCACTACGGATGCCTTTCTCTCTGGATGATCTTCCTCCTCCCATGATTCCAAACTAGAAACATGGGAATTATAAGGCCAATTTTTATTCTTTCTAACTTCATTTCCTACATTGAATACATTATGTAGTGAAATAACCACCCAAGTGCCTAATTTGTTTCATCAATTACTGTAAAGGTATGCACACATGATTTACTTCCCTAAATCAATAGCTTTAGTAATAATTTGTTTATCTAAAGCCAACAAATAATATTGGCTCACCAGTAGCTACCCTAGGAGCCACATTGATAACAAAAGCAAGAATATGCATGCTAAGAAAGAAAATAGTGCAATAAAATCTCAATATGTAATTAAAAATCTTACCTCGAGAGGATTTTCCTTAATAATCCATCTCCCTTTCCCTACATAGAATGATTCCCTACTTTATTGATTAGTTGATCGATGGGATTGTGTTGTAATCCATGTCAAGCCACAAAGTTGGTGGATCCCTTGAAAAATGAAATGGTAGCCAAAAATCTTGGGTTTACAGCATTTACATCTTATATGCTAAAGACGAAAACAATAAAGGAAAAAAAAGGAATCATTTTAGGATCAAGTAAAATTGGTTAACCCAAACAACCATAAATAAGTTTCGAGAGTGATAAAAATTAATACCCTGGTCAAGCACCTAAAGGCATTCTCATTCAAAGTGGGTTCAAGAATCCATTTTATGAAGGATTATTCATGAAACCATTATTTGAAAACTTTATGGATGCCTCTATTCATTTGTTCTCATTCAAACAAGCATTGTACATCAACCAAAAGTATGATTGGAGTGGTTTGTTTTGAGCAACTAACAAATCAATGTCACTCTTAACAGGTCATGGTGGAAGTTCGAAAAACTCTTTCCATCACACCCTAGGAATTGACCTCACCTAGGAAACATTAGTAGGCATTGTAGGATTATCCATACATCAGATTAATTTATTAAGAAATAAAGTGGTGTTTCCCCTCCCTTGTTTTACACTTTAGTAGTGGATTAATTTTCAGTCACTCCCTCCACCCACTTATAAACATGCATGGGAATCCTACACTCAAATTTCCTCATCTACTTCTTCCCTACCCGGCCACAATGGAAGCACTTGCGAAACAATATGGAAATAATTATTGGTTAGAGATATCACCGTTATTTTCTTGTATTCATGTCCTAGTTACTTGGATGAGTGTAGTATCCTTCGTCCATTAGGAAATTCACTACATGAATAAAAATACCATATCATTTTCTTATGTACTTCTTGAGAGCATGAGTTGAACTCCTCACTTGGCTACGTACATGTAGGAAGTGGTGGTAACTCTAGGGGGGAATGCAGGCAGATACATGAAATTTCAATTGTAATAAATAAACATGTGGCTCAATGTCAATTTAAACAAATAAACATCCATATAGGAAAATGATCAACATGTATTTTAAAAGGTGGATCAATATGTGTTTCAAATGCATATACATTATAGGAATATTGTGTTCCTTATTTCCCCACCTCTCCTTAAATAATGGGCATGGAACAATCTATTGAGTAACATAAAGCAACCACAAAGGATTAATAACATAACAAATTTAAAAGATATTTGAATTGAATGACATTTGAGATTTGACACTATTAATATATAAATTTGAATTGAATTGACAATTGAGTTTTTAGACAATTAATACATAAATTACTAAGCATTTCATTTTCATAACTCTCTATAAAAGTTAAGTATTACAATGGTTAATTCCCTGCAGGTTTTACTTTTTACCTTGGTTGTGTAAAAAAGGTCTTTGAGATGATGTCATTAAAATATTGAATTGCATTATTTCAAATAATTATGACTTTAATAAATAATTTGTAGTATTACAAATTATATTTTAAGTTAATTATAAACAATTTTTAGTATTATAAATTATATTTAAGTTGAATTTCCATAAGTCTATGAGATGATGTTATTAGTATTACATTGAATTGGTTAATGTCAAAGTAATAATGGAAACTTTAAATTATCAATTTTTTAAGTATTACAAATTATATTCTGATTGAATTGTCATATTAATGTTTTTTCCATAGAATAATAAAAGCTACAAAGTTTAAGGTTTATTGGATCATGAGATTTATTGCGTGAAAAGGGATTATGTATGGCTTTGCTCATTTGACAGGACTCGACTCTATTCCTAACTATTTTGAATATTTTGAATCATAAATTTAGTGAAAAAACCATTAAAAAGGGAGAGAAATATTTATTAAAAGAAATAAGTGTTCATTAGAAACCCTATGACGAACACCTAGTCCTCCTAAACTAGAGAATAGGAAAATATCAAAGACAGATGATCATTTTATGCTCAACCTAGATGAACGAGTTGATAATATTCTAAATTAAATAATTTACTAGTTATGGGTGAAGCTTTCGCCTCAAGGTTAAAGCCCAACTACCCTCTATTAATTTTGACAATTTTCATTTAGATAAAAAAAGAAAAGTTGTTTTTGTGTGTTTTTTTTGTATAACACCACAAAAGAGGGGAAAGGTCTTGCACTGAACATAAACAAAAGTAAAAATCAAGCGCAACCAACTCATAAAATATTGAAAGAACAAGATTAGAAAAAAACACCATGACTCAATCCCCATGGTTCCCAATACTTCTAAGGAAAGCTCAGCCCGGGCCTTCTTCAAGATTTCATGGCAATTGCTTTTTCCATACAATTCCCTAGATCATACTGCCATAACCACACAATCGTCAATGCATAAATAAATATACCAGTATACTTGTTATCCTACCTTGTTGTGCCAAGCACACTCACCTATAATTGAAAACACATGTCAGCCATGTATATCAACAACAATATAACATATCTATCAATTCAAAATCAACTTTTACCAAGACTAACAACCATTTCATTTTCCATCGGTCAACTCACATTCATCGTTCGTAATACCTAATGCTACAACTATCACCTACTTACACTCAAGTACATATCATCCATCCCAACACGTGTGTCAGCACAACCATCTTAAACCAAGATCATTCCTTCATGCAACCTTATAGATACAACTCATATCATGCACTTAATCAAACATTAAAACAACTTGCAAACATACCATGCTAAATAGATCAACTAGATGACATAATCAAACACCGAAAACACCAAATATACAACATAATCAAATAGTCAATCACAAAGTACATGACATAAGAAACTCATACCTTAATGTATCTCAAGGGAGGCTATCTTGTCTACATAATCAATCTATATTAGCCCAGTCATAAATAAATTCATGATATCCATAACAATATCTAGCTAACATGTTCATGTCATAATCTCATAAACATTTTAATTAACGCATAAATATCACATATACATGTTTATTCTAGAGTAGTACAACACACTATCATATTTAGGTCGGCTCATTCCTGAATTTCATAACCCTAACAATCAAGTCACTAGCATGTAACAAAAACAAGTTATATATCATGATCATCAACAACATGTAACCTAATCATCAAGCTATCAAACATAAAACAAAAATACAAATGCATATTACCACATGTTACTATCACTCATGACTATATGACACATGTGCATATAACTACACTAATCAATTAGCATATACCATGCATGACTAACCCACACATGTACATATAACTAAACTGGTTAACCAACACCTGTCATGTATGTAATCATAACAACAATAAAATTACAAACATATATATAAGTAACCCTAATGCATATAGCAATCCATAAATCACACACCAACATGCAAAGCATACAAACTTGTATGATGATTTGCTCTTTCCTCGAGGTCCAATGTTGCAACTTCACTTTGATGGTATATATCTCATGATCTATCTTAGCTAACACACTAGCATCATAAAATACCAATATAATCATCATGACATATTTGCCTACAATGACCTTATAAACTACAACCTTTGACCATACTAATGTAAACTTGACCATATGCTCCCACTTGACATGTATAACCAATCATGAATGACCAATGCATGTTCAACATATGACATCACACAAGAAAACATACACGGACAACACACAATCATGACCAATATATGACCTAGCATAAACAAGAAATGCATATACAATTTGTAGAAACATGTAAGCAAACATGCATGAATAATACACAAGCATGAGAAACACATAACTAGTCATACACTCATGACAACATGTTGACAACAACACCATCAACCCTTCCATGGAGACACCACTTCGACCACAGCCAACACAACGCAGATGAAGAAAGCACATATAGACCTCAAGCATACTAAATGCATATGAAACCAACATAAACACATGATCCACACACCACCTATCATTATGAGATTTGAATCATTATCTAATACCACTTTATGGTATCATATATCGCACAAAGAGACCAGAACCTAAACATCACCATCATGTATACAAAACAATCACATATAGACCATAAGCATGAAGAACATATATGAAATCGACATGTATGTACGAAAAACACACATAGTTGAAGGAGAACGTAACCAACCTCGGATACCACTGTGTAACACCATCTTCCCACATCTACCTAAGTAACTGTACAATCGAGGTAAACATGTGACGTGAGGCTACTAATATGAGATTCAAACTTATAAATGAAATTAAGGAAGTGGAATTGACGAACTCAACAAAAACACACCTTACAGTGCATCATTGAGATCCTCAGGAAGTAACCCAACCTTCCAAGGCCCTGTTCCCTGACGAGGGTATTGATTTTTAGCACCTTTGAGGTTGGGACGTGGGCATATGAGGTCAAGGGAGTGGCTTTAGGTTCTAGGGTCATGGGATAGCCTTGGAAAGGTAGCAACTCAAGATGAAAACGTTGACTCTCACTGCTCCAGTTTTGCCCCATTTTCTGCCACTTGGTCATCCCAGGATACTGAGCCTTGTATGGTTTGACTAAATGTTAATCTAGAAGAGGACATATCAGCTGAGATAGTTATAAGGGTGGGACCATATATTTGAACTTGTTTTGGTGTTGATGGATAGATAGAATTTGTGATGAGGATGGTGGCTGAGATTAAACAATGATCTAAAAAAACCAATGACTTGAATGAAGTAGGACTTCCAAATAGTAAGAGGTCATTCAGATGGAGTGGACCATATTTAGGTATATTTCCATATTGAAGAGCACTAAAACAGCTGGTTTTACCCTCCATAAGAAGGAGAAGATGATGAAGAACAAAGCTGCAGTCCGGATGGATGGTACCCAGTGAGAGGAAGTTAGGTTGTGGTGTATTCTCTGAAGTGATGAGACTAGACTACTTTTCTCATGTGATTCTGTTTAGATATGAAAGGAGAGACAGACTTTGTGGCATTCATAAGATAAGTACGAGATACTATTCCCGAATTAGATGACATGGGATATGCCCAAGGAATAGAAGCCACACCAGAAAAGGTACCAGATAATGAATGATAACCAAGTGGGATGGACAGGCCACGATATAAATGATTTTCTGGTGATGTCACAAACATAGATCAAGAAGCAATATTTGATGTATGAACCATAGTGGTGGACACGGGTTAGGAGCTTGAATCGACTTGAGACATGTATGACAATCCCAACAAAGATTGTTGCAAAGGATCCTTGAGTATGTCTATAGAATTAGATGAAGGAGGTTGTATCGGAGTTTGAAGAGGTGGAAATGGTTCAGTTCGATACAAATGAAGTACCTCCCAATGAAGAGGAGAATAATATCAAGGCTCTTCTTGAGGTATCTCTTTAATACTCAAAATTCCGTACGGAAGAGGTTCACCGTCAGTCCCAATATATACTGGTTTTTTCTAAGACAAAGGAAGAGAGGAGGAAGGTACCATTGAATCAAGTGAGAATGGTTGGGGCTCATCAAGCTCAATCACTTCAAGAAAAAATGTGTCTGACTCAAGAAGGTTAGGTTCAGTGACCTCAGGTAATAAAGTTTCAAAAACTTCTATTTCAATTATTTAAGTGTCACCAACATGGGTAGATGTAATCTCAGGTTCGAAACTCAAAGGGATAGATGATTTTGGAAATTCAGTATGAGGAGCAAGGAAAAAAGTAGTACTTGAAGTTCTTGTTTCGATGGTTTTCATTTTCTTATGTTTTTTACGTCGGTTAGGAGTAGCCTCTCGAGGTAGAGGAGGCTTATTCTGCATTCTACATGAACGATAGGGAAATATATTTTTTCCTTCCATGTTGTATGATATATTTTAGTTTAACACAAAAATAAATAAATCAAAAAGAGGGTAATATAGGAATAAATGATTACCAAGTAACCATGAACTAAAACATACACCATGGCGAACTAAGGACTTAACTTACAACAACAAATCTACCTGAATGTTTTGTTTGGTGTATCACAGTATACAAGGTGGAAGACTTTTCTTCACCAAGAAGACAAACTAATCAACGAAAAATTTGGTCGAGCGATTCTAGAGCTTGCTCCACTTGTATATTTCATGGAAAAACCCTAATGCCTTGTTTTCACGCCATGAATTTACGCAGTAGCAGAGAATACCAAACACATTTATAAGTAGTTACACTTGATTGTTGTTAGATGGTATAGATCATACTTTATTCACCCAATGTAATTATTATTAATTTTTTTCTATTTTTAAATAATAACAATCCATTACAACCAACAATTTTTCATCCACAATGGCGAGTTCTAAATATCAAAGTAGCAGACTGGAGGCACTGATCATGGCCATTTCAAAGTCATATATAGATTCAAACTTTCACAGAAAACCAATGTTTCATATAGTGGCTAAAATTATATATCAAAGTAGCAGACTGAATGGCACTAAATTTACCCATTTCAGTCTAATTTATTTTTTTAACTTTTACAATATTATTGATGATAATACAATCTATAATTTGCTATTTCTTTGTTGAAAACAAAGCAGAGCAGGATCTCGATCTTCCTTGACACACATATTACTGTCAAGTGGACGGCAATGACTTTTTGCAGCGTCATTATTCCTTTCAATTTGTGAGCCATGAGAATAGGATAGCAGCCATGAGATTTCTTTTTCTCCTTTTTCTCAACCACCTCATCCTGATTAACCAGAGCAAGATCTTGATTCTTCTCCTCTTTCTCAACCATCTCATCCTGATTAACCAGAGCAGGATCTTGATCATCCTTCACACAAAGGTTACTATCAGAGTTACTATCAAATGGAATGACATGAACCATCTCATCCTGATTATCCAGAGCAGGATCTTGATCGCCCTTTGCACATAGGTTACTATTAGATGGAGTGACATGAATTTTCAAAGTCGCATTCCTCAATTCAACCCTATTCCTTTTCAATTTTGGATCCATTGGAATCGAAGAGTAGCCAACAGGTTTAGTCTTCATCTCATCACCATCTTTCTATTTTTCTTGATCTCTGCCCTCCTCCTTGCCTGCGAGATTTTTAAAGCCTTGATAGTGGGCTTGTTGTTCGCAAGCATAAAAAACATTTTTACATTTAATGGACAGTGATTTCTTAACAAATGAGGGCCTGGGTTAGACAAGATTCTTCATCAAATCTCTAAAATCCACAGCCCCACCAGTTGCAGGGTTGAATTTTTTCATTCTCTCAATATCAACTCCATCAAGAATCATGATGCCAAGGTTAAGAATTCCCTTTTGGGGGTGACCAAAAGGAAGACAGACCTTTTGTGCCTAGAATCTCATCCCACTGAATTTTTTTCTCTCGTAGCCCTTAATGAAACTTGAAAGCAAGACCCTCACAGTGCCAACAAGCTTTTTCCTGAGGCAACCCATGTAGTATATCTCAACCATCATATCAAAGGTTTCACTGCGCAGAAAATGGTCTTCCACTCTGAAAATGACCTTCTCGTTCCAGGTACGATTTGCGCCACAAGTTCTGTCAATTTGTGTTGTCACTTTATTTCCAGAATTGGCCCAGACAACACAGTAGGACTACATCTCCTTCATGCTGAAAATATGCATCTCCTTTAGATCTTGAGCTGAGATGAGGTTAAGCTCGAGCTGTATGTAAGCTTCATCCATTATGTAGAGTGAATTCTGCACAAAGAAATGAAATATCTAGAGATCACCCATTTCTCACATTTTATTATGAAGGGTTGTTAATAAAATTGCAGAAGAAACACCATTTCTGAAATCTAACACGATAGCAAGTATATAGTCATTGATATGGTTTCTATTAATACGATATTTTTTATATTAATAACAACTCTGAGTATTGATTAATGATATACACAATGAATATATCCCATGTAACTAATGAAACATGAGCAAGCAGATTTTAAAGTTACCTAGCTAGGTGGTGAAGATATATTTATTTGTTTCTATGTTCGATAAAACTTCCATAACTCTTGAACTCTCAAGCTTGGAGATCGAGGTCGTAATCTTTGCTTTCTACGTTAAACAAGATTTTTTGGTTATTAATTAATAATATACCAATGGTTATTAATTAACAATGTACCAATTTTTGGGTATTGATTGCTGATATATACCATGAATATACACTCAAAAACGAATGAAACATGACCAAAAAGAGACTGAATTTACCTAGCATAGTGGTGGGGTGTCTTCAGATTTCCAAAACTGTCCAGCTTGGATATCAAGTTTTCAATCCTTCTTTTCTACCTTTAGTTCATGACGATGGTTGTATTATAAAGAAAGTGGGGATTTCAGATTCGACTGCGAGATTGTACCGTTGGAAGGAGGCTAGTCGGTGGCACCGAATAGTCGTTTCATGGAATATAGTCACCGGTGACCTAAATTAGTCATTAATATTGAATATATCACTTTAATATTTGCCTTTTTCTATAATTTAAAAAACGGATTATTATTAAGATAACAAAAAAAACAATGGATTATTAAAGTTTTATTATTAATAATAATATTGGTTTAATAAAAATTATAGGTTTATTGGATTAGTTTTTTTTTTTTTTTTTAAATCAATGGTCTCTAAGAATGTAAATATTAGTAATTAGAATTAGAATTTATGTTAGAGATTTTTTTTTAAATAGATGTGAAGAATCGCAATATCCAATATTTTAAATACAGATACGATATATTTTTTTTAGAGGAAGTTATAAATTAAGGTTGCATTTCACCTGATCTTACTAACTAATTGACAATAAAAAAATGTTTAAAAGTTTAGTTTACTCATTTATTTATTTATATAAATAAATAAATAATGAGTCACTGTGATCTTATTAATTGATTGGCAATAATAAAATGTTTAGAAAATTTCTTATGTGAAACTTTCATATGGAAAATAAATATACTATTTTTGTTTTTATTATATTTTCTAATTAATTATTAGATAACCTTTCATTTTTTTTATTACATCTAGTTATTTTATGTAGTTTATGACACTAAATTATTAGTAATTTATTATATGAGATTATTAGTATTTTTTTGGAGTTGAAATAGTATTAGAACATAATTTTCTGCGGTTTTAATTTTATTATACATGAAATACTATTTATGGAATCATTTTTCTTGATGTGTTAAATATTGGCAGCAATTTTTTTAAGCTAATGAATAATTTCGAAATCTTATTTGGGCACATATTGAGACATGGGATGAAGTGATTTAAAACTTAGTAAATAGAGTAAAATTAGTCAATTGAGACATGATATGAAGTGGTTTAATACTAAGTTTAAAATAATGTTAATTCTAAACATTAAAATGTTTAAGAATGCATATAAAATATATATAGTCTTGAAGTTTGAATGAAATTAATCATTACATTTAGTGTAGTTTATTTTATACTCCACTTGTAATGACCATGGTTCTCCACCTTCAATTCACTCGGGATGCCTTTCTCTCATATTGATCTTTCTCCTCCCATGATTTCAAACTAGAAACATGGGAATTATAAGGACATTTTTTTATTCTTTCTAGCCTCATTCCCTACATTGAATACATTAGATGATAAAGCAACCACCCAAGTGTTTAATTTGTTTTAATCAATTATTGTAAAGGTATACATACACTATTTGCTTACCTAAATCAATAGCTTCAGTAATAATTTGTTGATCTAAAGCAAAAAAATAATATTGGCTCAAGAGTAGCTACACTAGGAGCCACAGTGATAACAAAAGCAAGAATATGCATGCTAAGAAAGAAAATAGTGCAATAAAATCTCAATATGTAAGTAAAAATCTTACCTCAGGAGCATTTTCCTTAATGATCCAATGCCCCTTCCCTACATAAATTGATTCCCTACTTTATTGATTAATTGATCAATGGTATATTTTTGTCAGCTATATCAAGAAACAAAGTTGGTTGATCCCTTGAACAATGAAATGGTAGCCAAAAATCTCGGGTTTATAGCAGGTACATCTTTCATGCTAAAGAGGAAGATAGTAAAGGAAAAAAAAGGAATCATTTGAGGATCAAGTAAAATTGGTTAATCCAAACCACAATAAATAAGTTCATTCTCATTCAAAGTGGGTTCAAGAATCTTGTTTATGAAGGATCAGTGATGAAACCATTATTTGAAAACTTTATAGATGCCTCTATTCATTTTTTCTCATTACAACAAGAATTGTACATAAACCAAAATAATGATTGGAGTGGTTTGTTTTGAGCAACTAATGAATTGGCGTCACTCTCAACAGTTCATGGTGAAAGTTCGAAAAACTCTTTCTATAACACCCTAGGAATTGACGTCACCTAGGAACCATTAGTAGGTATTATAAGATTATCCACACATCAAATTAATTTATTAAGAAACAATGTGGTGTTTCCACTACCTTGTTTTACACTTTATTAGTGTATTAATTTTTCAGTCACTCCCTCCACCCACTTATAAACATGCATGGTAATCCTACACTCAAAATTCCTCGTCTATTTCTTCCCTAACCAACCACAATGGCAACACTTGCGAAAAAATGGCAATAATTATTGGTTTGAGATATCACCATTATTTTCCTGTATTCATATCCTGGTTACTTGGATGAGTGTAGTACCCTTTTTCCATTAGTAAATTGACTACGCAAATAAAAATACCAAATTTCTTTCTTATGTACTTCTTGAGAGCATGTGTTGAACTCCTCACTTGGTTATGTACATGTAGGAAGTGGTGGTAACTCTAAGCGGCACGTTGCAGATACATGAAATTTCAGCTGTAATAAATAAGCATGTGGCTCAATGTCAATTTAAACAAATAAACATGCATATAGTAAAATGATCAACATGTATTTTAAATTGTGGATCAATATGTGTTTCAAATTCGTATACATTATAGCAAGATTGTGTTCCTTATCTCCCCTGGCTCTCCTCAAATAATGGGCATGGAACAATCTATTGAGTGACATAAAGCAACCACAAATGATTAATAACATAACAAGTTTAAATGATATTTGAATTGAATGGCAATTCATATTTTACAGCCTGGGAAATGGTTACTTGCATGCCTAGATTAGGAGGGTTATGATAATAAGGAACCTGGTTACAAGGATATGCACGATTCTGATAACCAACATACAAGTGAGCTTGTTTCCAAGCCCTGGGATGATGATAAAGTTTTTGGAATGGTTGGGTCTCGATTTTATATATCCTAGACCTCTAAATTTTTTCATTAATGTTACAAATTCTCCTTACGTTGATTCAATAAATTTTATTGTTCATATTTGATTAAGTTGCAGTTTTAGGGCTCACACGAGATATCCCGTGAATATCCTAAAATGAAAATATAGCATGGGAAAACAGGAATATTTTCTCTTTCAATGAAAATCTATCTAAGGAAGGGAGGAAAAAATGAATATGTAACACAAAATATGAAGCAAATAAGACAAAAGATGCAATATTCCTTTTGATGTGATTTTTCCTATTCTAGTGCACATGCAAAACCCTAAACTCCAAATGAAAAAAATTTCTTTTCACCCCTCTTAATTTTCGAAATGAATAAAAATAAGATGAAAATGTTCAATTATTGATTCAATTACACTTTACAGAATGAGGACTCACACAAAAATTCATTAAAGTGATCAACAATCAAACAAATAATTTTGCAGCGACCAAACAATAACAACAAATAAAAATTGAAACCAATTTTTATCAGAGGAAAAAAAAATGCAAACTAAATGGGGGTTTTAGAGAGACCACGAGACACTGAAGTCCCAAGGAAACTCAGCTGGAATCGGGCTTATGATAGAGAGGCTAAAAAAAAATGAAAAACTTGTGCAAAAACAGGGACCAATGCTAGTGCAAAGAGGGCACCAGTTCTTTTCAATGCTCAGAAAGAGTGGGAAATGGTGAGGTACAATGCTCTGTTAGAGGCACTGGAGCATTGGGCTTTAAAAAGAGGTTCTCGACACAAAATTTGAAAAAACAGTTGAGTGAAGATAATTTCTAGGTATGTTCTTGGTTGGATGATCCAACAAAGGTATGTCATGGAGGTAATAAAACACAAGGACAAGGAAAACCACTAAGGGAATGCTTTTTTCCCTAGTATGGTCACCAATTTTTTATACAAGATTTATGATTGCGGACAAAGGTATCTCCCTTAGGTTTGGTGATTAACCTAAAACAACACAAAGACAAGGAGCCCAATTCTTTTCCTTAAAGTAAATATATGATGTAGTGAGGCCTACCTATAAACTATCGCTCACTTTTCTCCCTCTATATCTTGAAAGCTCCAATTCCAGTTCCAATTGCCAAAATTAGAACCTGCACAATCAAACAACACAAGCCAAGAAACTATGATATGCATGCAATATCATATAATTACTATATTCAAGAGATCAACATGGTATTTAAATACATGAATCAACATCACATATAGGAAAACATATAATTATTTGGATTAATATAAATAGAAGGAGATTACAACCATAAGTGGTAGTTGATCTTGTAGAAGAGCTCCTCCAAGTTTTTGACTCATCCTTTCCTTGTCACAATATGCACCTCTAGTCACCCTATGCATGAGATGATAACTACTTGCTGTAATAGCATAAGTGAAGAATCACTCTCCAAAGCTAACCATTACCTCCTGCATATGAGAGGGTAAATATATAGGATAGAGGGGTAAGTTTGGAATTCTTATCCAACTTCCATTCTCAGGATTTAGATCCACCTTTGATGGAGGGATAGGATAAAAGGAAAGTTGGTTAAAACTCAAAATTAGGGTGGGATAGGATACAAATTCCAATCCAAGGGAAGTAGTTGAAACAAATTCTGAAAAATCCTAGAATTTGATGGTTTCGGAATCCCACTCATTCTCTCAGAGTTATGGAACCAACACAGGTGAAAATGAGGGCTACCTACTCGTGATCAATTCTTCCCACAGGGGAGAAACGTGTTGTTGGGCGGTATAATTGCAAGCCCCGAAAGTGATGATTGATGCTATGTGATTCATTTCACTAGTTTCAATCCCACTTCTTCACCCCTGTGAGCATCTCCCGATGCAATGAGTGCTAAGTGGACTATTCAAAAATCATGATAAATTAGTCAGTTACGACTATATCTCATGGAAATCGTCATAGATGAATGACTAAATTAACGCAGTTGAATCCCAAAAGTGATATCTAACATTTAACTTTTCAATCCGAGTTGATAAAAATAGAGGCGTAGCATAATAAATGCTATAATACGACCTTAGGGATGTATTAAATAAACATCAAGTTCTTGTAGTAAAATCAAAAGAGGCATCATTAAGAAAAAATGAACGAGACTCTTCAAAAACATACTCTGGGAATCTACTTCTGGCTCCTCTTCTGGGTTGAGATGACTCTTGCGGAAAGTATTTCTCATTTTTCTAGGGTACAAGGGAATGTAGGCCCCATTCAAACTATCAAACCATTCAGGAAATAAGGAATGTGGTTCAGGAAATAAAGGATGCAAAACCTCTTAAAATTTAATTCTATAACACCGCCAAGTTCTATGCTTTTCAAATGAGACATTTGAATATAAATCCAAAGGGGAGTGGACCCCAATGGATAATTTTTGTGGTTAACTATGTATTTATGAAAAATAAATAAAATATGATGTATGCACTATGACCAGATGAGAAAGTGAGATCACATGCCTAATCCATGAGGTGGTGGAAAAGGAAAAAGACTTTCCCCAAATCTTTCAAAAATCCTTGAAAGAAATTATTTCTAATTTAGATTTTTGAGGAAAAATCTAAATTTCCCCAATGAAGAGGAGTAGTTGGGAAGAGGTGAAAAAAAGCTGGAAAAGCTGAGGAAAAGCTTAAAGCAGCTTTAAAAAGTCCCAGAATGGGAAGCCTAGGCTAAACAGGAATAAAGCATCCTGAAATTCTGGACGCAGAATTGGAAACAGGCTTGGGGAAAGCACAGCTTAAATAAGCTGCTCCAGAACAGATGGAGTTTAGTCTGTTCTTGGAGGATCTCTGCTCGGGGGTGAATCCTAGGAGATAAAGAGGATTCTAAGGTTGGGAGGACTGGTCATAGTAGTGGTATGCATGCATAAATTGGGGGATTTCTGTAAGTTGAATTAAACATGTCCATGGTTTATGAAATTTTGCTGTTATGGTTCATTATGCAGTTTATGAATTGTGATGTTATGGTTCATTATGCTTTTTATGAATTGTCATGCTATGATGCATTATGCAAATGTTAGATTGATTAATTGTTAAGTAGTTCATGTAATGGCAAACCAAAGCTAGTGATATTAGAGACAAATGGTTGGGTTGTATGGATGAGTATCTGGTAGTAATGAGGTTAGAGATGACAGATCAATTGAACAGCAAATCTGATAACCATGTATAGGTATAGCTTGCTATCTCTTAAGGAAATATTTAATTTCTGTGTGTATAACCAGAAAATGTTAACCAAACAGTACCCATGAACAGCAAGTGCCAAATAACTAAATCTATCATAACAATAATGATGGCCCAGAATTCACTGTAATCAATAACAGAAAGTAGGGAACAACAACCCTCAGCTGTGTTACAATGGAAAGAATTGTAAAATTTACAATTTACAATATTCTGTTAAATGTGATTGTACACATATGGAAGTAGAAGTTGAATCCTAACTAAGTACGAGAATCTAACACTAGGGATTCTAAACTATCCAGTTCAGTATTCTCTACCTCCATTTGAGTGAAGCAAGAGGATCTGTTTTCTAGTTTTTCCATGGAACAGTTGAATCTGTACCATAGTGTCACACATGTTGAATGGTTATAACAGAAAAATAAGGGGGGAAAAGCCTATTGCAAAATCTATTGTGTGATAAAAGTTTGTGTCAGGGAAGATTGTAAGCATGTGTAAAAATACCATGAACAGAGCATCTGGTTACCGTCCATAGAAACTACTGGGAAAGTAGTTGGAGCAATGGTGGTTAACTGCGTAAAGATAGATGTATGCGAGGAGGCATACATTTATACCTTGATGCTGAAACTTTAAAATATTGAAAATGTTATCAGGCCTGCAAACTGGGAAGTTTGAGTAAGGGCCTAGTGATCATCTAGAGTTGGACACAACTCTGAACAGAAAACCTGAGAAATACAAAGTAATATATATAGATATATAAGTCTACTATATGGACTGAGAAGAGGGGAGGTCAAGCCCAAAAATTCTCATGGAAATTCTTGTATTCCATGGCTGTCTATAAATACTGAAAAGAATCTAAACCCTGGATAACAGTCTGCATTTGTAAATGATTCAGTATAAAAACTATAATTGTTATCGACGCATAAAGCGGAGAATATTTGAGTTATGTTATAGGGGTAGCACTCATTACAGGTTCAATTGTCTTGCCCCAATCGGGGTGATGTATATAGACCTGTTATGAAAATGAAAAAAAAAAAATGGGTTTGGGAGACGTGACAAATGGTATCGGAGCAAAGTTCAAAAATTGGGCAAGATATGTGCTCACAAAGAAATGGTTAACTGTTATAAATTTTATGAATATTAAAAATATTTCTTCGAGTATACAAATATTTTGGATATACTTTCAGGTATACATGTAACAGATGGTGAGGAAGTAGAAACATTGATATGGGAGTACTATGAGGAGGCTCATATACCAGAATGGTTAAACCTATAATAGGTTTAAAACTGGAAACCGATATTTCTCAGAAAAATAGCATTTCTATGTAAAATAATAGAGTATGAAGAAAGTTTATAATGACATATTCAACTATTTTTCTACTATCATCGTTATGTAAAAGAAATTTCAGCGTTCATAAAGTTAAGATACTGAAATCATCTAAATACAGTAGAAAAGATCAATGCTGAAGTTAATGGAAAGGAAAGGGGAAAATGGTACTACCAGGAACATGCAGATGTCGAGCAAAGACTACAAGGAGTATAGAAGGATGATTTCTATTCTAAAAAAAACTGCTAAACTAAGTATTCCTTACTGTGATGAAAAACAAGAGAAAAATGAATTTATATTTATTCTCTAGATACATAGAAAAGGGAACTTCTAGAGATAAGATAGTGGTATGTTCCTGAAAATTTTCTGTTCATTCAGATGTTCTATGATATGAATTAGCTACATATAAACATTTAAGAGAATCTGGATGTTTGATTTTGGTACTACATTTAACAAAACCCATCATCAGGCCTTCACCTTTCAGATACTGTTTAGCCCAGAAAATTCATAGAGTAGATCGGGTTAAATCTGAAATACTTACCCTCTACAGATGATTAATTCTGGTTTTGTTTATGGTAGGCACAAATTATTTATTATATGTTTATGAGTCTACTAGAGAAACATTATAAAAGTACTAGAAAGTACATAGTATAAATATAACCAGCTGGAAGTAAATACCATGAATTTTGACATTCAAAGCTGTGCAGGAAAATTGAATATTACCTTGCTCCATATATGTGTATAATTGTGAAAAATTATGCTCATATGTAAATGGAAAAATATATTAGTAGACTTTGAGTTATAAAGGAAAATTAAAAGAGGCAAATTAGGCATGCCAACATTTTTGAGCTTTTAAAAGAAATTCTATTCTACTTAATGAATATACAAATCATAGCAGTGATAGAGTATATTATGTTGTGAAATTCATCTCAGATTTTGGTACTACACATCATAGTCAAGGACTAAAATTACAATTATGTTTTAAGTTACAATGCCTATTGAATACCTATATATATAACTACCATAGGACAATATATACGCATATGTATAAAACAAAAATAGTGGGACGGAACTGAAATTGAGATGATACGCAAAAACCAAAAAGGGGAAAATAAAATGATATATCTGCGTACTTTAATTTGTGCTAACCGAGGAAGAACGCTACTTGATAGGATCTTTATATCTTTAATGGTTGAAAGGGTATGGCTTTCAATTATATATCTGCTTTTAAAGTTCAGAATCATGTACGATGTTTACCAAAGATTTGTAATACATCTATGTAAACATCTACTAGAATGCTATTAAATACATCTAAGGATACATAAGGAAAAATATATATAGAATACCGAACCACGAACAAAAAAAAAAATAATAACAACACAAGTATGTATATACACAGAAAACTTTTAGATGTGCATGTAGTGGGTGAACGGAGGACTCTCTAGCATTCACCCATTTGCAAATTATAACAGGGTTAGAATATATATATATATATATTAATACGGGTCAGGAGTAGACCCAACTAAACGGGTCAGGAGCAGACCCAACTAAGTCTTCCAATAGCGAAAAGAAAACAACAAGACGAATCACATAGTTATGAATGAGATAGAGTAACCTGAGGATATAACTACAAAATAGTTACGCCTTCGGCCGATTTCTTGCAATACCTCGCATAAATAAGTGAAACCGGGAAATAAATCTGAAGACCGCGCGAGAATATGCATGCTTAGATTTCCACCCTAAAGACCCATTCTTAAACCGTATTCTCGTTCACGCTAATACTGTAAAATGTAACAGCAATTAGCGCCTATTAGAGGTTGTTTGAATACAAAACGGAGTCACAGGTTGGAACCAGAGTTGGTATCTAAAATTTTAACACCTGTGAAACTAAAACCCTTGTCGGGCTGAAGCGAGTTTTAAATCAGGCTCAGGTTACAACCGGAAATCCGGCGTTAATGAGCTGCACTAACCTGAATCGGACCAAGGGAAAACAATAGTGCTAACCGGGGTATTGCCGAAGGGCTTTCGAAACCCTGAGTTGCGTTCCGACCCATAATGGCTCCACGACGATGTGAGCAGGTCCGGTAGCACGAACTCTGTGGTAGCGTGAGCTAGCAACTTAGATTCAAGATGAACATCGAATAAAACGGAACCAAGGAAAGTAAATTCCATAGTCGGTATTTAAACCCCGATATAGCAAAGATTCCAGATGCCGGACGCATTTCCTGATAAGAACTCCTCCAGGAGCTCAGCTTGACGACCCGAACTTCTGCGCAGTGCAAATCAGGGTAGTCATCAGAAGAAATCGCTGTAGGTATTAAAGTGAGCCATAGTAATATTAAAACAAAACTGAGCAAAATAAGTAGGAACTCATATATGAATCCGGCCCGGGAAATGATGTACAGACAAATGAAATTCTGTTCATTCTATCTATCAACATGAATAAACAATCTACCAATACCAGAGGAGAAGCCAGGCATTCCGATAATGAACTTCGAAGCGCAGGGGAGCGCGCAGACCTCTTTTCACAAAACTGAAAGATGGAAATTGTAACATTTGAATGGAATTATATCTCCATTTTCCAAAAACCCTAACCAACCACCGGTTCAAACTCAGGCACGGCGTGTTGAACGCTGGCAACCGGTAACTCGACGAAACCCTAACAAGGACGATCGGTGTATCAAGAAAGATTGGGCGGTAGGAACGGGAAGTGAGCCATGGTTGAGAGGAGACGAAAAGACAGGATCGAGGGTACTACTCTGCAGTAAATCACATGGCAAGCCTGACAAATCGATTTCGTATCTCGCCCAGTAGATCAGAACTAGCGACGTGTCGACTATCCGCTTGGTGTAAGCGAGTTGATTTCATCCAGGAATTAACAACACATATACGTATAGCAGGTAAGGATGTAAACATTCCTGACACGATCTCCCTGTAAATTAATAAAGTCGGATTCGCCCTCATACTCTACCGCCAAGAGGCCGAAAGCCTATGCTTTAATGGAAACCAGTGTCGCCTCGGTATGCGGAAGGTACAAAAACGAATGATCGATTCTTTGAACAACTAAAGACGAGACACGTAAGAGGCAAGGGGATGATATAATGAAAGTGGATAGTAATCTCACTAAAATCTCAGTCAACGAGGGTGTAGGCGTGAGAAGTCTATGTATAAATTCGAATAGGACGGATTTATAAATATTTATGAATGGAAACAAAGCTACTTTAGAAATTGTATGTGTATAATAGTAACTACCTTTTTCGTTATATGTATAGATATAAAATTCTATAAATAAGCCTTTGTATATATTGGGTTAATAAATTCGCACTTTATAGTTCTATGGGAAAAATGTCGAATATCCATGGATATATAAACATATATCTATTGGATTTATAAAGTGACACTTTATTTTGATTTGTCCATTTTCAATTTAATTGAATTTAATAAAGGAAGGGTGTGAACTTGGTGTTGAAAATCCACCCTTATTGGTCAATTGTCATTAAACTAGAATGGGAAAATCTCTAGGAGAAAAATAATATGTGGTCAAGAATAAAGGAAAAAAATTTTGGAGGTGACAAATAGTATAACCTTATATAACCCTCTAAAGTTATAATTAAAGAATGGTTAAATGAAAGGGGTAATATATCCATTTTTATGTTATATGCAATGAAATAATAGTTGCAGGCTTTTGCATCATGAGAGTTTAAAAGGATAATGTATTCACTTTGTGGGTTTTAATTAAAGGAGACTTTAAACTTTAAATTGAAGGAGTGGAGCTAAATTAAAGTTCAATAAAGTAACGTTAGAGGAGGCGGATTTTAATTAAATTAGACCTTAAACTTTAAGTTAAAGAGGTGGTGTTTAAAATTAAAGTTTAATCTAGTGGATAAATTCCAAAGAGGTGTATCTAGTTATCATTCCGTTACAAGTTACTAATTTGAATGAAAATAGATTATAGTGAGAAAAAAAAAGAGACGGAAAGGTTATACTGGAACATAAAAAGAAATGTGGGAAATAGAAAAATGACAATTTATATTTAATAGAGGTATGTTAAATATAAGTTGTAAATTCGTAATTAACTATTAAAAATATATATATATAATAATAATCATTATCATGAGGAATGATAGATTAAAATGAAAGAAATTGCACATGGGACATAAATCAATCTACAAGTAACATTATAAATATAGGTGATCTTATTATAATGTTAAGTTGTATGTATATACTATCGTCATGCATGATACTGGATGTCAGTTAGAAAAAAAAAAAAACAAATTCCCTAGTGAATACTAAAAAAGTGAATTCACCTTAAACGTTGCAAGTGAAGTGGAAGGACATATTCTACCATATGGCCGGAATATTATTACGTTACTTATGGTTAAAGGAGTAATAAACACTAGTTGTGGTAGATTAAGTTTTCATTGGAAAAAGTTCCAAGATGATTTACCAGTCAAGTATATTCAAGTCATGACTAGAGTATTTTGTTATAAGCATATTTTAGTTCATGGAAAATAATGAAGTGGTAAACTTAAGTACGAGTTATAAACACAGCTAAATAGTTGGTTTAGTAAGTATGGACTGTTGCAAATCCATTACATTGAGTTATGAATGAATGAATGAAGGGATAAATCAAATTTCCAGGTGAGCTAGTTAGGGTAGAAGTGAAAACCTATATCAACCCTGGATTGATTTTAATGATTAGTGACATTCACATATAGATGTAATGGGTGAATCATCATTGAAATTAGTACAGCATGAACATACAATTAAGAGTAAATGCATAAACTCTGGTGATTCTTGGAAAAAGGGGTAACTGTGTCAAATTTATTTTTGATATTATCAAGTACTAATACTTGTGAATGTGATGATTTATAGAAATTACATTTATCACTATAAAAGAAAACATGTATTCACACTATAAAATTTTGTTGGTATAAATTTTATTAAAGTTAATTTTCTTGAGTCTTAAATTCAAAGACAGGGAAATAGTGTGAAATCATACAGCTACAAACCGAGAGAAAAAAAGATGAGCTGTATTTGGACTCGGGTGTGGGGGAAAACCATGAGATCCAAAGTTATTCACGTAAGTTTTGAACTAGTGGATACAATTCATGTGTGAAGTAAGAATTGAATTATAGACATTATTAACGAGTCCGGTTATTACTAATTAAAGTGATTGGCTAACCAAAAAGAAACAAGGAAAAGATACTAGAAGTACATCAATAAAATGAGAAAGGGTAAGCATAACTATGCATATGATACAATTTTTTTTCTCTCATTTATGAGTACTAACGGAAAAGTTGTAAAATTTTTAGTCAAGTGTGTAACAGGAAATTGGGCACTCTGGAAACAAAGAGGAAAAAGGTGAAGATACATCACCTAGAAAATCAAGAAAAGTGGAACTGGACCAAGTTGAGTGAGGAAAGAATCTCACTGAAAAACAAGAAAGGATAAGTAGTGTACTAAAAGTGCACTAAACTATTATGAACCTGAACGGTTTGATTAATAACTGAATTTCTTAAGTTAGTGAAATGCAGAATGTTGTTGTGGATTATCAATTGTATATACCTGACATTACTTATATTGGTATGAATTGTTGACAGAGAACACAGAATAAAAAGATATTCCAGATAGACTTCTTGCAAAGAAGTAGGAAGAAAAGCAACTGCAGAAGGCATCAGTAAATAGAGTGGGAGTAGAAGAGTACTCTGCTGGAAACAAATCAAGGACGAAGAAGAAATCTTTGTCAAAGTTAAAAAAAAAAAAAAAAAAATCAACGTTAAAGGGTAACACCGAGGAAGGTGTTGGAAAGGAGGGAAACTAATGGCTTATAAATATGCCCTACCATTTCTTATTAAATTTCCTGATATGTTTCATGTCTCCTTGTTGGAAATTTTTTTTTTTATAATTTTTACCTGATGCTTCTCACCTGGTTGATTGGAATGTGGTCTAGGTGGAACCAGAAAAGGAATTTTCTTCCAGAGTCGCTTCAAAAATGAAAGCGAGAAGGAATTGAATTGCGAAAACGAACAGTAGCTAGAGTAAAGGTGCAGTGGAGAACTTTACTGCTGAAAAGCTACATGGAACAAAGAAGCTAAGATGATGGAACATCATTCATAATTATGTTCAAAATAAACTAAGTAGATAGTTGTCAACACCGAGGACGGTGTTTACTTTCAGAGGGGGAATATGTAACACCCCAAAGTTCTATGCTTTTCAAATGAGACATTTGAACATAAATCCAAAGGGGAGTGGACCCCAATGGATAATTTTTGTGGTTAACTATGTATTTATGAAAAATAAATAAAATATGATGTATGCACTATGACCAGATGAGAAAGTGAGATCACATGCCTAATCCATGAGGTGATGGAAAAGGAAAAAAGATTTTCCCCAAATCTTTCAAAAATCCTTGAAAGAAATTATTTCTAATTTAGATTTTTGAGGAAAAATCTAAATTTCCCCAATGAAGAGGAGTAGTTGGGAAGAGGTGAGAAAAAGCTGGAAAAGCTGAGGAAAAGCTTAAAGCGGCTTTAAAGAGTCCCAAAATGGGAAGCCTAGGCTAAACAGGAATAAAGCATCCTGAAATTCTGGACGCAGAATTGGAAACAGGCTTTGGGGAAAGCATAGCTTAAATAAGCTACTCCAGAACAGATTGAGGTTAGTTTGTTCTGGGAGGATCTCAGCTCGGGGGTGAGTTCTGGAGATAAACGAACTCTAAGGTTGGGTGGACTGGTCATAGTAGTGGTGTGCATGCATAAATTGGGAGATTTCTGTAAGTTGAATTAAACGTGTCCATGGTTTATGAAATTTTGCTGTTATGGTTCATCATGCAGTTTATGAATTGTGATGTTATGGTTTTTATGAATTGTCAGGCTATGATGCATTATGCAAATGTTAGATTGATTAATTGTTAAGTAGTTTAGGTAATGGCAAACCAAAGCTAGTGATATCAGAGACAAATGGTTGGGTTGTATGGATGAGTATCTGGTAGTAGTGAGGTTAGAGATGATAGATCAATTGCACAACAAATATGATAACCATGTATAGGTATAGCTTGCTATCTCTTAAAGAAATATTTAATTTCTGTGTGTATAAACAGAAAATGTTAATCAAACAGTACCCATGAACAGCAAGTGCCAAACAACTAACTCTATCATAACAATACTGATGGCACAGATTTCACTATAATCAATAACAGACAGTAGGGGACAACAACCCTCAGCTGTGTTACAATGGAAAGAATTGTAAAATCTAGAATTTACAGTATTCTATTAAATGTAATCGTAGACATAAGGAAGTAGAAGTTGAATCCTAACTAAGTACGAGGATCTAACGCTAGGGATTCTGAACTATCCAGTTCAGTAGTCTCTACCTCTAATTGAGTAAAGCAAGAGGATCTGTTTCCTAGTTTTCCCATGGAACAGTTGAATCTGTATCATAGTGTCACACATGTTGAAGGGTTATAACAGAAAATAAGGGGGGAAAAGCCTATTGCAAAATATATTGTGTGATAAAAGTTTGTGTCAGGGAAGATTGTAAGCATGTGTAAAAATACCATGAACAGAGCATCTGTTTACCGTCCATAGAAACTACTGGGAAAGTAGTTGTAGCAAGGGTGGTTAACTGCGTAGAGATAGATGTATGCGAGGAGGCATACATTTATAACTCGATGCTGAAACTTTAAAATATTGAAAATGTTATCAGGCCTACAAACTGGGAAGTTTGAGTAAGGGCCTAGTGATAATCTAGAGTTGGACACAACTCTGAACAGAAACCTGAGAAATACAAAATAATATATATAGATATATAAGTATACAAGTCTATAAGGGGAGGTCAAGCACAAAAGAATTCTCAGGGAAATTCTTGTATTCCATGGCTGTTTATAAGTACTGAAAAGAATCTAAACCCCGGATAACAGTCTGCACTTGTAAGTGTTTCAGTATAAAAAAAACTACAACTGTTATCGACGCATAAAGTGGAGAACATGTGAGTTACGCTATAGCGGTAGCACTCATCACAGGTTCAATTGTCTTTCTCCAATCGGAGTATATAGACCTGTTATGAAAATGAAAAAAAAAAATGTGGGTTTGGGAGACGTGACAAATTCTATGTTGCAAATATGAAAAGCATGAAATTAAATTCATTCCAACTAATCTATGGAAATAATTGAATGCATTAAAAATAATGGTGTTGATAATGCACTACTTCTCTTAAAGACAATTCAGTACTTAGTTGTAAGGAAAATATGCAATAATAACAAATAGGATAAATATTTATTCCTTGTTTTTTACCCTGATATTATTAAGTACTTTCTCAAAATATTATGTACGATGTGTGCAATACTTAATTATAATGAATAATTATGTGAGCACTTTGTCAATAAGATTCACAAACTCTCCTTTTGTTGATCCTGGAATTTGTTTATTAAGAGTTCAAAGATAAATGTTCTGCAAAGTACGTGAATCAATTTCATATAATAATTCAAAGGTAATCATGAATACATGTTAAGTTTAGTTAACCAAAATTCTTACTCAACAAATGTTTCACCATTGCATCCTGAGAATAGAATTCATTATGTAGTAATGGAATCAGGGAAATTACATCATCTTGTAATAAAAATAATTAGAGATGCAGTAATAAAGAAATATTTGCTTACTTCAGTTCATCCTTTATTAAAATATGTCCAAATACAATGATATATTGAACTTAAATAGCTAGAATAATGAAAATAAATTATGGAGTGAAGTTAAAAATTAAATGACTAAAAAGAAGAGCTATGAAATTAAATTGCAGAGCAATCTGAGATCACACTCACACCATGCAAATTAAAGTGCATCAAAATAAATTCTAAGGAAGTTGGGGCAACGGACTGGCTAGTGGGCCCAACAACCCAGCTCATTTCCTTTGCAACAATTTAAATCACAATCTTAAAACATTCAGGAGAAACAAAAAACTCACAATCAAATGCCAAATAAATTCATTGTGAAATCTAGTCACAAAATCATGGAACAATGCAGCGCTGGCTCTAGTGGTCCCCTCGATGGATCATCCCACTTGGCATGCAACTCCTCCCTTCCTGCACACTAACTCGATTCCCTATTCTGAAAATCTAGAAATTCAATGCTGGATCTAGATCTAAGTATTGGGCCACACCCTTCTTAGTGCACAACCCTCTGTTTTATAGCAGCAACATTGCCCCTACTTGCTAAGATCTATGCTTACAATTTTAGCACAGTTTCTTAAATCAAATTGGACCTAGAACTAGAAAACCTGATTTGGCTAAGTTTGGAAGATAATATAATAATCAGCACCAATTGAATATTTCCAACTATGCTCTGTAAATGCATCAACACACAGTTCTATTCATACATTTGTTTCTGATGTGCTGCTTCGAGAATTTTCCAACTGCCACATCCTTACCAGCTTAGTGCATGATGAGATAATTACTTCTTACTATTGCCTTCAGAGGCAAAGGATACATTGTATGTGTTTTACCACGACCCATTTGACCATTTGCAAACCATGCTCCTTTTTTGCAACGAAAGATAGCTGGAAGAATGGGTTTCACAATAGTACGATGAAATTCCTCATTTGTAACATGTTCATCTAAAACAGCATCAAATGTGAATTCACTTTTCTCGATATATGCAGTAAAATCCACATATAGATTTTTTTCTCATGGAAACTCAATGAGCAAGCCTTTCCATCAACTCTTATCATGTCTTCCTCTTTTCATGCCAAGTCGCTGAATCAACATCAAAAATCCCAATCTACAAGGTGTTCTCACCATCACCAATACCTACACCCTGCAACGACTGGTCTAAATTCCCTTCAAAATACTCAGTGCTGCCTCATCTTCAGCTAAAAGGCACAATGCCTCAACATTTGAGATGTTTTTCAACCAGCTGAGAAGATTTTTCTTTTCTAAACAACTAGGTAGTCAACATCCTCAATAATCAAAGCGAGCAGCATAGTATCTTTGCAGTTCTGGTACAGGAATTGCTAGTACATGAACTACTAGAATAGGAACTGTTAGCACCTTCCACAAGAGAGCCTAATATTAATGACATTTTCACATTAAATACTCTTCAAATTAACAAAACTAAAATAGTTTATAGGTTAGCAATTGTCAACTCTAAATTCCTGTAAATAATAACTCAATAATGCGTAAAGGTTATAATAATGACTATAAATACTTAGTACATGCATAGATTTAGTCAACAAAAAACATATAAATATGGAAAAAATGGAGGCTCAACACTCCCCCACGCTGAAATTCTGTCCTCATGCAAGCCAAACCATAAGATTATAAAACCATGGAAGAAAGCAGGGGGGATGTTTAAAGATCATAATATGCTTCCAAATAAAAGTGTTAGCAAAAATATCAATTAAGATACCTAGTATGTCATCATTTTTAAAGCATGTATTAAGTCTGCAACACCACTATTACAGTGCCAACTAAAACCATGTTATAGCCCTTATGAAAGTATCACGTGTAGGAATGATAAAATTCAATGTAACAAGATTAGGTACAAGAAAGAAATGCTTTGTACCAAACATTATGGAAAAAGAGTATTGCACCTTTATAATGGAGCTCACATACCTATTGTCCTGTCTCAAATGAATTCCCTACTTTGTCATAGATTTTCAGAATTATTTTCTGCCCAGAGTCTTATTAATGCGAAAAAATTTGCTGGAAGAGGTACAATTTCAAGAATATTGCCACAAGGTTCCTGTACTATTATAACAATCATGCACCTAGACATGTAGTGCTTTATTCAGAGGAAACCATAATCAATACACATTATTATTCATCAACACCTTGTGAGTAGAAATTATTGAGTATTTTACCTCTCTAAATACCATGGAAAAATTGAAGTGAGTTATGATACCAGAGAAGGGAAATAAAAATAGAACAAGATGACACCTTCCTGGACCAATAAAAAACTTCTTTATTGAACAATCTAAATTTTTTTGTCATCTAGATGTAATATTAGGTCTCCTCTTAATCTAGTACATAGGATTAACTTCACTAAGGGTGCCACTTTATTAAAGACTCCTAATTTTCGAAAACAATAATAGAACTCAAAACGTCATGCTCATATCACCTTAAGACCATTGTCCAAGAATTACAATGATCAGATTTAGGGAAAAATAAAAGCAACTGAGTAGATCATAGTAGTAATTATCTTTAATACCACATACATGGCACTGTTACCCGCAGGCATCTATAGCCTCAACAGGGATATCTTTTGACCCAAAGAAATACCTCTGTCCCACTCACTAGCTATAGATTCAAAGTTATATCATTTAAATTAAAAATTAGATGAGAGCCATTGTCCTAGCTTAATAACCAGCTGATGGTAGTGCCACTCACAAGACGTAACATGGATGAATAGGCTGGCACGTGATGAAACCTCCTAACTTCCAACTTTTTAGCTCAAATTCATTACTCTAGCTTGCTCACCAATAGCAGTAATGTCATGCATGTTAGGTCTCATGATTGTGGTAGGTCAGCTCAGCACAATACCTCCTATCCTCCCCTAAATCTTTTCTAAACTCTTATTATAATTAAGTTCAAAGGTTACTTAATAAGTGGGGAGACAATTCTACTCCTTAAGAGTATGGGATAGCGTGAAACTTTTTTAATGACCAATCATTACTGGCTAGTTCATCTATCCTAAATAATTTATTTTAGATAAGATATCTCAGATAATGACTTAGAATATTCTTTGAGTGAATAATTATAGTGCTCCCATGAACAACTTATTATGATATTTACAAGAGTGTTCCACCATAGGGGGCTCTCAATAGTACCTTGTAAGGGAAACTTGAAAATATATATCTCAGATGACAACTCATTAGAGTGGTTAACCATGGTTAGTTTTTTAAAATCATAAGGTATTAGAGTGAATCATACTGAACAGGATTTGCCACAAATGTTTGTGTTAACAGCCAATGTGGATCAAAGCAAGTTTAAGTGGTTGCTTTGAAAGTCAAAACCCTAATAGCAATGTTGTGACATCTTTATTCACGAAATTGATTTATTCTTCTACCCTAATATACCCTAAGAATGGGAAGACACCCTTTTAATTATAGGGGTAATTCCAATTCATCCATGTGTGCAATAAGAATATAATCTTACTCATTTTCAAATTTGAAAAGCATATTCGAGGAAATACCTGAACATGAGGAACCAACTGGGTTAACTGATGTGATGATACAATCTATCAAATGAGAAAGGAGAAGTGGATGCTCACATTGATATGAAACCAATATTCTATGGGATCCATATAATCTTGGTCATTTGATTCACGAGAAATATCTGGTGCATCATGAAAATCCTCCATATTTTTTTGTTTATCCTCTAGAGCGTAGGCCCGATCAGATATATGTTCATTCATCTAGGCTTTTTATGGCTTCTCCTCATCAAACATGATCCATTGCTTCTTAGTTTTCCTAGGAATATCTTCTGGTTCTTCATGAATCTCTTCTTCCAGAGGAGTAGACCTATCTTTGATTGATGCCAAAATGTGTTCTTTCTGTGAAGCAGAAACCCCAGCTTCTACTAATATTTGAGATAGATCTTGAAGTAGCATCAAACTACCTGGCATGTTCGTGCTAGCTGGAAATTCTTATCAGCACTTGGATTTAGAGTGGGGGGTTCTTTTAGTGTCAGAAAAATAGAAACATATTAACTCAAAATATCGATTGCAGTTAAAAGCACAAACCAAGATTGTAAACTAAGAAAATCACACTTGTGAAAATAAATTAAATAATCTCAAATACAGTAAATAAAGAAACCCAAAATCACACCTATAGTAAAGGAAACTCAATTGCTACAAAGGAAAAAAATCAGGCATCACAATCTATACTAAAGGATATCACTCATTTGCAGTAAAGAAAACCTGGCTTGTGATTTCTCTAACAATATCGTCTAGTATGCTTTAGCAAGCAAGGGTAGTCTCGTTAATATAAAAATTCAATTGCGAAGGAAAGCGAAAGGCATGAAAAATCATGAGGCCTTATCGTATAACGCCTCTCCAGAAACAACGCCAAAATGTTTGCTGGTATAAATGTAATATTTATACCTGCATTTAAATTGTCAATCCAGGTTGGTAGATTTAGAGGCGTAGAACAATAAATGCCAGAATACAACCTCAGGGATCTATTAAATAAAATCAAGTTCTCGCAATAAATTCAAAATAAGCATCATTAAAAAAAAAAAGGAACAAGACTCTTTTAAAAAGCACTCCGAGAATCTACTTTTGGCTCCTCTTCTAGGTTGAGTTGACTACTGTGGAAAGTATTCCTCAGTTTTCTAGGGGACAAGAGAATTTAGGCCCCACTCAAACTGAAAAACCGTTAAGGAAATAAATAATGTGTTTCAGGAAATAAAGGATGCAAAACCTCTTAAAAATTACTGTTATGTTACAACGATGAAAAGCATGAAATTAAACTAGAAATCACAAGGAAACTTCATTCCAACTAATCTACGGAAATAATTGAATACTTTAAAATGAATCAAGATGGTAATGCATTGGTTCTCTTAAAGATAATTCAATACTTATCTGTAAGGAAAATATGCAATAAGAACAAATAGGATAAATATATATCTTTCTTGTTGTTTACCCTAATATTATTAAATACTTTCCCAAAATATTATGTATGATGTGTGAAACTTTTAATTATAATGAATAATTATGTGGGCGCTTTGTCAATAAGATTCACAACCTCTCGTTATGTTGATCATGGACTTTTTTATTAAGAGTTAAGAGATAAATGTTCTGCGAAATACATGAATCAATTTTATATAATAATTCAAAGGAAATCATGAATACATGTTAAGTTCAATTAACCAGAATTCTTACTCAGCAATTGTTTCACCATTTCATCGTGAAAATAGAATTTGTTGTACAGTAATGTAATCAGGGCAAGTACTTGATCTTGTAATAAAAATAATGAGAGATGTAGTAATAAAGAAGTTGTTGCTTACTTCAAATCGGCCTTTATGAAAATACGTCCAAAGAAAATGATATATTGAATTTAAATAACCAGAATAATGAAAAGAAATTATGGAGTGAATTTCAAAATTAAATGACTAAAAATAAGAGCTATGAAATGAAATTTCATAGCTATCTGAGATCACACGCACACTATGCAAACTAGAGTGCAGTAAAAGAAATTCTAAGGGGTTTGGGGCAACGGACTGGCTGGTGGGCACAACCACCCATCTTGTTGCCCTTGCAATAATTTAAGTCACAATATTAAAACGTTCAGGAGAAATAAAAAAAACTCAGAATAAAATGCCAAATAAATTCATTTTGAAGTCTAGTTACAAAATCATGAAATAATGCAGCGCTGGCTCTAGTGGTCCCCTCTAGGGATCATCCCACTAGGTGCACACCTCCTCCCGTCCTGCTCACTAACTCAATTCCCTATTATGAAAATCTATAAATTCAATGCCGGATTTGGATCTAAGGATTGGGGTCCCCTCTTCTCAGTGCACAGTCCTCTGTTTTATAGCAGCAACGCTGCCCCTACTTGCTCGGATCTATGCTTACATGTTTTGAATGGTTTCTTAAAACAAATTGGACTTGGAACTATAAAATCCTATTTGGCTAAATTTGAAAGATAATACAACAATCAACCCCAAGGGAATATTTCCATCTATGCTTTGTAAATGCATCAATGCACAGTTCTAGTCATACATTTTTTTCGATGTGATGCTTCCATACTTTTCCAACTGACACATCCTTACTATCTTAGTGCATGATGAGATAAGTACTTCTTACTGCTGCCTTGAGAGGAAAAGGATGCATTGTATATGTTTTACCATTGCTCGTTTGACCATATCCAAACCATGTTCCTTTTGTGCGGCGAAAGAGAGCTAGAACAATGTGTTTCACAATAGTACGATGAACTTCCTCATTTGTAACATGTTCATCTAAAACAACATCAAATGTGAATTCACTTTTCTTGATATATGTATTCAAATCCACCATTAGCTTTATTTCTCATGGTCAGTCAATGAGAAATCCTTTTCGTCAATTGTTATAATGTCTTCTTCTTTTCGTGCCAACTCGCTGAATCAGCATCAAAACTCCAAAGCTGCAAGCCATTCTCACCGTCACCAATACCCACACCCTATAACGACTGGTCCAGATTCCCTTTGAAATACTCAGGGCTGCCTCATCTTCACCAAAAATCCACAACACCTCAACATTTGAGATGCTTTTCAACAAGATGAGAAGATTTTTCTTTGCTAAACAATGATGTAGTCAGTTTCCTCAATAATCAAAGCTAACAACATACTATCATTGCACTGCTAGAACAAGAATTTCTACTACAAAAACTGCTAGTACAGGAACTGTTAGCACCTTCCAAAAGAGAGCCTAATATTAATGACAATTTCACATTAAATACTCTTCAAATTAATAAAACGAGAAGAGTTCATAGATCCGCAACTGTCAACTCTAAATGTCTCTAAATAATAACTCAATAATGCGTAAAAATAATAATTATGCCTGTAAATACTTAGTACGTGCATAGAGTTATTCAACGAAAAACATAGAAATATTGACAAAATGGAAGCTCAACACTTGTAGGTGAATGCACCCGAGTAGGCTTGCATGGAGCGTTCGTACTCAAACTTACTCACATAGGGAATTTTAGGGTTTAGGGCTTTGTGCAAGATGATGACAAGGGGAATAGGATGTTGATTGATCCCATTAGTAGGATCACTTTGATTGGATGTGAAAAAATGGCCTACAACATTCATGATGATTCATGTGGTAGGAAAAATGATCCCATTACTGTTTATTATTTAGAAAACAACATCATGTATGTAAACTATTTAAAGCCCTCAAATTACAATTCAATAAAATGGTTTGCGATAAAAATGAGCTAGACTTTTGGAAGAATGGTGGGTAGAGGGTCGACAAGTCCACAAATTCTCATGCCATTTTCTCTTTCATCAAATTTTGAATTTACTAAACTAAATAAATTCCTTCACTCTCTACTTGCATTCGTTGAATCAGGTGAGTATTGGATGTGATGTGTCCCACTGGATTATTGAACAAACAAAATCAATACCATTTGGGCTGCTTATAACATATTTAACTCTTTCAACTCTTTCAAGTGGACCAATAATTTGTCACAACTGCTAATGCTATACTAATTTTTAGTATATCATATATCCATTGTTGAATCACAAGGTTCACTAATACAAGTTCTAGTGAATTACCGAGAGGGATATATTGACCATTATTTTCTTTTGAATTGAATAAAAGGGTGAATATATGAAAAGAATAGATATTTTATGAATTGCAGAGTGACAAAAATGGTTTTTATTAAGCCATTTTCCTGGAATGAAGAGTTTTGAAGCTATTCATAGGCATATACTTCTTGATGATTCTATTGTAGTTATTAAAAAATATAAGCTTTGTAATTTTTCAAGGTGGTATGAATAATAAACATGCTAAGGGAAAGAATGCTGAGTTCAAATGTGAAAGAGATATTCAAGAATAACAAGGGTGACCGAGTTGGGTTACTTGAATTGAATTGTTTATATTCATTCAAATGAGGAATTGTTGATAAAGAGAAGGATTTTGGCCAACTCAATTTCTCAACCTATAAGTAGAATTGTGCAAGGATGGGGTGGAAAAATGATAGCGAACCTCCTCCAACTTATTGAATTGGCATAATAGTTGAGTGTCATTACATTAGCGAAACCATGTGGGGAAATCAGGATAGAATACTGACAGCCCACTCTCTCCCTTGTTGACATCATAGGGATAAGTCTTGCTACTGAATACCTATCATTAATTACCCCACCACATTATTACCAATGATTAGATAGGGGAATATGTATGTATGTGTGTGTGTGTGTGTGTGAGTTAAACATCTAGCATACCTATGTTCTCCTTTGAATACCTTGTTGCCCCTACAATGCACAATCCATTCAATATAATGTACACAAAATTCCATACCTATTTTTTGTTATTGTTTCTCCTTTGCTGCTCAATGACATATCTTTTTTTTTTTTTTATCCTTTACTACTCTTCTTTGTTGCTCTTCTAGTGTTCTTTATTGTTTCTCATTTGTCGTGGTTGCTATGTGTTGTTCCTTTGCTTCTTTTGTTGCTCTTTCTTCTCCTTTGCCTTGCTACTTCTCCTTTTCCTTTGTTTCTCTCTTGTTTCTCATTTTCCATCAATGACAACAATGCCATGAGACTTTTGGTGGAATATTATTTTTCTAAGAGCTCCATGGACAACACCGATGAGAGGGAGTGAAAAGAGTCTTGGAAATGTGGCACTGAAGGATTAAAGGATTGGCCACCTATTTGTTGGGAGGTGAAATGGCCTACATTTCACTTCATCCCTCCATTCCATTTTGTTTCCGAAACCTTCATCTCTTTGTTCCAATATGGTGAGTTGTAGAGAGGTTGGAGGAATAGATTCAATGTTTCCAACTTGAACCACATGTCCAATCCAACGAGGTTCCATACACAATTTATAAATAATAAATAATAAATAAATAAGTATTTATAAATAATAAGGTAAATTAATATTTATTAATTAATATTAATTTATTTAA